>CM069909.1:130076617-130421129 GCA_036172215.1 Camellia granthamiana | reverse complement strand
ATGTATTTAAACACATAATCATATATGGAGTATATCCCCTTTCTCCTCCCAAGTAATCATACATATACAATGTATTTACAGCATGATCATATTTAATGATAACCAACCATGGATTAGTTTTAGTTCACCTAATTCTCATGCAATTTCTACAACAATCATAGATATTCTCTACCGATAGCCTAATACAGTTATTTCTAAACAGATATACAATCTCAAGACATGTAATTTATTTAAAATTTCCAAAGATGAAACGTATCATCTACTCAATTCCATCATGTATTTCAATACTCGTCCACTTTCGTGTTTACAACACCAATTTCATTCATTTATACAAAATAAATATTATAATCATTTTAGGGCAAACTCCCTATTTTCCCAAATATCAACCAAGTACCAAAATCAACAAATTTAACACTATACAACATCATTTTCAAACCCTCCACAATCATTTATTCTCATTCACCAAAACCACTCTTTCCATTTTACACCCAAATCCTAGGTTTGTTCACATTACCCCCAAATGTCATCATTATTGCACAACGACAAATAACTAAGTTAAAAACTATACTAAAGTGCAGAAAATCCCTACCTCAAGAAGAGAAGACCACGTAAAGCAAAGTAGAATTCTCAACAATGCTCAGATCACGTTCCAATCGGATCAAAATGAAACTCTTTGAATGCTTTAACTTTTTCTCAAAGACACTAAGGTAGAGAACCCAAAGGATCTAGGCCAAAATGTAGAGAGATTGAGTATTTTAGAGAGAGAGGGAGTCAAGATCTAGGTTTTAGGAAAGTTTTAAAGAGAGAAAAGAATGAAAAAGTGATATAAAATGTCACTTTCGCGATTTGATATACGCACAGTCCGCTCGAACGGAAGAGTTGACGCTAAAGCGTTAGACACGAAAAGTTGTTCCGCTCAAGCGCAACAAATGCCACTCGAGCGCCAAGACACAACAAACGCTCATCGCTCAAGCACAAGAATTCGCTTCTCGAGCGTAGAAAATACACATCCAAAAGTTTTGCAGACAACAACGCAACACTCGAGCACAAGAAATGACGCTTAAGCGACCACCCGCTCGAGCGCAGGAAACATTGCTCGAGCGTAGAAAACACTCTCCCAGTAGTTTTGTAGGCTTGCAAAGTACTGAGAGCTTGCAAAGCCCGCTCGAGTGCAAGAATGGCCGTTCGAGCGGAGGAGCAAAAATCGTGGAGCCCGCTCGAGCGCAAGAATACTTGCTTGAGCAAAGGAGCCAAAATATGGGCAACAAAGGTTTGGAAAAACAAGTAACCAACCTGTTCCAAACATACAACTACAATCCAATAACCAAAATAGAGGGGAGACAAGGGAAATAAGATATGAATCACCATTCAAAACTACACAAACCCGAGTTCGGAATACAACAAATAACGGGTCAAAACCGGAATATACAAATAGTGCAGCAACATGTGTCACGGGATATTCCGTCCTGATAGACACGTGTCCCTTGACATGTACTATATGTTTGGTATAAAACCTTAGCGAGTGCCACTATACTATCTATTTAGCACAAGCCTCAGTATATAATTTTTTGGTATGAACCTTAGCAGGTGTCCTAGTTTTGTGGCACTTGCCTTCTCAGCTCGGTTTCCCAAAACATGTACTCTCAAGACTTATGACCTGCTATTAACCAAACTAGTGTCTACCTCAGCGACTCCTCCACCATTAATCACCTAGCCACAAAACTCCCCAGTTTCCTAAGGCGCGGACCACAGTAGGGGTTGAGCCTTGTACCAAGCTTAATGAGGCTTTCTTGGTCTTACTTGTGCAACCAAGGCAAGTCCTTAATTTGGGTATATGGAAAGAGAGTCCTTTGTTTTTGGACTATCATGCTCCCATCTTCACGGGGTCACCGTGGTATGCTGGCATCCTTGGTGCCTGCTATCAATTCCAACTAGTAAGTGTTGGGGCTAGCTATCAATGCCAAGCTATATGTGCTTCGGGCCTATTATCAGCCCTTGGCTATTAGTGCCATGATGCTTTCTATCAAACCCAAGTGTCTGTACATTATCTTGTATAGAGAAGGCTTATCTTGAAGGCTATTATTGTGCCTCAGAAGGTAGTTACAGAGGTTGGACTTGCCACAACTCCCTTTCCCTTAGCAAATGGTAAAGGCGGCCCTGTAATAAAAAATGGCAGCGCTGAGGTAAGGTTTACTCATCAACTGAACCTTGGCAAGTAATATCTTAGCCAATTCCCCTGGCCACTTCTTGGTCTTGGCCCATTTGGTCAGAACGAGTTGGATCTTGTTCGATCTTCTGGTTGACCCATTTCTTTTGGGTTTTGACCCCTATTCATTTAATAATACTTATTCGCCTAATTGAGCAACTTTAATAATTAAGTTAGCATCTTAATTTCTCTCCTTCTACAGGTGAATAAATCATAAATAAGATCAAGGTTATTTTGTGTTTTAAGAAAAAACATGAAAATTTACAAAATAAATAAGGCTATTTGTGTATAAAAATATTTTAATATTTTTCCTTAAGTCGGTAACGATAAATACAGTAGACTTAGTTTACAATTACATAAAATTACTTGCATATTTTCAATTGTAAAAAATAATCTGCTTGTGGAGGTAATATAAAGCTGGGTAAATCATACAATTTTTCTTAAAGTTTGAAAAAAAAATACTACAAGTTTCGTTATTTTAACATAATTACATTGAATTCTTTTAAAATTTCAATTCATAAAATACATGACTTCCATTTCATCAATAAGTTGTTAGTTAAATAGATAGAAAAATGTTGTCATCGCTTTTACATTAAAATTTATAACTTTTATTATTATTTATTATTATATTTATACACCATTTATATTAATTTTAGTCTATTTAATTGTATTAATAAAATTAATATAACTATTTTAAAATTATAATACTTATTTTATTTTATGCAAACCAAGAAAATTGAGTGTAATTTGTTGGAAATTGTTGGAAAAATTCTGGGTAAAACAGAATTTTTTCCTAACTTTAGTCAATTATTTAGGTGGGACCCGTACGCCAAAGTTGGCGGGTATAAGTGGTAACGCGTTTTATGCCATGTTGTGATTAACGTGGTATATTTGATTGCTCAAAACCATTATCGGGTGAATGGGAAATTGAAGACAAAGTGAGCTTCATGGAAATGGAGTTTTTGTGGAAATTCCTTAAGGTTAAAAAATGGCTTGTCCTAAATTGATTTGGTGGGAAGTTTTGAATAGGTTTATAAGGCATGGGAATGGAACTTGGGGTGTGCCCCAAAGGGTATCTAAGTTTTGTAGAGAGGGAGGTTATGGGCAAAATGTGCTAGACCCATTAGACCCAAAAATCACCATACGCGCGCTTGCCGTCCGTCCGGTCAGGCTGGCCTGGGTGTGAGATTAGGTTGGGCTTGTCCAGCCCAATACCTATCTTTTTGGGCCAAAAACATTTGAATTTATTTTTCTAAAATTAAATTCTAATTTTTCCAATTTGATTTTCGGAATTTAAATTCAAAATTGAGTCCGGATTTCTCCCACCTGAACAGAATTGACTCTGTTTAAATTTCAAATACCCGGTCAGATTCAAATCTGTGCAAATGCGGTTTTATCTGTTTGAATTTGAACTCAAACAGTACCAATTCAAACCAACAGGTTCAGTACCTTGTTAAACAGGTATGCTGCCTGTTTAATTCAAAACCAATAGCCACCACTACATCTATAAATAGGCAACCCTCATTTGATGTTTTCATTCAGAAAATTCGTACTTCTCCTCTGAAAATTTATTCTCTTCATATTACTGCATTAGTTTTCTGTGAGAAAGAGTATATACACTAAGTGTGTTCGTTGAACAAATAAATTGTAGTGCTTCATTTATTTGTTGTTGATCATTTCATCCTGGGAGATAGACGTCCATATTCTGAAAGTACCGTGGAGAGGACGAATCTATCTCAAGGATACAGTGTCAAACACTGAACTTGATCAGAATAATATTCAAGATATTAGTCTAGTAAGTTATTTATTTATTTTCTATTTTATTATTTATTTAAATCAGATTTTAATTTTGTTTTTGTAACAAAATAAAATCTGTTTTTATTTATTTAATTATATTTCTACTTTGATTTTTGTAATCAAACATTATCTCACTTTTCTTATTTTTCTTTTATATTTTGTTTGTCGTTTAGTACTTAAACAGAATTAATTAATTTAATTACAGTGAAGATTGTCCAACATAATTTACCCCTTAAAATTTGACCATCTATATATCCAAACCAAATAAGACAAGGGTCCTCCTAAAAGGTACTCCTAAGACATAAGTAAAAGACAAAAAAAAAAAATTAAAAAATTAAAAAAATAAGTCACATTTAAAAAAAAATTAATATATTTTTATTTAAATTAATAAACTTTTTAATATTTTTTTATATTTTAAAAATATTTTTTACATACTTTTCAATATTAAATAATGTTTAGTGGCACTTTTTGAATATTTGCCATAAGATAAAGGGTAGAGAAACGGTGAGGAGGAACACAGTGGTGGAGATGGAAAACATTAACATTGGCATGGCTCATACGGCGACGACCAACGGAAAACTAGTCAATAACATTAGGTGCTCGTTTAGTTTTCCTCTCAAGCTAAAAAAATCACAAAAAGATAAATGAAAAATTAAAAAAAAAACGTTAAAAAGTTAAAAATCACAAATAAATAAATAAATAAATAATTGCCATTTCAAAACTGAAAAGCCAAAAAATCCAAACAAAAATACCAAACAACCAAAAAAGTCTCAAGCTAAAAAAATCAAAAAATTAACTAAAAAAGTCATTGCTAAGGTGCTGTTTGGTAACACTTACCTTTTCAGTTTTCTGTTTATATTTACAAAAATTTAAAAAACTCAAATAAAAACATGTTTGGTAAAATTTTTGATTTATAAATCAGTAGTCTCAGTTTATAAATTTGGCCAAAAAATAAAAACACAAAAAATGTGTTTCCGTTTTGAGTTTTCATTTTTTTTTTTTTGGTACCACCCAACACTAGCCACCACCCGCCACAATTTTCCACCACCGTCTTCCGCCACCACCACCAACCACCCACCCCCCACCACCACCTGCCACCACCACCCACCCGCCACCCACCAGCCACCCATTCGCCACCACCACCCACCCCTCGCCACCGCCACCACCACCACCACCACCACCACCACCACCCACCTGCCATCCACCCGCCACCACCTACCACTACCATCCACTGCCCGCCACCACCACCCGCCACCTACTTGCCACCACCACTCACCACCCACCAGCCACCACCAGCCACCTGCCACCCACCCGCCACCACCACCCATCATTCACCACCACCACCACCACCACCATCACCACCCACTCCTTACCACCTACCACCCGCCACCGTCACCCACCCACCCACCACCACCACCACCACCACTCGCCACCTACCAGCCACCACCCACCACCACCCGCCATCCGCCACCCACCTGCCACCACCACCCACCACCCGCCGCCACCACCACCACCACCACCACCACCACCACTCACTCGCTACCACCCACCACCCGCCACCGTTACCCACCCACCCACCCACCATCACCACCCACCCGCTACCACCCACCACCACCCGCCATCCGCCACCCACCTGCCACCACCACTAGCCACCGTCACCCACCCACCCACCATCACCACTCACCAGCCACCAGCCACCACCACCCACCATCCACCTGCCACCACCACCACCACCACAACCCACCACCCCCCGCCGCCACCACCACCACCCACTCGCTATCACCCATCACCCGCCACTGTCACCTACCCACCCACCCACCACCACCACCACCTACTCGCCACTACCACCCACCCGCCACCACCCGCTATCCGCCACCCACCTGCCACCACCCGCCACCACCACCGCCACCACCACCACCACCACCACCACCCACTCGCTATCACCCACCACCCGCCATCATCACCCACCCACCGTCACCCACCCACCCACTCACCACCACCACCGGCTACCTACTCGCCACCACTACCCACTCGCCACCACCCGCCACCACCCGCCATCCGCCACCCACCTGCCACCACCACCCGCCATCCACCACCCACCACCACCCACCACCACCAGTTACCCACCGTCACCACTTTCCACCACCGTCTTCCGCCACCACTTGCCATTTCTCACTCTTTTTATATTTTTAAATTTTTTTAAACATTTTGTCAATTACCAAACGCGTTTATAGTTTATGTTTTTCTAAAAAAAAACAAAAAAAAAAAAAAAACAAAAACCAATTTATAAAATTTTTGTAAATATAAACTGAAAACGTAAACGTTACCAAACACACCCTAAACGACCCTAAAGGCCACATTGAATTCTTGTACCTAAAAGTGGTTGAAAATAGAAAAATGTTTGGTGGTCCGAATTTTTGTAGATCGAATGGTAGACTTCCAAACGGTAATCTCTCAAGTTCAAAATTTTCAAATAATTTTGCATGATATTCATTCAGAAGGTATGTCTCTTGACGAGTCTTTCCAAGTCGCTGCTTTAGTGGAAAAGTTACCACCAGCTTGAAAAGATTTCAAAAATTATTTAAAACATAAACGCAAGGAGATGACTATGAATGAGTTGATTGCAAGATTGAGAATTGATGAAGATAACCGAAAGGTTGAAAAGAGAAATGGGAAAAATCCCATTGAGTCCAAGGCTAATGTGGTTGAACAAGTTCACAAATCACATAACAAAAAGAGGAAGTTTACTGGAGATGGTCCTAAACAAGACGACAACAATTGCAACAAGAAATTCGAAGGAAAATGTTATAACTGTGGCAAGACTGGACATCGAGCTTCTAACTGCTGCCGCCTTAAGAAGGATCGTGGAAGTACAAGCAAGAAGACTATCAATCAGACCAATGTAATTGAACTAGATTACATCTCTGACGGAGTGAATGACATCAACCTCTCTGCTGTGGTGTCTAAGGCTAATTTGGTTGGAAATCCCAATGAATGGTGGGTTGACACTAGGGCAACTCGTCATATTTGTGCGGACAAGAAGATGTTCACTACCTACAATGAGACTGCAAATGGTGAACAACTTTTCATGGGAAATTCTTCTACTTTTACTATGGTTGGATAAGGAAAGGTGATCTTGAAGATGACATCAGGGAAAGAACTGACCCTCAACAACGTACTGCATGTACCTGACATCCGGAAGAATTTGGTTTCAGGCTCTTTGTTAAGTAAAAATGGTTTTAGGCTTGTATTTGAGTCTGATAAATTTGTATTATCAAAGCGTGATATGTATGTTGGTAAGGGATACATGAGTGATGGTCTTTTCAAATTAAATGTAATGACAGTTGTACCGAAAGTTGCTATGAATAAGAATAACACATCTTTTGCTTATGTTCTTGAGTCGAATTTATGGCATAGTAGATTAGGACATGTGAATTTTGATGCTTGGCGTAGATTAATTGGTTTAGATTATAAACCAAAGTTTGAAATTAATCCTAATCATAAATGTAAAATTTGTGTAGAAGCAAAACTAACTAAGGCTCCATTTAAATCGGTTGAAAGAAAAACCGAACCTCTAGAATTAATTCATACAGATGTATGAGATCTTAAATTTTTTCAAACTAGAAGAGGCAAAAAGTATTTCATAACATTTATCGATGATTACACAAGATATTGTTATGTTTATTCACTTCGAAGTAAAGATGAAGCCTTAGAAATGTTTAAACTCTACAAAACAGAAGTTGAAAATCAACTTGGTAAAACCATTAAAATGGTTAGAAGTGATAGGGGTGGTGAATATGATGCACCATTAAATGAATTTTGTGCACAACATGGCATTATTCACCAAACTACAACACTCTATTCTCCTCAGCAAAATGGAATTGATGAAAAAAAGAATAGAACCCTTAACGAAATGATGAATGCCATGTTACTAAGTTCAGGCTTACCACAGAACTTGTGGGGGGAAGTAATATTGTCAGCTAATTATGTTCTTAACAGAATACCCCACAAGAAAACCAACAGCACTCCTTATGAATTGTGGAAAGGTCGACCGCCTTCTTACAAATACTTAAAAGTGTGGGGGTGTTTGGCAAAAATTGAGGTTCCTGTTCCTAAAAAGACTAAGATTGGACCAAAAACAGCAAATTGTATGTTTATTGGTTATGCTCAGAATAGTAGTTCATATCGATTTCTGACTTATAAATCAGAAATACCTGATATAAATGTGAACACTATTATAGAGTCAAGGAATGCAATGTTTTTTGAACATGTCTTTCTTTACAAGAAAGGACAAGAATTAAGTTCACAGAAAAGAACTTATGATTGTACACAAAGTCAAGAGACTAATGACAATCAAACACAAGAAACTAGTAATGGTCTCGACCAATAGGATTTAATTGATGATGAACCAAGACGAAGTAAGAGAGCGAAAACGTCAAAATCCTTTGATCCTGATTTTCTGACATACCTGTTAGAAAATGAACCTCAAAGCTTTAAGGAAGCAATGACAAGCCTGAAGCACATTTGTGGAAAAAGGCTGTTAATAATGAAATTGAATCCATTATGCAAAATCATACTTGGGAATTGGTAGATCTTCCACCTGGTTCTAAACCTCTTAGATATAAGTGGATATTCAAGAGAAAAATGAAAACAGATGGTTCAATAGACAAGTATAAAGCAAGACTTGAAGTAAAAGGTTACAGATAAAAGGAAGGTCTGGACTATTTTGACACATATTCCCCTGTGACAAGAATAACATCTATTCGCATGCTTATTGCTATAGCAGCATTGTTTAATTTAGAAATACATCAAATGGATGTTAAGACAGCTTTCTTAAACGGTGATTTAAATTAAGAGATCTATATGGAGCAACCCGAAGGGTTTGTAGTGTCAGGGCAAGAAAAGAAAGTTTGTCGGCTTGTAAAGTCTCTTTATGGATTAAAACAAGCACCTAAGCAATGGCATGAAAAATTTGATCATGCAATGCTTACTAATGGGTTTAAGATAAACGAATGTGACAAGTGCGTCTATGTTAAAAACACTGACCAATGATATGTCATAGTTTGTCTTTATGTAGATGACATACTTATTATTGGAAGTAGTCAAAACATGATCAAATCAACTAAGCAAATGCTTAACAAAAGATTTGATATGAAAGATATAGGGGTCGCAGATGTTATATTAGGAATGAAAATTACTAAAACATCTGACGGTTATGCGTTATCTCAATCACATTATATTGAGAAAATTCTTGATAAATTTATCAAGGATGATATAAATGTAGCTAGAACACCTGTAGACATCAGTCTTTATTTATCGAAAAATAAAGGTGATGTAGTGTCTCAGTTAAAATACTCCTAAATCATTGGAAGCCTAATGTACCTAATGAATTGAACTCGTCCTGACATAGCTTATGCAGTTAGTAAATTAAGTAGGTACACTAGTAATCCCGGAGAAGACCATTGGAAAGCGATCATTCGGGTTCTTAGATATCTAAGATTTACTCGTGATCATGGTTTGAACTTTACTCGATATCCAACAGTACTTGAAGGTTATTGTGATGCCAATTGGATATCGGACACTAAAGATTCAAAATCCACCAGTGGATATGTTTTTACTCTGGAAGGTGCTGCTGTTTCTTGGAAGTCCACAAAACAGACATGCATCGCACGGTCTACAATGGAATTAGAGTTCATTGCTTTAGACAAAGCAGGAGAAGAAACAAAATGGTTTCGTCACTTCTTAGAAGACATTCCAATGTGGCCTAAACTTGTGCCAGCTATTTGCATTCATTGTGATAGTCAATCTACAATAGGCAGGGCACAGAATCATATGTATAACGATAAGTCACGACATATTTGTCGTTGACATAATACTGTTAGGCAATTGTTGTCAAATGGAATAATCTCAATAGATTATATAAAATCTAAAGAGAATATTGCGGATCCGTTAACAAAAGGTTTGACAAAAGAGCTAGTGTATAGTTCATCGAAGGGGATGGGATTAAAGTCTATTACATAAGAGTCATCATAATGGTAACCCTACTTATATGACTGGAGATCCCAAGAACTAAGTTCAAAGGAGCAACTAAGTTATGTGTGGCTCGCCAGAAATCACAAAGGGATTAAAATTCTCTACCCATTCCTATAGTGAGAGTGATATCTGCAACATATGTTGTCTGTAGGGGTATAAGGATAAGTTTTGCTTTTAATGATTACTTATATCTTAATTTAGGTATAAAAATCAAGACAAGTATAAAGAGATGCTTACAATAAGAATCACCTATATGAGTATCGAACTGGGGTCGGTTCTATGAGAATGAAAAAGGCTAAATTCTCTAGAAACACTCATGAAAACCAGGAGCGTTCAAGGCCAAAATGAACACAACAGTGAGAACCACGATGTGTTAGAAGATATTTTGTGTGAAATCTATTGTCTTGGCTTACACAAATGGCTGAACAATTCCAGGCATCGCGTCCATTGGTTAGCTAGTAAGTCCAATAGGTTATCACTAGGGAAGGTTCAAGGCCGAAAGCTACCTATCCTGATGCAAGATATTTTCGACTTATACTCTTTCAATAAAGTCTGCATATTGTTGCATTTCCGTTGTCATCAAATTCCATTCATGTGGGGGATTGTTGGAAATGGTTGGAAAAATTCTGGGTAAAACAAAATTTTTTCCTAACTTTAGTCAATTATTTAGGTGAGACTCGTACGCCAAAGTTGGCGGGTCTAAGTGGTAATGCGTTCTATGCCGCGTTGTGATTAATGTGGTGTATTTGGTTGCTCAAAACCATTATCGGGTGAATGGGAAATTGAAGCCAAAGTGAGCTCCATGGAAATGGAGTTTTGGTGGAAATTCCTTAAAATTGGAAAATGGCTTGTCCCACATTGATTTGGTGTGAAGTTTTGAATGAGTTTATAAGGTATGAGAATGGAACTTGGGGTGTGCCCTAAGGGGTACCCAAGTTTTGTAGAGAGGGAGGTTATGGGCAAAATGGGCTAGACTCATTGGACCCAAAAATCACCACACACGTGCGCGCGGGCCGCCATCCGTCTGGTCGGCCTAGGCTTGGGCGCGGGCGCGGGTGTGAGGTTGGGTTGGACTTGTTTGGCCCAATACCTATCTTTTTGGGCCAAAAACATTTGAATTTATTTTTCTAAAATTAAATTCTAATTTTTCCAATTTGATTTTCGGAATTTAAATTCAAAATTGGATCCGAATTTCTCCCACCCGAACAGAATTGACTCTGTTTAAATTTCAAATACCCGGTCAGATTCAAATCTGTGCAAATACGGTTTTATCTGTTTGAATTTGAACTCAAATAGTATCAATTCAAACCAACAGGTTCAGTACCTGTTCAAACAGGTATGCTACCTGTTTAATTCAAAACCAATAGCCACCACTACATCTATAAATAGGCAACCCTCATTTGATGTTTTCATTCAGAAAATTCGTTTTTCTCCTCTGAAAATTTATTCTCTTCATATTGCTGCATTAGTTTTCTGTGAGAAAGAGTATATACACTAAATGTGTTCGTTAAACAAATAAATTATAGTGCTGCATTTATTTGTTGTTGATCATTTCATCCTGGAAGATAGATGTCCATATTCTGAAAGCACCGTGGAGAGGACGAATCTGTCTTAAGGACATAGTGTCGAACACTGGACTTGATCAGAATAATATTCAAGATATTAGTCTAGTAAGTTATTTACTTATTTTCTGTTTTATTATTTATTTAAATCAGATTTTAATTTTATTTTTGTAACAAAATAAAATCTGTTTTTACTTATTTAATTTTATTTCTAGTTTGATTTTTGTAATCAAACATTTTCTCTCTTTTCCTATTTTTCTTTTATATTCTCTTTGTCATTTAGTATCCAAATAGAATTAATTAATTTAATTACAGTGAAGATTATCCAACATAATTTACCCTTTAAAATTTGACCATCTATATATCCAACCCAAATAAGACAATCTAAGACATAAGTAAAAGACAAAAAAAAATTTAAAAAAATAAGTCATATTTTTAAAAAAATTAATATATTTTTATTTAAATCAATATACTTTTTAATATTTTTATATATTTTTAAAATATGTTTTACACATTTTTCAATATTAAGGTCAAGTATGGCATCCTAAAAAAAAGTCAAAAAGTCAAAAAGTCACTATCCTATTTAAGTCACATCATCTTATTTAAGTCACATCACCCCTCTAACACATCACTTCAAATCCAACCCAAATCCAATTCATATTTCATAAAAAGTCAAAAAGTGCACTTATTTAGGCCAAGTTTGGGAAGACTAAATGAGTGCACTTTTTGACTTTTTATGAAATATGGGTTGGATTTGGGTTGTGTTTGAAGTGATGTGTTAGAGAGGTGATGTGACTTAAATAAGATGATGTGACTTAAATAGGATAGTGACTTTTTGACTTTTTGAATTTTTTTGGAGGATGCCAAACTTGGCCTTAGTCTTCCCAAACTTGGCCTAAATAATGTTTAGTGGCACTTTTTGAATATTTGCCATAAGATAAAGGGTAGAGAAACGGTGAGGAGGAACACAGTGGCGGAGATGGAAAACATTAACATTGGCATGGCTCAGACGGCGACGACCAACGGAAAATTAGTCAATAACATTAGGTGCTCGTTTAGTTTTCCTCTCGGACCAAAAAAATCACAAAAAAGATCAAAAAAAAAATTTAAAAAAAGTTAAAAGAGTTAAAAATCACAAAAAGACAAAAAATAAATAAATAAAATAAAAAAATTGCCATTCCAAAATTGAAAAATAAAAAAATCCAAGTAAGAATACCAAACAACCAAAAAAAGTCTCAAGCTAAAAAAATAAAAAAATTAACTTAAAAAGTCATTACTAAACGACCCTAAAGGCCACATTGAATTCTTGTACCTAAAAGTGGTTGAAAATAGAAAAATGTTTGATGGTCCAAATTTTTGTGAATTAAATAACTTAAATGTGTTAAAACGACGTCATTTTACACTTAAAATGATATCATTTTGAATATTTTAAACTATTCAAATCATAATTTATCGGACCACGTAAGAAGTCCACACAGAAAGAAAAAAAGGGCTTGTTTGGTTTGTTTTTGGGAGAATTGTTTTTGAAAAAAATTTAGGAGAGTTGTTTTAGAAATTTTTTTGGTTTGTTTGTTTGTATATTTTGAGAGAGAAATTTTTTGTGGGAGTTTGGGATGATTTGATATTTTAGGAGAATTGAGTAGATGTGTGTGAGAGAAAAAGTGATTGAGAAGGAGAGAGGAGAGAGAAAAAGTGATTGATTGATGTGTAGGAGAGAGAAAGTGATTTTGAAATTTTTTTTAAGAAAAACTCAAACCAAATAATTTTTAAGAAATTTTTTTTCTAAAATTCGCCTCCGAAACTCAAACCAAACAAGCCCAAAGTCTTTCATTATCGTGTGGGGTTGGAGTGGAATGGTGACATGGTCGTTGGGAACTGGCACTCATAACAAAAAAAAGTTAGTATTCATGTACTAGCAACATCATCCTCCTATTCGCTCAAAAAAAACAAAATAATAATGCTTGAGACCATTAAAAATGGTACTCTAAATGCACCATTAGTGATGTGACAGTGGACGGGACTCACTGCTTGTGTTTTGTTTTGTTTTGTTTTTTTTTTTTAAAATACTTGCTAATTCATTAGTGGTGCTTCAGAGCACCACTTTTAGTGGGATGTATCATTACCGAAAACAAAAACATCATCCTCCTATCCTATGTGAGCTTAGGCCCTGTTTGTTTGCAGGTTTTTGTTTTCAGATATGAATGATAGGAAGGATTACAAATGAATTGAGTTGCTCAAGAATAGTTTAAGCTGACTCAGTTAAAACTCAATTCGTTCACTAAAAAAAATAAATTTAAGCTTAATTTTTATGCTTATTTATTAATTGCCAATCTTAAGTTGTCCCAAACTTGGCTTGATAAGAGTCATTAATATAAAAATAAATAAATTAATATTTTTTAATAATATATTAAATAATTTTTTAAAAATTTATTTAAATTTTTTTATTTGTATTTGGTATTTATATAAATTTACATATTTAATTGATAAAATTTATTATTAATATAAGTATTCTTGTATATTTTGTTCATAATTTTTTTATATTTTATTTTAATTAGTGAAATAATTTAAATTTAATATGTTTTTTCGAGCTTGAACTCGAGCTTGATTATTTAAGCTTGACTTGAGCTGGCCTCGTTTGGGGAGTGGCTATTTTAGCCAAAAAGTCAAAAAGTTACTAAAAGTTATCACATCACCTCTCTACTTTTCTGCACATCTTTTCGTAAAAAGCCAAAAAGCTACTAAAATAGCATGTTCCCAAACGAGGCAATTCATAAACAAGCTTGAATGCTTAAAAGATTGGTCGGCTAAGCATATTTGCAACCCTAAGAATGGGATTGAATTAGTGTTAAGGTAAGACCTATAAAAATCGTATTTATTTTGAAAAATTGTAATGTGATTAAGGTCAAGTTTGGCAACTCAAAAATAATCTATCTTTTAATTTTTTTTTTCTTTTTTTCATCACATCACCTCTCTACTTTTCTGCATATCTTTTCGTAAAAAGATAAAAAATACACTTATTTAAATCATCTCAAACAATCCCTAAGAGTCGCATGCGATTATAAAACCCTTCTATGGAGAGAACTAGCAATCCCATCAGTGAGGGGGGATTGAGATCTAATTAGAGTTAGAAACACTATTTTGTCATTCACTTTACAAAAAATGACAAAGTCACCTTCTATATAAAGAGGGCTTTTATGTAATTTTATAAATTTAACCCTAGCCAATTAGTTTCACTACATTAATGTACAGACAAATATAATTTATCTTATATCTCCAATTTAATACCATCAAACTAATAATCACTCACTCAATCACACAATAATAATACTCCTATCTTACTTAGTCCAACAAACAAACGAGGCCTTAGATTCAAACTCCAACTGCTTTTCAACCTCTTTCGTTTCATTTTGAAAAAGAAAATAATGCTATTTTTTGAGTGAGTTTTGGGGTTGATTTTTATTTTTTAATTTAAAAAAATTATTTATTTAAAAATTTGTTAAAAAATATTTTTTATAAGTAAAGAAGTTAATGTGTTTGGTTTGAGTTTTCTGGATTAAGTTTTTTGAAAATTGGGTTTTTTGGTTTTCGTATTCTTTTGTTTTTAGTGAATATTTTTTAAATTTTAAACTTTTTTTTTTTTAACTTTTTTAGATGCACCTTAGTTAGATGGATCTAAAAAAATAAAAAAATTGTGAAAAAATATTTTAAAAAATTAATAAATACATAAAAATACAAAAAAGTACTGAATTCTTGTATTTTTTTTTTTTTTTGTATTTTTGGTATTTCGTGAATTTTTAAAAGATTTTTTTTACAATTTTTTTTACTTTTTAGGTGTATTTATGTTAAGTGTGTCTAAAAAGTAAAAAAATTGTTGAAAATATTTAAAAAATTCAATAAAAACAAAAAAATACGGAAAATAAGAAAGTATAATTTTCTGAAAAGTGTTTTTTGAAAAATGAAAACAAGCAAGCTGATTCAGGCAATGACAAATAACTCAATTAACTTTTTAATTTTTTATTTAAAGTAATATTATACAGAAAATCTTTAAAAAAAAAAAAGTAATAATAAGGCCAAGTTTGGCAAGTTGAAAAAAAGTCAAAAAGTAAAAAAGTTATTCAAAAAGTTAAAAATTTATCACTATTTACCAAAAGTCAAAAATTATGGCTGCACAACTCTCAATCCTAATTTTCCCTTACACACTAATTTATACAATTTTTTAATACACATTTTTTCATAAAAAATTAAAAAGTTAACCCAAACATTCATATTTTTTTCTCACTTTTTTAATCCAAAAAGATAAAAAGTATACTTATTTAAGACACTTCATGTATATATATATATATATATATATAATTTACCATATCATTGAAGTGGGTTTTGTTTTAAGTTTGAAAATTTTATTATTAGACGCGCATTAATTAGTAAGAAAATGTTAACTAGGCCTTTTGGCAGAGTAGTTGTTTGGAGGTTTAATTCTGAGGGAGACTTACTTGTAAGTTTTAATAGGTAGATTTATTACCTAATAGGTTTAAAGATAATATCATTTTTCATGAAACACTATTAAAAAAATGTCACTAATTATTATATTTCAGTGACAGTTTAAAAATTGTCATAAAACATGTTACTAATTATAAGTTTTAGCATAAGTTTAAAAAAATGTCGCAAATAAATCACTAATTTTCAACTTTTAGTAACAATTTGAAATTTTCTTTAAAGAAAAACGTCAATAATTATAAATTTTACCGACAATCTATAAAAATCGTAACAAAAAAAGTCACTAAAAATTGTCAATTTTTAGCAACACATGGAAAAAGATCGTCACAAAAAATTATTTTTAGCAACGATTTTATTAAGACTTATTTTCAATAGGACTTTATGTGAATTAAGTTCAACTATTAAAACTTATTGGTAGTTTACTTTAATTCTTATGGAGAAAAGTTTGATACCTTTATAATGTTTATTTTTATTGTTTATTGCTTTCCTAATTTGGTGTGCTTTCAAACTATTGTTTGGACTTTAATTATTCAATTTGATGTATTGTTTCTCATGTTTGTATTACGATCCCGCTACGTAGCTCGAATCTATCTGGCTCGAGTGGCCCGATTTCTTTGTACAACCCCATTTCTTTGTAGAGCCATATCGCTGTTCACCCGTACATTTAATTTCAAAAAAAAAAAAAAAAAGAACAGAGAGTAAAGAGAGAGGAGACTGACTAACTTAGCTGTGTGCCGCCAACCTGTGTGCCGCTGACTAGGCTGCTGTAGCTGCTATGTGTGCCGCAAGGGTGCTGTCGTTGCTGTTGCTGTTGCTGCTGCTGCCAAGTGTGATTTTTTGTATGTTTTTTGCACTAAAAATTAGTTTGGCTCTTGGGCGCTATGACAAAGATGGCTTGTTACAAAAATCTAAGCAACATCTCATGAGAATGAATTCCATCACTGGGCAACATTAACGATACAAAAAACTCTAAATCATATATTAGAAAACAAAATACTTAATTTAAAAATAAATCCTAAGATCAGCATCAATAGCGTATCAGGAACTCAATCTTGCCAAGCAAAATCGACTACATTAAAAGCATTAGTAAAAGTGCTCAAATCTCATAGCTATCATAATTCATTGATGGTTAAAGTCGTATGGTTTATCAATGAAGTGGACAAAGTGACCAGCCAGCCAATAAGTTGGCCAGCTCGCTAATTAATCGGCCAGCCGTCCAAGATAGGCAACTCCTTGTTTGTACAAAAGCATTGAACACACATAAGTTCACAAACACCATAATCCACAACCCACAAAACCCAATTATCCAATCAAATGAATCATCATCACCATTCACTAGAAATGTCCAAAAGTCCTTATATTGTATGTATATATAAATTAGGAGTGGTTTACATATAAGGATTCAAACAGATCAATTACATATTGAAGAGAAAAGTTCATAACTTGGCATAAAGCACCTAATTGAAGAGAAAAGTTAAGAGCTTGGTTTTTCCAATCTAAGATTTCCCACTGAAAAAATAAGGGAAAGATGACCAATTGGAACCAAACAAAACAAACTCATCAAAAACATCACAAACCCATCATCATCATCATTGTGATTTGATCAAATTCACAGCAAGTCAAGCCCCAGAAGTCGCCGCAAATCAGTTGTAACATTGTTATTGTTGGTACCCAAAACACTTTTCTTAGTGAAGAAAGCAGGTAGAGGCAGAGAACTCGGCAATGGAGACGAAATACAAGTAGACCTAGCATAGAAATGAGGACTTTCAGCTGCTGGTATGTAAGGAGTTGTTGTGTACTGTATTTTGTCATCCGTTGTTCGCTGTTGTAGGCCGTCGTTCGTCCTCCTTCCTCGATCAGAGAGCGATCGGAAGGTTTAACAGAGATGAGAGAGATCTATGGAATGGGAGGGATGAATAGAGAGAGGTGAGAGTGATGAGAACGTTTCAATCCTTTTTTTTGTTTGGAGAATATAGACAGACAGTAGAAGAGATGAGATGGAAGAGATAGAGGGTGTTAGAATGGTTGAAAAAAATGTGAGAATTATGTATCTGTATTTTATTGAATTGAATAACATACAATAGGAGAAGCCTGTATATATAGGCTGAAAAGAAACCTAGATAAGTATAGAAGGAGATAGAGATGAGAGAAATAGAGATACAAAGAGATAGAGATAGAGAGAGATAAAGACAAGATATATCTACAATACAAATGGAAAAGTAATACAGATAGATAAGAATACATTAACAGCCTGCCTCAAACTCAAGGTGGGTAAGCATCAACCAACTTGAGTTTGGAAACTAGATCACTGAAATGACCAGGAGGATGAGCCTTGGTAGAAATATCAGCAGATTGATCAACAGAAGAAATAGAGAGAAGATGAACAGTGCCACGAGTAACATGCTGTCGAATGAAATGACAATCAATCTCAATATGTTTGGTGCGATCATGGAAGACATCATTATGAGCAATCTGAATGGCACTTTGATTGTCACAATAAAGAGAGGTAGCACCAGGGGAAGAAACACCCATATCAGTAAGGAGCCAGCGAAGCCACAAAAGTTCCTGAGTAGTGTTAGCAAAAGCGCGATATTCAGCTTCAATACTAGAGCGAGCAGTGAGGGATTGTTTCTTGCTGCGCCAAGTAAGAAGAGAATCTCCTAAGAAGAAACAGAAACCCATGGTGGAGCATTGATTAGTAAAACCCCAGCCCAATTAGCATCAGGAAAGGCACGAAGCTCAAGAGAAGAGTGAGCAGAGTAGTGAAGTCTATGGAACATAGTGCCTTTGAGGTAGCAAAGTATGCGTAGTAGAGTAGTATAATGAGGGGTGCGAGGAGCCGACATGTACTGACTAACAAGATGGACAACATAGAAAATGTCAGGACGAGTCATAGTAAGATAAACAAGACTACCTACCAGCTGGCGATACATAGTAGCATCAGAGAGAAGATCCCCGTCTAGAGGAGTGAGATGAGTCTGAGGATCAACGAGAGTAGAGGTAGTCTTACAATTGGTAAGACCTGCACATGCTAGAAGATCGGATGCATATTTGGCTTGTGATAAATAATAACCAGTGGAATCATGAGAGATTTCAAGCCCTAAGAAATAATTGAGAGTTCCAAGGTCTTTCATCTCAAACTGACGATTAAGAAATTGTTTGAGGCTAAGAATACCAGCCACATCATCACCAGTGATAATCATATCATTCGCGTAAAGAAGAAGAAGAGTGGTGCCATTAGGAGTGGTCTGAACAAATAGAGCGGAGTCATATGAACTGGAGGTGAAGCCGAAGTCATGGATGGTGGAATTGAATTTAGTAAACCAAGCTCGTGGGGCTTGCTTGAGACTATAGAGAGCACATTGTAATTTGAAAATCTTATGAGCTGGATAAGCAGACCCAGGGGGAGGTTGCATGTAGACTTCCTCAAGAAGATCACCATTAAGGAAGGCATTTTTGACATCCATTTGAAAGAGATCCTAATGGCGAGCAGCGGCGATAGCAAGTAAGCTACGCACAGAGGTAAGTCGAGCAACCAGAGCGAAAGTCTCCTCATAATCAATGCTATATTCTTGGATGAAGCCCTTTGTAACAAGACGGGCTTTGTAGCGCTCAATAAAGTCATCAGAATGGGTCTTGATTTTGTATACCCATTTGCAACCAATTGCAGTCTTTCCAGGAGGAAGATCAATAACATCCCAGGTATGAGTTTTGTCTAAAGCTTGTAATTCATCAGTCATAGCTTGCTACCAAAGATGATTAGTACAAGCCTTACAATAAGAGGTTTGATGGTCCCCAAAATATCAGAATGTATAAGATCAAATGGTGCATGAGAAATAGAAGTACTTACATTAAATAATAAAGCAGGTTGTTTTGCAAGTTGACAAGATAAACAATCCAAAGTATCGAGAATGACATGACCTAACTGACCAGTAGAAACTAAATATTTCAATCGACTAATAGAAATATGTCCTAAACGACAATGCCAAATATTAAAAGGAGACATGTTAGAAGTAGATATATGAGCAACTATCAGGGTGGAGTCTGGAACATGAAGATGAATGAGCTCATAGAGACGTCAATGCTTACGACCAATCCCAAGAGTATGTCCCGTGAGGGTCCTGTACCAAACACCCATTGGTAGAAAATGTGACAGTTAGACTAAGCTCACATATTTGACTAATAGAGATAAGATTTAAAGTGAGAGCAAGAATAAGATAAACATTTGATAAGGATAGATGAGAGGTGGAAATAGAACCAATATGACTTACAGATATAAGAGAACAATCAGCAATATGAATCAAGGGAATATGAGGGGAGGAAGAGATAGAAGAAAATATAGTAGCACTAGAAGTAATATGATTGCAACATCCTGAGTCAAAATAGGAGGAAGATGTACCTGAAGTCACAGACAGAGCAGTAGAAGGAGATGTACCAGAGGTGGTGAGAAACTATTTGAACATGGCTTCAACATCAATTTCGAAAAAGACAGGAACAGCTGGATCTAAAGACTCAAAAAACTCCTCAGAGGTAACGGCAGCAGTGCGATAAGCAGGTAGAGATCTAGACTGATTCCTGAGAGATTGTGAACGATCGCATAAGGAAGCGCAACGAGAGGAGTAAGTAATAGATGAGTGGTCTGGATTGTGAAAGCAATCTTGCTAAAGATAACCAGGACTAATCTTGTTGCAGTACCGACAGGATCTGACTGGGCAATGAAGCAGAAGATGAGTAGAAGGCAGGCCCCGATTCTGACAATAATTGGAAGTAGTGGGCTGCTGGGTGGTTGGTGCAGAGGAACTCAGAGAGTGAGGAGTGGTAAGAACTGTATCTATATGAGGAGTCTTCAGAGGGCTAAGACGAGTCTCCTTAGATAATAACTCAGAAATAGCTTGCTCAAGAGTGGGCAATGCATGCACGGGCTCAAACTAGGTAGTGAGAGCCATGAGAAACTGAACCAATCATTGGTGATTATGATACTGAGTGAAGAAAGAAGCATCTTCAATATGAGGCCAGGCAGGTTCAAAGAGAGCGAGTTAGTCCCAGACAGAATATATCTGAGAGAGGAAATCATTAACAGACTGACCAGGCTCTTGATGCAGGCGATGAAGTTGACTCTGAAGTTGATATTGATGGGCAAGACCGGTAGTCTGGTATCGTTCTTTGAAAAAATCCCAAATGTCTTTAGTAGGAGTGGTAACAGAGTCAAGCTGAAAATGACCAAACTAATGACTAATAGAGAGAATAGAGGTATTCCAAAACCAAGTGATGATCTGGTAGTTCTTATTGTCCTAATCTTCTAGTCGGTCTTCATATGTAGTAGCAATTTCAACGACCTCTTTCACCGGTTTGGTCACATCCCCGGTGATAATACGCTAGAGTTTTCGACCTTTGAGGAAGGAAGACATGGCTTGGGCCTATAGAATATAATTGGATCCATCAAGTAGAACTGAAATCAGATGGGAGACATCATAGCGATTCATGATAATAGTAAGGGAGGAGTAAATAAATAGAAACAAGCCTGTAGGAGCAAAATCAGGTAAAACAGATGTACCAGTGAGTTCGAAAAGTCAAAAATAGCTAGGAAAGGGGTCTACTATGCAGAGATGACGTCAGTAGGAGGTTGTATGACGTTAGTAGGGAGGTGCGGCTCACAATAGCAGAGAGAGGCGCGACATACAATAGCAGAAAGGGGCGCACAACGCATAACAGCAGATTGGTGCACACAGGCATACAATAGTGGAACGGCGCATGCGTGGCGCATAGCAGCAGGTACGGTGCACGCGAGCATAGGGCTGACATTAGGTGCTGACGTGAGCAAGCAACTAAAGGGCATGTAAGGGCTCATATGAGAGTGGCAGTGGAAGTTGAGACACGTTGAGCACAGAATCGGCGCATGAGGGTGTATGGAGGCTTTTTCTAGTGACGTGGTCGGTGCTGTTGGAATTGTGAGGAGATTTCGATCAGTTTTGTGGTAAAGGAATTTTTTTTAGGTAAAACTAACGATGAAGCAGTGCTGGAACAGAGATAATAAAATATATGGATGATGGAATTAATGCTATAGTGCCACTGTGTATGGGACTAAGCACAAAGAGAAAAGAAAAGGGCTATAAATGTAGAACCTAGAGCTCTGATACCATGTTAGAATGGTTGAAAGAAATGTGAGAATTATGTATCTGTATTGTATTGAATTGAATAACATAAAATAGGAGAAGCCTGTATATATAGGCTGAAAAGAAATCTAGATAAGTGTAGAAGAAGATAGAGATAGAGAGACAATGAGATAGATAGAGATATATATATATATAGAGAGAGAGAGAGAGAGAGATAAGATATATCAACAATACAAATGGATAAGTAATACAGATAGATAAGTATACATTAATAGAGGAGAGACAGAAAAATAGTACTTTCAAGCTACTCGAGCCAAGGATATTTGAGTTACGAAGCAATTTTGTTTGTACTACTCTCAGATTGATTGGCAAATTAAAAAAAAAAATGTTATAAGATTTTTGTTAGTTTGTTTAACAGTTGATCAATTTTTGATGTATCACAACTATAGTAAAAATCAATGTAAGTAACGAAATTCATTAATCCAATAAAACTACTGTGATACATGAGATAATAAGTCAAAGGATACCGTGATGCTTGTCATTTTTCTTTTCTTAATTTGGCCATTGTAATTTTCATTTTATTATTTTTTTAATCAATTTTTTTCAATTAATAATATCTGTTAAGAAATTAGATAGTTTTCAAGTGCAAAATGATATATTGAAAATGAAATAGACCATTTTAAATTGGGCGTCAACTCGTTCATCATTTCGATTAGATTGTAGAGATTATTTTGCTTACTAAAAAATAGATAGTCTATTATCAAAGTTATATTTATCATTCAATGGTCATAACCTTTTTTTTTTTTTTGGTACTTCGAAAAGGATATTCAATGGTCTTAACCAAAATATCACTTGAGGTATAACCAAAACCTCTTTAGTCATAACCTAAATAACAACAACAATAGGTCATAATTAACATTATAATGAATCATAATTAAGTCAGAACTAACATCGTAATGAATCATAATCAAATGCCACAAATATCATCACCGAGACATATGATACACACATTTTTCAATATATTCATTATAGAATTTCCCTGAAGTCTATTGTATATTTCTCAACACTCAGTTACCAAAAGAATATATATTTATGTGGTGCTTCAATGGCTATATAGGCAAGTTCAAGTTATTGGGGAACTAAATTGAAATATTTTTTATATATTGGAAATCAGATTAATACAATTATATATTGAAAACTAAATCGAAATACAATTTAAACATTAGAAATTAAAATGACACATCATAAGACACATATTTTGGAACTAAAAATATAACTAACCCACTAGAGTGTTTGAGTTTATTTGTATTCATTTCACACTGTAAATTTATCCTTCAACCTTGATATGTCATAGACTTCTCATATTATCTAGGGACTAATTCAGAAATTGTTACGTCATTCACAGACAATGGTATCGACTTACTTGTAGATTGATCTGACTCTACACCTTGTCCTATATTTAACCCTGTTTTACTAGGAAAAAAGAATGCAGGTTCTTTAGGAATTGCTAGGGTAATAGTGTAACTGTTGAGCATCAATACTACTGTTGCCATGGAGGGCCTGGCGTCTGGGTCTTCTTGAACACACAACAAACCAATATGGATGCATCTGGAGACTTCATTTCTTGAATACGATACTTCCAAAGTTGGATCCATCAATTTCAATGGTGTTCCGTTCCTCCAAAGTTTCCAAGCCTGAAACAATTTATCACAAATGTCTTGTGGATGTGATGATATAGGCACTAAGAAAGAAATAGTTGTAATGTATTGTTGTTACTTACATAGGTAAGCAGGTCCTCAACGTTGTTTGATTGATCGAATTCATTGATTTTCTTGCCACTAATGATCTCCAAAACTAAGACACCAAAGCTATAAACATCGGACTTTACGGAGAACCGTCCATGCATTGCATATTCCGGAGACATGTAACCGCTGTAAGCCAGCTCCATTAGTTTATCAATATAACTAGAAAGCAACAACCAAATCCATCTAACACTCATTTCGGATTAAATCAGAAATAAAACAATTGAGGACATTATGTGCCAATATTCAACTAAAAAAGTGCAGTCCATTGAAGAACGTGTAGGAAACTAGACGTAGTATGCATCTCTGTTTTTGTTCAAATCCAAAAGGGAGTTTTTTGAAGAGTTAGTTTGATGTTTTACTTGAGATTGCCTAACTTGATCAAATTATGGTAAAACAAATATAAGGTTTTTGGGGAGAGAAAATTTACTATGTTCCAACGACTTGACTTGTATTTCCTTGAGATTGATCCACACCGAAGATCCTTGCCATGCCGAAATCTGAAATTTTTGCATTCATGGCCCCATCTAACAGAATATTACTAGCTTTGAGATCACGGTGTATAATTCTAAGTTGGGAATCTTCATGAAGATAGAGCATCCCTCGAACTATCCCTTCAATAATCTTATAACGTTTTGGCCAATCCAATTTTCCGTGCTCTTGTGAATCTGTAGATTGATCATAATAAATGCTCAAGTTATCAATAAGCAATTGGTTACAAAATGTGTTAATGTCATACAATTTGAATGGAAACACAAGCACAAGAATGCATACAATAAGAGATCACGCTCATCACAATCATGTGTTTTTATGAAACCAAATGTAAAGCATTATTAAGAACTAGATTTGTTTAGATTTTCCAAACCGAATAGAATGCGGTCAAGGCTTTTGTTGGGCATAAATTCATAAATGAGTATCTTCTCTTCTCCTTCCAAGCAAAATCCTAGTAGTCTCGCTAGATTTCTATGTTGAAGCTTGGCTACCAGCAAAACTTCATTCTTGAATTCTTCTCCACCTTGCCCTGAGTTTTGAGATAGCCTCTTGACAGCTATTTCTTTTCCATTAATAAGTTTACCCTGTGAATATACGGCATTCATTGAAATTTTAGAATTAAATGTTATATAAGTTTATTTCTATGTTAATAAGTTTACCATTAATAAGTTTACCCTGTGAATATATATATATAAATATTTGAATAAATCAAATCTAGTATAATTAAATGCAACATCTTACCTTGTAGACATGACCAAATCCACCTTCACCGATTTTGTTATCATCAGAGAAGTTGTCTGTGGCTGCTTGAATAGTACCAAAATCATATTGCAAGGACTCAACTGTTGTGATTTCATTCATGATCGCACCAAAGATAAATGTAATGAATTTATTGATGATTAATGCTATGTAAATAAAAATTTGTATAAAAAAATTAATACAAAGTGACATGCCAGGTGTTGATTGTATCATTCCTGATCATTTCAAAGCAAAAGCTTGTGAAAGCGTTTTCATTTTTAAACAATGACACTGTCAACATTTCAGTCATGAATTGTGTATCATATAGATATATATATTTATTACCACTATCGTCTTTAGTGTCATCACGTTTCGTCTTTGCTTTCCCGCGTAGGAAACAAAAGCCTATGATGAAAAGCAAAACAGAGGCTCCAACTGGAACAATGATGGCAATGAGTACTTGCGATGAGATCCCTCCCTTTCCTACATCAATAAAAAATTGTTCCATTGACAATATAAACATAGGAGAAATGAATCAATTTGAGGATAAACTTTACAAATCCAAAGTGGACTATGCTCACCTCTACAAGAAACAGTCTAGAATTTACAATCAAATGCTAAGAATCGATGCTTATTATAATAAATTAAGTTTTTAGAGACAAAAATTAGACACAAAATCACTTTTTATGAATAAATTATTTTTATTGGCTAAAATATTATTGTTATATTTTTAGCAATGAAATTGAATATTTAATAATAAATTACTATCTTTTGGGACTAAAATTTGTCTCAAAAAAGTAAACTTTTTTAGCACAAAATTATTTTGTCAGCATTTATTAGTGACATAATCAATAAATTTTATCACTAAAAGTCTTTTTTTTTTATTTACTTTGGGAAATGGCCTTTTAACGACTATTGTAACAACGACAGAAATTGGTACCCAATATTTTTTAAAACAAAATTTTATCGGTTGGAGACAAAAAATTGGATCCTTAAACTTTTATTTATTGTTGTGGCCTCACACTAACAACTTTAATTACACACCATAAATTTGGCATTCTGAAATATTTTGTGAACTTCTTTTTCAGATTTGGGGTCACTACTGTGCATCAAGCACAGTGATGATTGTTGTGCGGTCTGTAGGATTCGTTTCGGGACTTATTTTGATAATTTGAATAGTTCAAATTTTAAAAAATCAAGTTAATTAGAAATTGATAACCCTTTCATCAAAGCACATTTGTATATAAAAAAATGAATATGCTTTGATACATACATATATATACATATATCTTTTATATATACAGATGTGTTTTGACGAAGGAGTTATTGATATTCAATTAATTTAATTTTTTATAAATATATATTTCTCAATACTGCTTAAAATTTAAATAGTTTAAATTATCAAGATCCAAAACCAATCTCATGGCCGCATAAGTCACAGCTGTGCATCAACCACAGCAGTGACACCACTCCTTTTTTTTTTATTTGTTTGTAGACTTTTCCATGGCCAAACCGGTCATAATTGAAAACCGACTAATTATATAAAGAAAATTACAATTTAGTGGATATTTTCAAAAATAATTACGATTTCTTACAAAGAATTTATAATTTTAATTATTAATATCTATAAAGTTCAACACTGATTTATAATTATTTTTTGAAAAACTTTCCAGATCAATGAATGGTCTATATGTCTTATTAGGAGCTTACCTGGACTAATTGAAGGACCAGTTGGAGGAGGAGAAGGAGGAAGGACCAGCGAAGGCGGTGGTGCAGCGGCAATAGCAGCAGTGGTGTAAAAAGGGTAAGTCTCAAACCTGAAAGTGCAGCCAGAATACAGAACTCTCCCACCTTTTTTTCCATCGCAGCAATTCTGATAACTCGAGATAGCATTTCGGAGACACTTATTGCAATCAAAGCTAGTTATGTCTGGCATGCATTGCGCTAGCCCATACAGCTTTTGTAGAGACGTGAAGTTGGCTTCTTTAGTCGCAAACTTCTTTCCAGACAAATTATTTGAAGCCCGAGTCACTATGTCATCCAGTACCCCTGCCAATACATCTCTAAACCTGTTTGGGTCCGTTATGGTCTCTATATTATAGAAGATTAGAGGCCCAGATGGATCATCAATAGAGAAGATAGATTGGTTCGAGCATCGCAATATGCACTGATCGTACCAAATCGTAGCAACCTTCAGATTGGGACATTTTTGTAGTACATCTTTGGTAGCAGTGGTCACGCAGTCGCGACAGACGTCGGTGGAAACATCGCCACGGCAGAGAAAGAGACCGTAGGCTGTGTCGGGGGGGCTGTGGCCGGCGGTGTAGTTGGAGAATCCATTGGTGGTGGTGGTGGAATTGTAGGAGAGAACAGAGAGGAGGGTTTTGAGATTGGTTTCGTATGTGCTGTTGGGAGTGTAAGTTGTTGTGTTTGGGCATGTGTCGTATTGATTAGTTGGGGCAGCTTTGGTTTTGTTGAGGATAAGCAAGCAAAAAAGAAGGTAAATGAAGAAAATGGCTCCGGAGATATGATGGAAGGATGATGGGTTCATGGTGGTGATCAAAATTCTTTGGTTATTGTTGTTGGAGCTCCACGGGGTTCAATTTATTAAACAATTATAGGCGTGGCAATTTGGCTCTCACATATACTCATAATTCGAGGATTGGTGTTGATCATTTCTTTATACGAACAAAAATATGACACAATATGAATATTAAATAGATGGATTGTGATACAATTGAATATGCGTACATTACAACATATAAGAGTTTATATACTAAATGTTTTAATTTTAAAAAGTAAAAATTTTACTTTAAAGGATATTTAGAGACCAATTTTTATAGTCATGATGATAGTCGCTAAAATAAGGCTTCTAGCGACAAAATTTTGAAAATATCGCTAATAAATAGATTTTTGGGGACAATAATTTGGTCTTAAAATGGTTTATTTTTTGAGATAAAAAATTTGGTCATAAAAGGATAATAATTTATCACTAAAGTTCAATTTTTGTTGCTAAAAATATAATAATGACACTTTTCGCAACAAAATTATTTAGTCCCTAAAAAATAATTTTGTCTCTAAATTTTTGTCTCTAAAACCTTAATCTTTTGTAGTGATAAATCGAACAGGATCCGTTTAACCTGTGTAATAATTTGTGTTAATACTTGGATAAAAACTCACTATTAAGTAACCCAAATATAACTTGAATCTAGTAGCTATAGTCATTAAATTATATTTTATTATTTCAAAAAAACTTGTTTTTGTTAGATATTTGGATATTAATGAGTGGCAATATTTCAAATTGGATGTGTGGAGAATTTGTAATGAATATTTTAAATTATTGTCATGAATATTATCATATATATTAGAAAAAAAGTACTTAAATAAAAATAACTCAAAATAATTATATTTTTATAAAATCGGTGATATCAAACATAATTCTCACATGGTGCAATTTGTACCTTTAGGAAAGTACAATTATTTTGAGTTAAATCTAATTACGTAATTTGTTTTATATATTATTCTTGTGGATACTAATGTTTAAACATGTTATCCTTAGGTATATAATAATGTGAAACATTTTGTTTGAAATATATAATTTAAAATAAATTATTATGCTAAAAATATTAAGTAAGTCGTGTTAGAATTGACATAATTATAAATAGACTAAATTAAGGGTTATTTGGAAATGTTTTAAAAAGTATATTTATTTGATAAATGTATTTATTTGAATTATATTATATTTTTATTTTTTTATATAAAAAATTAAAAAAATACTAAATAAATAAATTCTAAACAATCCGTTTTGGAATTTTCTTTGGCGATGATTTTCACACTCTTAAAATGATCCTAACCCTCTATATATGTGTGGAGTCCATATTATGAATATTCCAAGTCTATAAAGATTTTATGAAAATCTCATCGAAGTGGAAGTCTTAATCATCGTTCAATTTGTCAGGTGCCAAGACTGACTTTTAGTCGACGTATAAAATGAGCTGGTCTTGTGGAAATTTAGGTGAGAGTGAACACTGACGCGGGCGGGAGTGGAATGGTGACCAATGTTTTCAAAACCGGACCGGTGAGCGAACCGGAAAAGGGATCGGGTGGACGGGTCACCGGTTCAACTGTCGGGTCAAAGCGGTCG
Source organism: Camellia granthamiana (assembly GCA_036172215.1). Classification (NCBI taxonomy): domain Eukaryota; kingdom Viridiplantae; phylum Streptophyta; class Magnoliopsida; order Ericales; family Theaceae; genus Camellia; species Camellia granthamiana. The sequence goes on along the minus strand of CM069909.1, from coordinate 130,391,748 downwards.
AACCGTGACGTCATAATTAATATTATATAATTAAAAAATATAATTATAAATTATAAATAAATAAAAAAATATATAAATAATCAAATAAAAATAAAAATTGTTGCATAATATTTATTAATAACATTTAATAAAGTTATAATTGATAAAAAAAAAAAAGTCACTTATTTCAAAGAAATTAAATTTTTCAAACATTTCCTCCAAATAAATTGATTGAATGCTAGATTTAATTTTGGAGGGAAATGAAATTTTCAACTCTCCCTCCAATCAATATGTTTCAAATAATTTGATTGAATCCCACATTGAATTTTGTAGGTTCTCTTTGAAAAATCTTTTCCTATAAATAGGAATAGACTTTCATAATCTTCTCAAGCTTTCAATGAGACTCTTTCTTATGAGAGGAGACTCTTGAAATAAGAATTTTTAGTCAAAATTTTGAAATATATTTATATATATATATATAAGAAAGAAAGAAAAAAAAAAAAAGTAAAACCCAAAAAAAAAAAAAAAAAAAAACAGACCGGTTCTGGCCGGTCCGACCACTGGGTCACCGGTTTTACCGGTTCAACCACTGGGTCACTGGGTTTTCCCGGTTTTGGCCCCTATCCGGGTTTGGGGGGTTGACCGGACCGGAACAAGGCCCGGTTCCCGGTTCAACCGGTCCGACCGGCCGGTCCGGTCCGGGTTTGAAAACAATGATGGTGACAATGATACTACGGAGTGGGACATAAAATAAAATAAAAAAATTATAATTATATAGATGATGCAAACGAATCTGTGACATGATGATGCAAGTGAATTTGTAATTGAAGTAGAGATAATCCGTGTCTGAAGACATTGTCAACAGTATTTTTTTTTGATATCACGTGTTACAAAATTTAATGGTAATAAATTAATTCAAAATAATAATATTATTCTGATTTAAAACTTCACTTATAAGAAATTGAAATTATTTTTAAACACTGAATTAGTGAAAATATTTATAAATTTTAAATAGCAAATTTTAAAATTAAAGTCCAAAAAATGAATTATATATTTCAATATAGCATAAGCAAAGAATCTAGAAATATTTGCTAAATTTAAAGTCCTAATAACAAATTTTAGATTTTTATCCACGTCAAAATGACATATCTATACTCTATAGCAAGTTAGAATGGGATACCTTCAAAATAAAAATAAAAATAAAATAAAATTATTGAATTAGTATCATATCTGATAACATTTTTACTTTATCAAATTTCAACCCCTTCAAATAAAGGTCAATAAACATTTTGGTACAAAAGAATCATCCTAGCTAACCCTCCCCCCCCCCCAAAAAAAATAATCATTTTATTTAGAATGAGAGAGCCAACCAACGACACACATGTAGAAGCAATGTAATCCAACGTTTCTAATATGGATCAATCACCTGCAACAAAATCACTCGTTTAAATCCGCTTTAAAAAACCAATAGCTATGAAAAAATACATCAAAATACATATGAGAAATTGGAAGAAATTGCAATGAAGAATAACTGCATCAAAAGAAACTGTAACATGGAAAATCGCATCAAAACACATATGAAAAATAGGAAAATCAATAGTTGTGAATTAAGAAGAATTAAACATAACTATTATGGCCAATTGAATTATGTCATTCAATGGTGAAGTAAGAATAGACATATGTATGCATTATTAAAGTAAACAAATGAATAGAAAAGCAAATCAATCATACAGACTTCCAAATAGAATTAAACTCAAATTTTGTACGGAAAGTGAATAATTAAACTTAAATTTTATTAAGACTAAGAGAGGTTTGTTATAAAGAAGAAGAATTTTTGAAAGCTATAAAACCAAACAAAATTAAAATTTAAAACAATTAAAGCTTACCTTGTGTGAAGATCCTTTTCTGGATGATCATGCTCCTTTGAGTTGTTATCCCTGCAATAATGCTCACCTTATTTTCTAGTTGAAGCATTATGTATAACAATTAGTAGGCCACAAAAAAAGAATCAAACTTGAAATCAATTGTAATGTCCCAAAAAAAAAAAAAAAAAAATACAAACAATTGAAATATAATAATAACCATGGCTCTTAAGAGATACCGGAAATATTCCCAACATATTCCATTACATGATCTCAATGTTTATACAAGAATAATTTCACATGCGGTTATACATTCAATAAATCCTAGTACATGAATCTATAGCATGTAAAATCATTCAATCAAAATAAGTAAATGTCCTCAAGGGCTTACAAGTTCTAAGGCTTAAGCTCGGTTACACAAAAATGGTCTCTCGGACCCATACATGAATAGCCATTGGTTTACAAAAATTACAATCACAACAAAAAGAGCCTTGTGCTCTCAATACATACTTCCACACCCTAGTTTGGCGGGTTCACCACGTCTTTTTCTGCACCAAAATCCCATAGGGGTGAGCATAAAGCCCAATAGAGAATTCTTAACAAAATATATACATTTATGCAAGATTCCCAATGTAAAATGTACATGCCATGCAATGCCAAATAATAATAAAAAATTCATTTACATGTTTTAAAAAGCCACCATGTTCAACAGTAACTTGAAATCTCAACAATAATAAAATATACAATTTTATTCAATGGAGCAGTAAATACGACTCAGATAATCCCTACGTTGGTGTCTACAAGTAGGCTTAACTAATACTACAAAAAACCCCACTTTACCGGTTGTTAATTAGAAGGGAAGGGGTACTTCCTCCGCACGTGTTTTCGGTTTTTCATCCCAAACACTTAGACCATCTTAATCCATTCCATCTACACCTCCTATCCGGATTTACCAACGTATTTTACCCCAAAACATTTCAATAATTTCCATTTCAAACATATTCTTTTCTCAATGTAAACTTTTCCAAACTCAATTTCAAAATGTATAATTATCAATTGAAAGAGGATGTAATGCAATAATTAACGATGCCTCATAACAATTCTCCATTTTTAAGTGTCTTAACAACGATACGATGCTAACTACATTTTCCCATTTTCCTCCCTTCAATATTATTTAACAAAATGACACATGTTTAGTTCAATCTATCAACACGTAGTAACCTTTCCACATCTTGTGCAATTCTCAACATTTTAGTCATTTCAAGACAACATGCAATGTTTTTGAACATCAACTTCCCAAAATCACAATTCTCATATTTCATGGAACTCAACAATGTGACAATTCATAACCACATATGTATATGCATTTAACAATAAATTCAAGTATGGTCTCCAAATCCTCATACATCAAGAAGTTGTCATATTTGCAAACAACAATATAAAATTTTCACTCACTCCTTCATTTAACCCAAGAAAATCCATAAATCCCCAATATTTTTCCAAAACCCCCAATTTCTAGGTCTTTTACAAAAACTAAACATTTCCTCCCCTGCACCTCCCCCGCACCTCACTCCGCACCTGCATATAATGCAGTGTGCAATGCTCAAAAGTCCTCACTTCCCCGCACGTGCGGTCCAAGGCCCTGCACGTGCAGCCCTGGTCCTCCAACCCAGAATTTCCTCCGAACCCGCACCCTCCGAAACAAGTGAAACTCAACACCGGAGTAAACAAGAATGAAAATTTTATAACAAAATCCTTTGAACACAACAAGGCAATGAGAACGGTGAGTGAAGGGACTCACGACGTAGCTGGTTCTCACATCAATGTTAATGAGAAAATCTAACTAAAATTAAACCCAAGGTTCATTAAATAAAATTAACTGTACTATTTTTTTAAACAAAGATCACAACCAAATACTTATAAAAGATACTTTCCACAACTGAAAAGTAAAAGAGAGAGAATGAAACTGAATGAAACGGAACAGTTAGAAAGAGAATGAGAAAAACATAATTAATACTCCAAATGATATAAATAGAATAGTTACATAGGGGAACTAAATTAAACAAAATAAAGATAGGTTTCCAAAAATCAGTACATGAAAATTAATTTTAGAAACTCATTCAGAAACCCATTACAATTGTGTTGGTTCATTTATCATTTTCATATTTTTGGAATCAAAACCATTCAGAAACATATTTAAATCTAACCCATTTTAAAAAATCATTACATGAAAAGAGGTTTCTAAAATCTAAACCATTTCAAAAAATCATTACACGAAATTCACGGCTTTTCCTCACCTCATACCCAACACCACCTTTGCCTCAAACCAATCAATTGACCTGCCTACTAAAAAAAAGAAAAGAAAAAAGGATTAGTTAGTTTGTATGCTTTGTAGGTGATTGATAACATGCTGGTTACTAAGTGAGGATAGAGAAAAGTGAAAAAATAAAACTTTATTATAGACACGCCCAATAAAACTTAAGAATATAAAACTTTATTGATTGCCCATGCCTGAAGGCATGCCCAATAAAAATTAAGAATATATTTTAATTTTATTATAGACATTTTGTTTCTATTAACAAACACCAAAGTGTAAGCTTCACATCAACATTGAAGTGTAAACCACACGTCAACACAAAAATAAAAACACACCTGCTAAGAAAGTCAAGAAAAAATTGTAAAACTAAACAAAGCACACAAACCAAAGCTATTGTACACATGTTAACACTTGATAATCCCAAAAAAAATTACTAAACACTAGATAAAGCACATCAGCAAGTGTTTTGCAATCTCACAAAAATTAAAACTAAACACCAAACAATGCACACAAACTAGTACTCTGCAATATAAAAATATTAAAATTAAAATGGACGAGCTCGCAACCGGTCAGCCTTATGGCACGCTTCTCAAAGCAAGCTTCCGGCAAACTGTTCAGGAATAACATACGGCAAACACGGTGTCCTAAGCGCACCAATGCAAATGCAATGCAAAGAAACACATAAGTGTGAACAAAACACGATATCATGAGTTCGAGTCAAGCTCTCTAACTCCCCAGCAGAGTCGCCAGAAACTGTAGACGCGCCCTTGGTCCTCATGCTACAGTTCGGACTCAAATAATATCATGGTTCTTAATCTGATCTCACAATGTGCAATGTGAGATTGATAAATAAATCACCAAAGAGTCCAAATCCGGCAAATCGTTTTGGAAAATTGATTTTTTTAGAAAGAAGTGCCAAACATGGACTGCTTTGCCAGATACAGAGTCGCCACCTAAATATTTTATTTTTGGGAAAATTTAGGAAACCCTGACTCATTGCCTAAGGCCACGTGTCCGTCATCACCAAAGTTGCCTCGGCTCGGGAACTTGGGTACGATTGGGGAAGGTCATCTATGAGCACCCCCGCTCACCCGATCAAAGATCGGCCTGTACTAAACATGATAACTTGTTTTTGAAAACACGTGCGTTCTTATTCCGGTTAATTAGCTAGAATTACCATGTGATGCGCACAACACACAAGTATAGACTAGATCGCCTAATTTGGAACAAAACATTGCATATCCGTTTATTTGGAAATGGTTTGAAGTTTGCTACTCGAAAGTAGGCTAAATCAAGGATTTCAATGATTTATTCCAATTCAGGTAATCCAACCTTCACCCACAGGCATTCAGACAGTTAAACACTTAAGCAAATAGCCTCATGGTAAGCATGCTATCATGGGAACATTAACACACATGCGGGGATACTAAAGCATAGACATTCACAGTGTACTCCAAGCCAAAACAAAGAACTAGTTAGAAATCATGTGTGATCCTAGTTCATGTTAAGATGGCTAATGCAACGCATGCAAAATGCAACTAGAAATAGCCTCGACTATCCTAAGATGGCATGTGAATGCTACACTTGATACATGTATTCAAATTGGAATTGAAATACAATGTAGTTAGTATGATGCGCCGAGCCCGGTGCATGCAATATGGATGAATGGATGCATGCATGCAATGCATGATGATGCTAATTGAAGATATGCCCTAGACCTAACTATTGTAAGAGGTTAAGTAAAAGGGAGAAAGACGTGGGGTTAGAAGACATTCACACACTCACGCACACTTATTACAAAAATCGCCCTCTCGACGGAGGGTCCGAATAAATAATACAAACCAACTAACTAACTAACTAACAAGCTAATTAATTATTACATAACCGAAATGAATAACTAGCTACAACTAATTATTACAAAACTTAATTAATTAACAAATTAACTAATTAAATTGCAAATTAAAGCTAACTAACAAGTAAGCATTAAAATGAGATTGCTAGGCTGCCTCAGCTCTGCCTTGAAGAAGTTGGAGATGCATGCTCGGTTCCCGTCCCGAAAGCTCTCCGAATGCTCTTTAAAGGCTCTGCCTGCAGGGTGTCCTCAAGGAATTCCTGCTGAACCTTACCAAATCAAGGCTGGGGAATACATCAATGGCCTACCGGCCATGGAGAGCCACTGCCGACCATCCTGCCGACCAAGAGTGGGCACCACCGGCCAAGAATGAGGGACTGTCGACCATCTACAAGGCACTGTCGACCACTGATGTGCTGGGACACCAAGCTGCAGCAGAACACAAAATAGAGAAAAGGGAGAGTCTCCCAGGGTATGTATGCACTATGCCACCCCATATCACCTCGAAACATCAAGGGGGAGGCATAGTCGGATCCAAGACCATCAATCACGCATCTCGATGCATGATGGCCAAAGATCCAACTTGTGCAAATCAATGAGAAATGAATGCACAAATAAACACATAAATGCCTAGAACTCTATCATGGATAATCAAGAGCGTTGGCGACCGAGAATTGAGACACGTCTCATCACTTGAAGTATGAAACGTCCCTCGTTTCTTGTGTTCGGATTAACACTTAATCCAAACTACAATGCAATACAAGGATGGCATACACAATGCGATGCATGCAAACATGTAATGCAATATGAACAACCTAACAAGGCTAATGGTATGCACAATACTAATACATGCAACAACTAAGCATACACAATGCAAAGCAACCTAGACATGCAAACATGCGATAAACCAAGCATGCGACAACGTACAAGGTGACAAGCATGCTACAACATGCAAAGATGGACTTAAGCCAAGAGGGGCAAACTTCAACTATGAACAAATCAGTGGCCATAATGCTAAGATGAAGGCTCAAAGACCTAGGCATGCAAGCATACAAGCTAAGCCATGACAAGGCAACAAAACACAACACTCAAAGACACTTAAAGAATGAATGAAGTGGGAACATGGCAATGCTAAAAGCTTTGAAATGCCATGTTAGATGATGCCAAATCATGTACACAACACAATTGAAGCATACAATGGAGCTCAAAGCTTGAAGCAAGCAAGAGCGCTTGTACTACAACTATGCAAATCATGAAGCATGTGATCAAGGCAACCCAAAAAAGTCCTAGAACATGTCAAAAGGAGTCTAAGACATGTAAGGAAGGAAGCCAAAATAAGCTAGCATGAAGGGCATAAGACATGGTGAATGCAAGGCAAATAAGGTGGTTTACACTACACCTACCAAGACCAAGCATGGCATGACTTAGAGAGCATAAAATAGAGTTACATCATGGTATAACAAGACCAAAAATGCACTGATATGATGACCCAAAGGCCTAGGCTTAATGGCATGCACAATGACTCATTCATGAGGCATAAAACACAAACTCTTCAAGGCATTGATAACATGTCAAATGCAAGTGTGTGACCACATTACATGGACTGAAATAACATAACGAGTGATGCCAAATCACTGAAATAGGCCAAGTAACACATGCTAGTGGACTCAATATATAAAGCTAACAAGCTAGAATGTACTATAGCTATACAAAACAAGTCATGCATGACTAAAACGACCAAAATCAGACCTTAAACATGGTAAAACATGAACAAAGTCTTCCTGAAGTTAAGCCAAAAGTATGCTAAAATGACATGTTAAAGCATGAGACATAATAGGCTAATTCATGGAATTACACTACAAGTGTATGGAGCATGTAAGGGGCCACCAAACCAAACCAAAATAGAGTCATGAAATGGTAAAACATCACCAAAAACATGCTGAAATGGACTCAAAACAAGCTAAAATGACATGTCAAAGCATGAAGCATATAAAGCTAGTTTAAGTGATTTACACTACAAGTGTATTAGGCATGCATGGAGTGACAAAATCAACCCAAAATAGATCTAAGGCATGGTAAAACATCACCAAATATCTACTGAAATGGAGCCAACACATGCAAGAAAGACATGCTACTTTGATGAGCCACAAATGGGATTACACTACACATACATGAAGCATGCAAGGAGTGACCAAACCATCCATGGAAAGACTTAAGGCAGGTCCTAAAAGTCACAAAAAAGGGCCTGAACCAAGCCTTAAAAGTAAAGGGATATAGGCCAAAAATACAAGCAAACAAAAACAAGAAGGGAGGGGGGTCACCCCCTCTGATTTGAGGCCTTAAAAACACATGCCTACCACTGAAAATCCACTGGATTTCAGTGGCTAGAAGGCCAAACAAAGACTAGCTCAAAAGCCTTAAAGCATGGTACAAAACAAGGCCAAACAAGGCATACAAGAGGGTTGTACACCCCTAACACCAAAAAGACCTCAAACAATCATCAAAAGCACTTTAAAAAAAAGACTTTTTTCAGTTGAAAGCAAGGCCTAAAACAATATGCAAGGATGGCCAAAATGAGATGCAAAAAAATGCTAAAAATGGGGAAATACTCACCCTTGAAGATCAACTTCGAAACCAGCAACCTCAGGGGCCAAAAGCCAAGTTTCAGAGCTCAAGTAACACTCCTAAGAACTTCAGTCCAAAGGTGGTGGTGTATCTCTATGTGTTGTAGTATAAAAGTGCAAGAAGAATGGACTTTAAGGCACAAAACCAACAACAATATAGAGAGAGAGAGAGAGTAAGAAATATATATAGAGAGAGATACAACTCTTCTAAAATGGCTGAACTTCTGCTAAGGAGAGAGGGCCTCTCCTTATATGGAAGAAAAACAACGCAAAGCTTGTTAAACAAGCTTGGAAAGGGGCTTATCCCTTCATACACGTGTATGGAGGGGAAATGAGTGAAAACCAGCTGGCTCAAAAGATCTGGCGTGAAACCTGCTGAGACAAGGGGTCTGCCGGCCATCAGTGGTGGTCAGCAGTGGCTCATTGATGGCCGGCAGGCTCTATCAATGGCTAGCAGGGCAAAGTTGATGGCCGGCAGGGCCAAAAGGTGGTCGGCAGTGCTTCCAAAAAAGAATACAGAAAGAGCCAACACATGGTCCAAAAAAAAGGGGCATGAAGGATACAGGGTTTGGAAGGCTCAAACCTGTGATGTTCCACCGCGGTAGTCGAGTACTCGGCGAGCAATCGAACTAGTTGTTGGATATACCTACAAGCACAACCAAGTCTTGAGGACGGTCAAAAATGGGGTGTCTACACGTTTTGAAATAAAAAATAACTAATGTTTGGTATTTCCAAATCACGTCACATAGTAAGTAATGAACTTTCTAACTGCTAAAAAATATGCTAATTCTTGTGGTGCCTACTCCCATGTTCTTCACCTTTTTTCCTCATCTAGTTTTACTATCTCTATAAATAAAATGTATATAAACCAAAAACCCAAATAAATTCAAAAGAAAGAAAGATTAAGGAGAGAAAAGGAGGAGAGGGGTGGGGAAAAAGAAAAGCACAAAATACCAAAAGACCTAATAAGTAATAGACCCAAAAAAAAAAAAATTCTATAATTTTATGAGTGATGTAACAGATATAATTAAAAAAAAAAAAAAAAAACACTTAGAGTTTATACCTTTGATTATATCGAAACCCATAAATTGATGACCTACAATAGAAAGACACAACACAACATGAAAATGGCGAAAAGAAACAAACTGAAATTTAGGAAAACTAATTATTAAAGGGAGAAAGGCATTCCCATATATATATTAAAGGGAAAACTTTAAATGGAAAATCTTAAAAGAGAAATCGAAATTGTTTCCTAAAAATGGCCAAAGTAAAAGGCTTCCAGAGCCATCCAATAGATAATTTACTTGTGACTAAAGCCATTCCCAAATATATTCTAATCCAAACTTAAACCAATGCCTTATAGATAGAGTGTAACTTTATAATAACTGTTACATAAAAGAACAATTCAATCCAATAAAACATAGCCCAAGAAATATAATGCTAACAAAACAAAATTCTCAGACCAACCTCAATGTAAAATGCAACTACTCCCAAGTCTTCTTATTAGTCCTAGCAATAGTATGTCCCAAAAAAACTACCACTCTTCAGGCTATCAAATATCAATACAACTTACCCATTAAAAATCAGCATATGTACTGATTAAAAATCAGCATCCAATTGTGCATGTAGTGACAAAAAAATAATAGACTTTGTGTGTGAAATAATGAGAGAAAAAGAGAGGGCTAACCAAACCAAAAAGAGAACGCTGGTTTAAAGAAGAAGAAGAAGAAGAAGAAGAAGAAGAAGAAGAAGAAGAAAGTGACAAAACCCCAATAGGCTTTATGTGTGAAAGAATGAGAGAAGAAGCGAGTGTTAACCAAAACCAATAGAGCATGCTGGTTTTTTTCTTTTTTTAAAAAAAAAGAAAAAAGAAAAAAAGAAGAAGAAGAAAAAGAAGCAGCCTATCACAGTTTGTAATAAGGTGCTCATGGCTAAAACAATCAAATCCAAAATTCAAAACTTATTGTGCTCAAGAAATTCAAATCAGAATATGCAAAATGAAACTGAGTAATGACAATTTCCATCTAAGCAAGCATAAACTAATTCTTCCAATCCAAAACAGATGTAGCCACCATGTTCCCATTTTTATCTCCACTTCTCCCTTCATGCTTCTCGTTTTTCTGTAAATCCAAACTCCAAATAATGTGTCCAAGGATTTGGCAACTAAAACTAAGTTAGCAATGACAATATAATGGATTACCTGATATTGGAAGCACTACAAAATTTTATAGAAAAAATGAAGTTTTTCAATTTGTGTCAACAATAAGAAATTTTAAAAACTATGTCACACTTGATTAAAACTATTTCATAAGAGTCTTCAATTTTGTAGAGTATAAACAAAGATATATGCACAGTAAGTTATAAACACCAAACAAAGCACAACTGTCAATGCTTACTGCTACCAATCACAGAGGTCTTGAAGAAGAAGAAGAAGAAGAAGAAGAAGAAGAAGAAGAAGAAGAGAGAGAGAGAGAGAGAGAGAGAGAGAGAGAGAGAGAGAGAGAAATGGACCATAGCAACTACAAAAATACACTTTCAGTTTATAAGAAAAATTTATAGATAAAATTTATAAAATCATTTAGTAGAAAAGAACCATGCTCATCTTTAGAAACTTTACACTAAACTAGGTTATGCATGCTCCAGAATGTAATGATTGAAGAACCAAAAAGTAATGATTGAAGAACCATACCATTTGTGATACATTTTGTGTTCCCATTCCTACATGGCTTTCATTTTCTTTTTTGTTAAGACACCTTAGCCTTTTCTTTTACCTTTTGAAAAAGAAATAAAATTTATTAACAAAATAAAAAGAAATAAATTTAATAAGCAAAGAAGTTTGATAAGTGGACTGACCCAATGAACACAGAGGACATTAAGGTCCTGCTCATCATGGATTGCAACACTAACATTTCATTCTTGAAGAAATTGAACCTGTATATATATGGAAAGTCGTTGATAGGTAAAAGAATGTTTACTGTTCTTGGTATAAGAATTTAATATTACCGTTTCCTGGTATCATCCACCTGTAAAATATGATACAAAACATTTGATAAGGGAGAAAATAGATATACTAAGTAAAAATTAGGCCACAAAACAAAGTAAAACATCTTGTTTTTGAAAAACATTAAAATCAAACATAAAGGCATTCTAAATAATGCTAATTTTTAAAATTATAGTAAAAATTTTCACAATGATTATCATCAAAATTGTATGAAATTCAAAAATTAAAATAGAAGACCCAAATTATCACCATAAAAAAATGAAGTACTCGCTCTTCTTGGTTCTAAACCTAGCTAATAATCCAGAAGATAGCCAACATGTAAAATGAAACCAAGTTGAACAATAGATAAGAAACAAATTATTGACAAATCCATCAATGGAAGGCAGGCCAATTACCTAATCAACCATTGCAGCAAACAAAGCCATAACAACTTTTTATGAGCTAATCAAACACTCCTTGAAGCCAAGGCATATGTACTTGAAGTAAAAGGAAGAATAGAAAATATAAGTAAGCAAGCTCCATTATCCATTATCCAAAATCAACTCCCTAAAAATTGTCCACTGTTTGTTATTAAAAATAAGATCCAACTCCCACTGTTTGATTCACCAATTTGAATATACCTCTATTTTTGTTAACCTTACCAAATATCCCAAGGCATGTATGATTCACTATTTTGGGGGGGGGGGGGAATGTAGAATAAACTATAAGATAACTTTGATCAATTAGGACATCCACATTAGCAGCACTAAGTGCATTCAAGCATTGTTAATCAAACTCTATAAGAAATGTTGTTTAGTCATTTACTTGGCCTGTCATGATAGATTCACTCACTATTTAAGTAGTTAGTTTAACCAAAAGAAAATAAACTATTTTAATTGAGGCATTTTAGAGAACATCCAAAATTTGACCATTAAAAACAACCGCCACAACTTTCTAGCAAAATTTGCAATTAGTTACCTGACCAAAGCTAATGATCAAGAAGATAACCAATAATTTTATAGCAAAATTGAATGCTTATGTGAATCTGAAAGGTTCAGCTAAACGCAAGTAAAGAAATTAAGAACAATAAGCCAAGTCAATTAAGAAAAATAACAATTAAGAACATCAAAAATAATTAATTTTGATAAAAATACAATCATAACAATTAATTTTGAGCACTTGTTCTTTACTTTTGCCCCCACTTTCTCGGCAACCAAATATGACAAAAAAAAAAAGAGCATGGCTTATGTGCTGATAAAAAAAAAATAATAATAAAAAAAAAAAAACCCAAATAAAAGAGGGGGAAAACGTGAGAGAGGAGGCAAAGATTGATTATCACCCTAGATCCAAAACCCAAATAAAAATCCTAGATTTTCACCTTCTTCCAAAAAGAAAAAAAAGAAAATAACAGGGAGGATAGCTTTATACCTTGGAGCTATGTAGAGAGAGAGGAGACAGAGATTAAGGCTTATGGTATCCGTTGAAGCTACATTCTAGAGATCACCACCGGAGCTATATTCTGGCAATCACCATCGGAGATCAAACTTCTAGAGAGAGAAAGCTTGATGTAAAGAGAAAGATGTGTGGTAGGAAGAGGAAGATGCATGAGAGAGAATGGAGTTTCAAATTTTGAAATCAAAATCAGAAAGAGAAAGAGAGAAGATGTCTATGTGATTCAATCCTGAGGGTGAGAATTGAAGAGCTAAAGTAAAACTAATCTGAAGCATTGATATTCACCCAAAAAATCTGAACCATTGAAATGTCCAAGTAGGAAAAATGAGAGTAAGACAAATCTGAACCATTGATTTGAATCAATCTAATGGTGCGTATTTTGACAAATAGACAAAAGTCCCATCAGATTCAAAAACCATCATTCCTTGTTATATAGATATTATAAAAAGTTGTTGAAAATTTTAAAAATTTTTGAGATAGTGATTTATAATTATGATTCAATTTTAAATAATGAATAATAATTCTAATCAAACTATCAATAACAAATCGATAAAATAATTTAGCGTGAAAAAAATCAGAAATAGAGCACTTCCAATTGTGATAAAAAAAGAAATACAGTCCAAAGGCACAAAATAATCTACTTAGAAAACAAAAATGAATTACACACGACAACTTTCAATTATCTAATGAATCCACCCCCGTATTGAACTGAACTCGATGTGTCTCTTCCACCACCGTCTTCACTTCAGAATTGCTTTGCCCAATGTTGAATCCACAGTGCTGATGTTGAATCCACAATGATGAGCCCTTTTGGAATCCACCAAAGTTTCAAGCCCAAGTTGTTTAGAATCTATCGAGGACATCTCTTCCTTTTTATGAATGAAAGAATAAAACAACATTGATAACAGTTAATATGAAACTCGTTAATCAATCGATCACCCTCAAATCCTCAAGGAAAAAATACATAAACACCCTCTACTATACAACATCATGTTTTCTCTTCCTCTCTAAGAATCTGGACGAATTCTACCATAAAACATACAAATGACGTACTTTATACTAAACAGAGCTGTGAATAAAAATACAACTGATTAGAATTTTATCTAACAAAATTACCAATTAATAAGAAAAAACCTAACAAAATTACCAATTAGTCAGTGATCGCTCCTGACCAAATACGGTTGGGAAGACCCTCCAACAATCAAGTCAAAAATATGATCAGCCATATAATATTTGTTTAGGAAGTAAGATTTTCTATTTTCTTTTTGTTACCTCTCTCGCTTTTCCGTATTCTTCCTTTTTTAGTGTTATTGTCCTGGTCTTGACCATTAGATTGCCATCTTTATCTAAGAGCTCTGTTACTACCAGAATTTGGTCGGGCAAGTGGTCAGGTTACTTTGATCCTTCGTCGTTGGATTAGCTTGCTATGTGCAACTTAGATTATGTCAAGCATTTAATGGCCAACTTGCCGATTGCTCCATCAGTCCGATTAGGTTCATAGGATGGTTGTTTCATTTGCGTAGGTCAAGCCTATGCACCCATCCCTGACAATTGTGATCCTCACCGTCGATTGTGAATGAATCTAAGGGCATCCTTGCATTCTACAGATCTCCTTCTAGAAGGCAATTTTACTCAGGTTTTGGCCACGTGACACTGTCTCTTCTTCTGTGGACCTATCAATGATTTGGGCCTTTCTCCTGATTCGGATTGCTTGGTTGCACTTGAATTTTGGGCCTTGGACTAACACTTCTAGACTTTGGGTCAATGTTTTTACCCCTCCACAATACCTTTTATTTTGAAATTTAAAATCATAAAATCTCCCTTTTATCAGTCAACAATTTGTTGACCAAACATAAATGGGTACCTATTTTACCCTTGTTAAAGTCTATACTCTCACAATAATGCAGTATCTCCACAAATAAACACAACCTATTCCATTGATTTTTTTTATTATTTATTTTAATATCGAGGCCCTATTCCGTTGAGAATAGAAAGAAAAAAAAATTATATAGGGTTAGATCAAATAAAACAAAATAAGAAAAAAAAAAAAGAAAAGGTTCCACAGAATTTCATAGAAATAAAATAATGAAAAGACTGGAATTACTCTTTGAAAGCTTTTTTGTGTCATAAATGTCATCATAGTGCTGATGTAGTTGGATTTGTGATTGGTGAGAAAGCATTGCTCTCTCAGATGTTGCCGACTATCGAGGAAGTTACTCATGGCCCTTTATTTCAAACAATTCAGTGCACCAATTACGTCCCCCTTCTCTTAGTGTCTCCCACCACCACTTCCTTCCCTTGCAGACAATCGCGGTGTTCAATCCTACCATTCATCGCTGCTATAGTGGTGGTTCAATCTCCCAAGTAATCATTACAAATTTGATTTTTTTTTTCTACTCAATTTCTTGATTTCCACCTCTCCAATCCGATCAAAGACTAGAGAGAAACCTAATCCTATATAAAATTCTATAAGTATAGGGTAAATTACACTTTGCCCCTTTTATATTTAGTTACATTTTCATTTTGGTTCTTGAAGTTTAATTTTTTTCACTTTGGTCTTTTATGTTTTAAATTTTTCTCAATTTACTTCTAAAGTTAATTTCTATTCAAAATTAAACAGATTTGAAAAATCTAAAAATCTCCTAGATATTAATTTGTGATTACGTATCAATTTTAACCAGTAAATAACAATCTTAATCAAACAATCAAAGACAAATCAATACAATGATTTTATGTGGAAAAACCACAATCGGAGCGCCTCTAACTATGATAAAAAAAACCACGGGCAAATGTCACAAAACAATCCACTAAGAAGACATAAAGGAATTACACAAGTGTACTCTCAATTACCTAATGAATCCATGCCTGAATCGAACTGACCCCTATGTGTCTCTTCCAACCCCGTCTTCACATCAGAATTGCCTTGCCCAACATTAAATCCACCAAAGTTTCAGGCCCGAATTCTCCGGAAACCACCGAAGAACAATTTTCTTTGTATTGAATAAAACAAACAATCTTTTGATGTATACTTCTCAAACCATGAGATCAACTTAAACAAACATCAAAGAAACTAGCAAAGAAGCTCTAGAAGAAAACCCTAATATCCAAAAAGAAGATCTGAAAGTCATACCCTAGAAAATGAATTAATTGCATATTTATAGAAAATAGAATCGCGATATCTGCTTGAGCGCAGGAATGACCACTCGAGTGGACTGGTTAAAACGCATGTTTGAGAACACGGATCTGCGCTCGAGAGCAAGAAGTGTCGGTCAAGAGCAAAAACACAACTCCCTATACTTTTGCAGACAATTCAAACTTCTGGAACCAAAGATTCTTCACTCGAGCGCAGGAATGGCCGATCGAGCGGATAAGCAGCTTGATCCCCGACATAGTCAGCGAAGTGGCAAACATGAAAGGATTAAGATCACAAACTCCTCTATGTAGGCACAATTCGGGTTGGATTTGCATCTAAAAACTCATGGGGTGTGTTTGATTGGACAGATAAGGGGGAACTATTTATTGTGTGGATTGTAATCCGGGGGAAGCATTTAATCCGGTATTTGTTTTCCGACGGATATGGAGTCCGGCCGGACTCCTTATCCCCCATATGGGGGACTATTGTATCCTTGGGGGGAGGGGTGGGACAATTTTCGGGGGACTATCCACTGTTGGGATTAGGTGGTGAAATAACCATTTTGACCCTCTACTATTTAATTATGTATTATATTTAGTAAAATTTAATAAAATTTATATGTCTCAATTTAAAAATAAAATAATTTTATTTAACTTTTTATTGATGTTTTATTTATTTAATTTTTTAAAATAATGTTTTATACATATTTTATTCATGTTTTATTTTAAAATTTTGTTTATAATTTATTTAATTTCATTATTTAAATTTTAATAGATGTTTTATTTAATTTCATTATTTAATTATTATTATTTTTAAAAATAAATTTATTTAAAATTTTAATTAAAAAAATAACATATATTTTAATTGATATTTTATTCATTTTATTTAATCTAACTAAAAATAATTAAAATATTAAAGACATGTTTAATATTGCTATTACTTAGTAAATAATTGAAAAAGGGTAAAATAGTCTTTTGCTCATTTATCCTATCCAGTCCGTCCAACCAAACATTGGATTCACTAAATATAGTCATTTCCAGACATCTAATCCCATGAGAAAACAAACACAGGATACACATCCAATCCAACTAAATAGTTCGGGGGATTCATAGTCCTAGGATTCAAGCCCGATGGATTCTAATCTCCCATTATTCAGTTCGTCCAGTCAAACACACCCATAGAGTTTTGTTAAACGGGATTGCCAATAACAAAAACTTAACAAGATTGACAATCACATGATATAAAAATATTTCATTATATATAATTTACACATTTGACACAAACTCAAACCGTAATATAATAATATATATATTTTTTATATTATATGACATTATCGTGATATTTTTTTGTCTAATTTTGAGCATAAATTAATTTTAGGAGTAAATTGAAAAAAAAATAATTTGAAACATGAAGGGTTAAAGTGGAAAAAAATAAAATTTAAGGGACAAAGTGGAAAAGTAGCCAAATATAAAGAAGACAGAGTGTAATTTACCCATAAGTATAGGGAAACAGAACCGATAACAAAATTAATCATATAAAATAATTTTAAGGGTTAATTACATTAAGATCCTATTAATAATAATATTTTATTTCTATTATTTATAAATCTGTATATATTAAACCTCTTAGCTATGAAAATTATACATATGTACTCTTTTGGAAGTGGTATGAAGCCTCGAGGGGATCTGTGTCACACCCCAAATCCGAGCATGACCGGCCGTGGCCCACAGGGACTTAGCCCAAGGCACACGTAAGCCTAACCACTAATCCATAATCACACTGAGAAACTATACAAAAGTCCAGTAATAAATAACCAAACTCAATCTAGTGACATGCCACAAGTATAAACGACAAAACCAATCGTAATCAATACCATCCAAACTTATGGGATATAAACAGTCCACATATCAAAATAAT
Organism: Camellia granthamiana; assembly: GCA_036172215.1. Lineage (NCBI taxonomy): Eukaryota > Viridiplantae > Streptophyta > Magnoliopsida > Ericales > Theaceae > Camellia > Camellia granthamiana. The sequence goes on along the minus strand of CM069909.1, from coordinate 130,373,632 downwards.
CCTAAATGAACCTCAATAAAATAAGAAGTATGCACAAACTTGATATAACAATCTAAAACAAAATAAATGTATGTCCTAGAGGTCTATGCAATTGAGTCCCCGCTACGCCATAAATCCACTCTAAGTCCTTTTAACACCTGGAAGTGATAAAAAACTAAGTCAGCTGATAGCTCAGTGAGTAGCAACATGGATAGTAAATACAGTTTTGAAAACAATGTTCAATTCCAAAATAAGATATATATCACAGAAACTAGATTGACATACAGTTTGGTAAATACAATCTGCTTAAAAAAGAAGGTTCCACAGTTTAACACTTAAAATACTCATGTCTCGCAAGAACATGATAAACGACATTTTCCACTTAAAACAGATTATAACATGAACACCAATAATTTTCTGGGTACCAAGAAAAACATATAATATGCCACACAGTTCTCAAGGCTATAAGCCCCATTGGATCCAATACCGAACTAAGAGTCATCCTCAGGGTGGCACCTGGGCCTTTTCTCAAAGACGATCCGATTGAAGGTCACCTAGTTGTTTTTAAAGGTCTTTTCCTTACAATCATTGAGCACTAGAGTCATCACGGCCCAACCCGGATCTGTTCCCTAGTGGCCAGAGTCACCGCACACAGTGGAATAATTTCCCTGGACTAAATACACACATGGTCCCAATAATCAATACACATCAGTTTCGCAAAACATGGTAGTTCATCATTATAAACATGAGACCAAAACAAATGGTTTACAGTATGCCAAGTTCACACATGTTTCAGAAATAATTTGATTCTATTGATAATATAATAATTTATCAAAACAGTTTAGTCTTAAAACAACAATTTAATTTTCCAACAGTTCAGGGTAGGGGAGCATTTATAAAAATATGTAGCATGAAACTACTCACCTGGAAACGAAATAATATAATTCTCGAATAGAGTATGAAAGTCCAACTAGTGCCCTGAACCAATATGAAAACTACACGTCACTACTAATTTAAAAATACTAAAGAATACGAACTAAGTGACCCCAAACTAAAGCGCACTAACACGGCTCAACCCAACTCACCGTTACTCTTAAATATCACCTAAGTTCATGTTCTTCAAGGTCTAAAATCACCCAAGACATAGGTTCCGATCGAAACTTAACTAAAAGTGACTTTAAGATAAAACAGAGTTTTTCCAATCTATTCGCTAACTTTGAAAATTAAAAACCCACTCCACGTTGTTCAAAAAATTCCAATAACCTCCAGATATGATCTAATATATCCTAAGTTTCAAACCCAATTGGTTTCACTTGATTTGCTTATCAAAATAATTATCTACAATTTATTATATCCAAACAGGTTGTTTTCTGCAGTACTTTAAAGAAATTGACGGTTCTCTTAATATACATGAGCAATCAATGCAAGGCCAAAAATGTACGAAACTAGACTCGTAACTGGTTCTAATGACACTAATTTGATAATTTTTGGATTTATACCCAAAGAGAACAACACCCCCGAATTTACTGTTTCGGACTGGTTTCCTGGACATATTTGAATACCTCAATTTATATGGATTTTGACTCCCAAAAATTATGAGAAATTTCAGATATGCAATTCAATATGTAATTAATCTACTGTAAAAATTTCATATTAAAATTCATCCGTTTGGTATGTTTTCTTGATTTTTAAAGTTTGCGATTCTGTGCAGAATTTTTGAACTAAGAATTACACCCAATCTTTACACATAAATTTAGATCCTCAAGTTTCTTAATAGGATATCTATATACACAATACATAAATCTACAACCTCTCCATCAATGAACTAAATAATAATAGAGTAAGGATAAAGAATAAAACCTTAAGGAAGAAGAAAGATAAAGACCTAGTACACACCAAGCAACCCCTTTTTTTTTCTTCTTCTTTTCTCTCAATCTCTCCCTCTCCCCGTGGCTGCCTCCTGCTGCTGCTAGGAACCCTAAAGGGTTGTTGTTGTTTTGTAAAGTAATAAGAGAGTTAGGGTTTTGTATATATTTTATTTTATATTAGTGTTGGGCACACATAGGTCAAGTAAATATATAAATATACAAAACATATATATAAGTTATATACAACTCAATGGTAAGAGCCTTATTTTTTAATCTTGTGGTCTAGAGTTCAAGTCACACCCACTTCTCTATTTTATTTTATTTTATTTTATTTCTTTAGAATAAATGTTGCCTCTAAATTAAAAACTTTCACCATAAATTTATTTTAGGTTTAAAATTAACTAAAAGATCCTCCAATAATATTTAATTTGCACCTTAGAATTCACCACCAAAATATTTGAGATTGTAATATTATTATTTAATTATTTACTTAATTGTTATATTCGGGTTCTCACATTCTCCCCTCCTAAAAAAAAAGTTTCGTCCTCGAAACTAACCTGAGTAAATCATGAGAATAGATGTGGGTACTTCTCACGCATCTCGTCCTCGCATTCCCAAGTCGCCTCTTCAACTAGATGATTACGCTACAATACCTTAACCAATTTAATGACCTTTGTACGCAACATTTTCTCTTCGAATCCGAAATCTGAACAGGCATCTCCTCATACGAAAAATCCTCTTTAATCTGAAGCGACTCATAATCTATCACATGCGACGGACTGTGCACATATTTCCTCAGCATAGACACGTGAAACACATTATGCACTCCTGCCAACCTAGGGGGTAGAGCAACACGATACGCAACCTCACCAACCTTCTCCAATACCTCAAATGGACCGATGTATCTAGGACTCAACTTTCCTTTCTTTCCAAACCTGATCACTCCTTTCCATGGTGATACTTTCAAGAATACCATATCCCTCACATGAAACTCTAAGTCTCTCCTACGATGATCAGTATAACTTTTTTGTCTACTCTGAGCAGTCAATAATCTCTCTCTGATGGTGATAATTTTCTGTGTAGCATCCTCCACCAAATCAGGTCCTAACATTTGCCTCTCACCAACCTCATACCAACACAAAGGAGACCTACACTTCCTCCCATACAAAGCCTCATAAGGGGCTACTCCCAAACTAGAATGATAACTATTATTATATGCAAACTCCATAAGCGGCAAATAATCATCCCAATTACCTCTCCACTCCAAAGCACAAGCCCTCAACATATCCTCAAGGGTTTGAATAGTCCTCTCTGATTGCCCATCTGTCTGAGGGTGATAAGCTGAACTAAAATTTAACCGAGTACCCATAGCTGATTGTAACGCACCCCAAAACTTAGACACAAAACGAGGGTCCCAATCTGACACTATTGACACTGGTGCACCATGCAATCTAACAATCTCCTTCACATACAACTGTGCAAATCGAGCTAGAGAATAGGTCATCCGTACTGCAATAAAATGTGCTGATTTGGTTAATCTATAAACAACTACCCAAACTGCATCGTGATTACTACTAGTACGAGGTAATCCGCACACGAAATCCATGGTAACATGATCCCACTTCCATTCTGGTATAGGTAAGGGTTGTAGTTTCCCTGTGCGTTTCTGATGTTCTACTTTAACCTGTTGACACACCAAACACTGAGCCACAAGTTCTGCAATATCTCCCTTCATACCATTCCACCAAAAATGTTCATGAAGATCCCGATACATCTTAGTGCTTCTAGGATGAATGTTGTAACTAGAACTATGTGCCTTCGTCATAATCTCCTTCCTCAAATCACCACTAGCAGGAACACAAATTCGGCTATGAAATCTAAGCAACCCATCATCACTAACCACAAAGTCTACATGCTTACCCTCTGCCATCTCTCCTTTAATACGCTCACACTGGGGGGTCAATCTCCTGTGCTAAACGAATCCGTTCTCTCAAGGTCAGCTGAACTTTCAATTGACTACAATAAGCCCTATCACCAGGTGTAACAACCTCAAGCCTTAAATGTCTCATGTCTCCCACCAAACAACTCTCAATAGACAAAGCAGCTACATTTCCAACTGCGACCTTCCTACTCAAGGCATCTGCAACCACATTTGCCTTCCTCGGATGATATAAAATATTCACATCATAATCTTTTAGTAACTCAAGCCATCTTCTTTGCCTCAAATTTAGTTCCTTCTATGTAAAAATATACTTCAAACTCTTATGATCAGTGTAAATCTCACATGACTCTCCATACAAATAATGCCGCCAGATCTTAAGAGCGAAAATCACTGCTGCTAACTCTAAGTCGTGCGTAGGATAGTTTCTCTCATGTATTTTCAACTGTCGTGACGCATAAGCAATCACCTTCCCATGCTGCATGAGCACACATCCTAAACCCTGCCATGAAGCATCACTATAAATCACAAAACCATCCTCATTTGCTGGTAAGGCAAGGATTGGAGCTGATGTCAATCTCTGTTTAAACTCTTGGAAGCTACGCTCACAATCATCATTCCACTCAAACTTGACGCCTTTCCTAGTGAGATTGGCAAGTGGCAAAGAAATACGGGAGAATCCTTCCACAAACCGTCTGTAATAACCAGCAAGCCCTAGAAAGCTATGTACCTCTGTCACCGAAGTAGGTCGTGGCCAATCAACAATTGTTGACACCTTCGTGCTATCCACAGATACCCTATCTTTACTCACCACATGACCCAAAAAGGATACACTACTCAACCAGAATTCACACTTCTTAAATTTTGCATATAGTCTCTTCTCCCTAAGGATCTGCAGTACTACCCTCAAATGCTGCTCATGCTCCTCCTTACTCCTCGAATAAATTAGGATGTCATCAATAAACACTACCACAAATTTATCTAGTTGGGGTTTGAATACTCTGTTCATCAAATCCATGAATGCGGCTATTGCATTTGTGAGACCAAAAGGCATCGCCAAAAACTCATAATGTCCATAACGGGTTCTAAAAGCAGTCTTAGGAACATCCTCATCCCTTACTTTCAATTGGTGATAGCCTAACCTCAAGTCAATCTTAGAGAATACTTGAACTCCCTACAATTGGTCAAATAGGTCATCAATACGTGGCAAGGGATACCTATTCTTCACTGTGACTTTGATCAATTCTCTATAATCAATACACAATCTCATAGACCCATCATTCTTCTTCACAAACAACACAGGTGCTCCCCAAGGTGAAACACTAGGCCTAATAAAACCTTTGTCTAGCAACTCCTGTAACTGAGTTTGTAACTCCCTCAATTCCAACGGTGCCATTCTATAAGGTGCTTTAGAAATAAGTGTTGTGTTGGGGACCAAGTTAATGGAAAATTCTACCTCACGATCTAGAGGAAGTCTAGGTAGATCCTTTAGAAAAACATCAACACAATCACTTACTACAGACAACTCCTCCAACTTCTATTCTGGCAGTTCAATACTCACCACACAAGCTAAATAATCATGACACTTAACATTCGATTAGCCTAAAGGGAAGAAGTAAATCAGATAGAAGACCATTTCCTATCCCCCTGCAAGAAAAACTCAAGTTGTCCCAGCATAGCAAAAACTACCCCCATTCTAAAACAATCAATAGAACCATGATGCTTCGTCAACAAATCCATCTCCAAAATCACATCAAAATCCTTCATCTCTAAAGAAATCAAATCCACTGGAAAAATCCTACCATCCATCTTTATCTCACAAGATCTACAAACATCTCCCAATACTACTGATTCTTGTAATGAAGTAGACAAGGTAATACATGCATCCAAAGGCGCACAAGGAATAGACAATCCACGTAGAAATCTAGATGCTAACTCTTAACCTTCAAACTGAAATCAATAAAGTTCAACACAAGTTTAAACAAAATTGACTCAACCACACACTACTAAGGACTATAAGGACTCGGACCTCGTCTAAATGATGAAATGCAAGATATGTAACTCGATAAACTATAGCTCTGATACCACAATTGTCACACCCCAAATCCGAGCATGATCGGCCGTGGCCCACAGGGACTTAGCCCAAGGCACACGTAAGCCTAACCACTAATCCATAATCACACTGAGAAACTATACAAAAGTCCAGTAATAAATAACCAAACTCAATCTAGTGACATGCCACAAGTATAAACGGCAAAACCAACCGTAATAAATACCATCCAAACTTATGGGATATAAACAGTCCACATATCAAAATAATCCTAAATGAACCTCAATAAAATAAGAAGTATGCACAAACTTGATATAACAATCTAAAACAAAATAAATGTATGTCCTAGAGGTCTATGCAATTGAGTCCCCGCTACGCCATAAATCCACTCTAAGTCCTTTTAACACCTGGAAGTGATAAAAAACTAAGTCAGCTGATAGCTCAGTGAGTAGCAACATGGATAGTAAATACAGTTTTGAAAACAATGTTCAATTCCAAAATAAGATATATATCACAGAAACTAGATTGGCATACAATTTGGTAAATACAATCTGCTTAAAAAAGAAGGTTCCACAGTTTAACACTTAAAATACTCATGTCTCGCAAGAACATGATAAACGACATTTTCCACTTAAAACAGATTATAACATGAACACCAATAATTTTCTGGGTACCAAGAAAAACATATAATATGCCACACAGTTCTCAAGGCTATAAGCCCCATTGGATCCAATATCGAACTAAGAGTCATCCTCAGGGTGGCACCTGGGCCTTTTCTCAAAGACGATCCGATTGAAGGTCACCTAGTTGTTTTTAAAGGTCTTTTCCTTACAATCATTGAGCACTAGAGTCATCACAGCCCAACCCGGATCTGTTCCCTAGTGGCCAGAGTCACCGCACACAGTGGAATAATTTCCCTGGACTAAATACACACATGGTCCCAATAATCAATACACATCAGTTTCGCAAAACATGGTAGTTCATCATTATAAACATGAGACCAAAACAAATGGTTTACAGTATGCCAAGTTCACACATGTTTCAGAAATAATTTGATTCTATTGATAATATAATAATTTATCAAAACAGTTTAGTCTTAAAACAACAATTTAATTTTCCAACAATTCAGGGTAGGGGAACATTTATAAAAATATGTAGCATGAAACTACTCACCTGGAAACGAAATAATATAATTCTCGAATAGAGTATGAAAGTCCAACTAGTGCCCTGAACCAATATGAAAACTACACGTCACTACTAATTTAAAAATACTAAAGAATACGAACTAAGTGACCCCAAACTAAAGCGCACTAACACGGCTCAACCCAACTCACCGTTACTCTTAAATATCACCTAAGTTCATGTTCTTCAAGGTCTAAAATCACCCAAGACATAGGTTCCGATCGAAACTTAACTAAAAGTGACTTTAAGATAAAACAGAGTTTTTCCAATCTATTCGCTAACTTTGAAAATTAAAAACCCACTCCACGTTGTTCGAAAAATTCCAATAACCTCCAGATATGATCTAATATATCCTAAGTTTCAAACCCAATTGGTTTCACTTGATTTGCTTATCAAAATAATTATCTACAATTTATTATATCCAAACAGGTTGTTTTCTGCAGTACTTTAAAGAAATTGACGGTTCTCTTAATATACACGAGCAATCAACGCAAGGCCAAAAACGTACGAAACTAGACTCGTAACCGGTTCTAATGACACTAATTTGATAATTTTTGGATTTATACCCGAAGAGAACAACACCCCCGAATTTACTGTTTCGGACTGGTTTCCTGGACATATTTGAATACCTCAATTTATATGGATTTTGACTCCCAAAAATTATGAGAAATTTCAGATATGCAATTCAATATGTAATTAATCTACTGTAAAAATTTCAGATTAAAATTCATCCGTTTGATATGTTTTCTTGATTTTTAAAGTTTGCGATTCTGTGCAGAATTTTTGAACTAAGAATTACACCCAATCTTTACACATAAATTTAGATCCTCAAGTTTCTTAATAGGATATCTATATACACAATACATAAATCTACAACCTCTCCATCAATGAACTAAATAATAATAGAGTAAGGATAAAGAATAAAACCTTAAGGAAGAAGAAAGATAAAGACCTAGTACACACCAAGCGACCCCTTTTTTTTTCTTCTTCTTTTCTCTCAATCTCTCCCTCTCCCCGTGGCTGCCTCCTGCTGCTGCTAGGAACCCTAAAGGGCTGTTGTTGTTTTGTAAAGTAATAAGAGAGTTAGGGTTTTGTATATATTTTATTTTATATTAGTGTTGGGCACACATAGGTCAAGTAAATATATAAATATACAAAGCATATATATAAGTTATATACAACTCAATGGTAAGAGCCTTATTTTTTAATCTTGTGGTCTAGAGTTCAAGTCACACCCACTTCTCTATTTTATTTTATTTTATTTTATTTCTTTATAATAAATGTTGCCTCTAAATTAAAAACTTTCACCATAAATTTATTTTAGGTTTAAAATTAACTAAAAGATCCTCCAATAATATTTAATTTGCACCTTAGAATTCACCACCAAAATATTTGAGATTGTAATATTATTATTTAATTATTTACTTAATTTTTATATTCGGGTTCTCACAATCTGTATGGTGTGAAGTTAAAACATTTTTATAGTTAAGAAAGTCAAAATGTATAAATTCATAGATGAGGGGAGTAAAATAATATTTGTTAATAATTAATGGAATCTTAATATAAATAGTATTAATTTTAACAATACATATACATGATGGAACAATCTAAGTGAAACTATATATTTTATTATAAGTTTTGCTATGTAATATGTATGATTAGAATTGTTTTACATAATTGGTCTTCTTGTTAAATTGTATCCATAGTCTTGGTGAATCTATTTTAGTGTCCTGTATCACGTTCCTTTTTATCCATCTTTGAAGGGCTGCTGAGGTTATTATCGTTATTTTTCCTTATTGTTAGGTCCCTTAGTTTTGTCAATCCCAAGAACGAACATTATTAATCGAGTTGTAAGTTTCTTGGTTGTTTTGCCTTGCTCGCTTGAGCGAAGGATTCCTGGCTCGAGCGGGGCTCGAGCGAAGAAGTCCTACTCCCAGAATTTGTCTATGTCTGCATATATTCTGGGAAGGAAGATTATGCACTCGAGTGAAGGAAGCTTGGCTCGAGCAACGCCATTTAAGGAAAACACGCGTATTTGGTTCCTCGCTCAAGCAAGAGAGTCTTTGCTCGAGCGACCTTCGCAAACCTCTGCTTTCTATAACACTACAAGAATTTACACATTAGACAACCAAAATTGGCAACCAAAACAATTTTAGTCACCAAAAATAGTCCTTTTGGCGACTAGTTTTTTTTTTTTTTTAGTCGCCAAAGGTTCAAATTTTGGCTACCATTTTAATTTAGTTGACATACATTGTTTTTTTGGTGACTAAAAAAAAATTTAGTTGCAAAACATATAGTTATAGGCCACTGAAAAACAATTAGTCGCCAAAAGTTAATATTTTACACTACTAATTCTAAGTTTAGTTGCAGAACAAGCTGATTTGGCGACTAAAATGTGAAATAGTAGCCAAAAGTTGAATTTTTTTTTTTAGAGGGAAACCAATATAATTTGGCACCTGATATGTTTGCCTCTCTCTCACACACACACACACACGATATACACTATCTCAAACAAATTTCGCTCTCTTTCGACACTACCAAGCCTCACCCCGCTCACCACCGTCGTTGGCCACCGGCGAGAGAGACCGTCGCACATCACTAGCGCCACTTAATCACAGGTATGTTTCTCTCACTTTGTCGCTCTCAGTCTCTCTCCCTCTCTGTCGCTCTCAGTCTCTATCTATATCTATCGATGGAGCTCTCTCTCCCTCTCTGTGCATCTCAGTCTCTCTCTCTCTCTCTCTCTCTCTCTCTCTCTCTCTTCCTCTCTATTTCCCCATTTCTCACACTTGCCCTAGGGTTTTATATGATTTTTGTTGTTTAATTTTGTGTTGGATTTGAGTTAATGTTGTGTTGATTTCCCATACTTGGTATAGGGTTTGTGTTGATTTTTACACAGAAATCCCAAATTCAAGCTGCATTGAGCAAGAATTTGGGACATGACTGGCGTATTCTAATTCTAGTAACAGTAATGAACTTGTACAAAAGGTATTGTCCACTTTCAGTAAAGATGGTTAGAAAATTGAAGCGAATGTGGGAAACCCAAATGGATTACGAACTTTAAACCAAAATGTAGGACTTTGGCATTCATTTTGCTTTTCTATGATTCGATCCCTAGCTTCAAGCTCTGTATTGCAGTTCTGTACTTATGAATTGTGTCATTTGCTTTCCATTAATTCCTGTTTCAGATCCATGAATCTATGACATTATGTTGTGAAACATAGGACATGCTCTCTCTTTATGTTGTGTTGTTTTGTTTAGTATCAAATAGATGTCTGGGAGTGAAATTAGGTTCGAATTGGTTTGACTTGTTCGCTTTATTCATGTCAATCTCTCTTATTTGATTGTTCTCTTAAGCTATATCAAATCTATATTCGTGTCCTTTCTGTTCAGCTAAGTGGATCTACTTGAAGAAACATTTAATTAAGTTATATGCTTTGTAATTAAGTTTGTTTGGGCCAGATGTCATATATATATATATGATGTGTGTATTTTTGTTTGTCTTCATTCTCCAGTTTTGTTGACAAAAAGAAGGAAAATGGAACTGTTATGATGCTTTTAGAAACTTTGAAGGCCCCTGTTTGCAATTTTATTAGAGATTCTCAACTCAAGATGTCTTTCAGGAAAAGTAGTAATAAATTGGCCCTAAACTTGGACACTATATACCTATCTATAATCCATATCTATAAAATTCCAAAGAGAGAATACCCTTATTTGTTTTTGAAACCATGTCAATATTTAGTTTTCCTAGAACACCATTTGTTTTTCAAAAATATCTCTATGTTCTAGCTTCTGCAAGCGACATAATAGGTTTTGAGCTTGTAACTATTTAAAATTTTAAATTCAACATTCTATTTTGTTGCAAATGCAAAGTGAGAAGTGTGAAACTTGGTCGGATAGAAAGAAAAATAAATAAACTTCACGCACATAGTACATGGCACCTTGCTAATATAACATTGCATCACTCTTATACTTGTATTAACACTTGGGGGTTATGCTATATGAGGCTTTTCGCCGAACTTACAACGACATTCACCATAAGTAATGAAAAAGATGATCATCTAATCAATTAGGTATTGTATAACTGCTTCCTTCATCCCCCCTTTATATTATGTAAATTCCTAAGGCACGACTTTGTTCATTGTAATTTGGTTTGTCTGACTCTATGATATGCAATAGTGTGTTGTGAAGCTCCTATTTTTTCAAGTCATGATTGCTTGTAGGACACTTCTCTTAAGAAATTTCCATGAACACCAATTCCATCATCGTTTTCTTTAGCTTCACATTGCAAAAAATAAAAATCCAAAAAGGAAAAGCCTAGTTTATTATTTTCTAGCTTTCACAAAAACTAGGAAGCACAAGTAAAAAGTTCAACCAATTAGTGTTAAATTTTTCATGAGATGTAAGGGTAGGAGTATCATGTATTAAAATGAATTAAGAAGCAACATATGAGGGCCTAAAGCATTGAGTGGGTGTTGCAGTCTAATGGGGACTTTTGTGCTTCATAAAAACTACAAAGCACATGTAAAAAGTTTGAAAAATGCTCGGTGGTCCGAATTTGTGTCGTTTTGAGACATTCGAGCCATTCGGGCCATGAAAATTCGGGCCACCAAGCATTACTGAAAAAGTTTAGCCAATTAGTGTTAAATTTTTCATGAGATGATGAGGGTAGGAATATCATGTATTAAAATGAATTAAGAAGCAACATATGAGGGCCTAAAGCACGGAGTCGATGTTGCGGTCTAATGGGAACTTTTGTATTTTTTATTATATTTTGATTAAGTTTGTACACCAATGTGTTTCTCTTTGGCCTCATACATGCTAACAGTGCTAGAACAAGTTGCAATTATAATGGTTAAATTAAGAAAATTGAGTTTAATCAGTTGATAAAGTTTGAAAGAGGTTAAAAGATCTAGGGGACCTTAAATTCCTTGCCTAAAGTTGTGGGCACCAGAAAAAAACTAATAATAACTATAAATAAAAAAAGAAAGAAAGAAAAGTTGAGCGAGGGAAAACACCCTGAACGTTCATGTCACTAATAAGATTGAAGATTTTTTTTTAAAGAAATTCAATCCCATACTTTGGTGGCCATCGTCTTCAAAATTGAGACTAAGATTGCATACATCTTGCCTTCCTCAAAACTTGCTTTAGTAAAAAGATTCGTGTACTAGGTTGTCATACTTTGGTGGCCAATAATTGGTTGATCTTATATCTTCTTCTTTTTTGGGGAGAAAATTGAACCAATTATCATGTTATGTTAATTGACAAATAACTTATGATATGCCCTTCATGATCCTTCTCTAAACTGTAGAGATTTCTTCTTTACAACTAGAGTGAAAACGGCTGGTCATCAGGTCACCTTGAAAGGTCTAGGGGTGATCAAGGAGATTTTTTTGGGGATTATGATCGGTCTGTCTGTTGCCAACGTGTGGAAGAAGAAACAATGGGACATGAAGAAAAGAACCATGTGATTCTATGACTTGCTCAATAAAGGTGAGATTAGCTTAGTTCCCAAAGAGTAGTTGTTCTCATGTCCTTCCTCATTTTATATACTTTTGTTAATAGTTTTTCAGTGAGTTTAGGAATATGTAAATCAAACACAGAACTAGACCTAGAAACACATGAATGAACATGATTTATACAAAATTAGTTGATGGTCTCACTTCTAAAAAATGATGTTTCGTCAATGTATTTTTTGTCAAGTTCTGTGTTTAATGTTTATGTTCCTTGACTTATTGTTATTTTTTTGGTCAAGTTGTGTTTGTTGCCATGCTTTGGATGCTTTTTGGTAGCAAAGAGAAATAAATTTTCTGTCAATTAAACTTGAGGGTAGATACTTACTGTTATTGCGAAATTGTTTTAATCTCTTTTTGGTGACGTTATCCCATTTTCTATAGATTTGTGAAATGCTATAATTTAGTTGAGTATTATTTCTTACCAAATTTTTGATTTATTACTTCTAAACTCAAAAACGATGGATTTCATATGTATTTATTAATATGGATCTCATTATCTTTATGTTACATACTTTCCTAAGGGTAAATTTCACTGACCACCCCTAAGATTTGAAAAAAAAAAAAAAAAAATGCAGTGAACTCCACAAGTTTGGCATAATTATATTGGGATCCCTAAATATTTTAATTTACATAACACTTAAACCCCTTTTCATCAATAATTTATTCATATTTAAGAAAAAAAAATGATATTATCAACTCTTTTACATTGAAATGTTTATTTTACCTTATTTCTCTTTGTATCTTTGCACTATTTCTATTAATTTCAGTACATTTAGTCTTATTAAATGTACCGAAATTAATGCTTGTATTTTCTATAAACTTTAGGAGAGGCCCGTGTAATTTATCATTTTCTAAATGTATAGAGTATCATTGTTAGACATTATACTTGGATAAGGATATGAGTATGAGATATGTAGACAATATGTGTAATTAGTCATTCACCTATGAACATACTTACCAATTCGAGTTAATCGTAAAACTATACAGAAAATATGAATCAAATGCTTTATGGCATATTGTGTACACCATTCTATTCTAGAAAATAAATGAAATTTGTTAAGAAATAGGAATATTTTGTTATGTACTTGGATATCAGGTTAAATTAAAAGAATTAGATACCTAGAGACAAACCTATGTAGCTTTCTTCATTAAAATTTATTCAAACAAGGGCCTTAAGGAGGCGAAAATGCAAAACAACCCCCGAACCACTGTACGGATATCACAACCAGCTTCCCCATGAGAAATAGGACTTGTGACAATAGATATAATGTAATTAGCACGTGTAGATTGGGAATTAGAGTCGAGAACGCCTTTAACTTAATTGAAAAAGGGCATTAAGGAGGCGAAAATGCAAAACAGCCCCCGAACCACTGTACGGATATCACAACCAGCTTTCCTATGACAAATAGGACATATGACAACAAACATAATGTAACTAGCACGTGTAGGTTGGGAGTTAGAACCCAAAACGCCATTAACTTAACCGAAAAATGGCGTTAAGGAGGTGAAAATGCGAAATAGCCCCCGAACCCCCATACGGATATCATGTCACGCCCCAAATTTTTTATTACTCAGATAACCTTACCAGTATTCATTAATTAAGTCCATTTACAAATAACATTTTATCCTTGGATGAAATGATGAATAATTAAATATACATATTCCTTTGTGTTATACAACAATGACATCTACATACAAATAATAAAAAAAAAATGCGCTGAGGCTTACAATAAAAGAGAGGACACTACTCTTTACAAAAAGATAGCACTCAGCCAAACAACAAATGAAGTAGTACAATCCATTACTACATTACACTTCTGAAATGGTAAAACCCATTGTTTGATTTTCAAATCTGAAAAGCATTCCTTGTACACATGTACAAGTAGGGGGTGAGCAAAACTCACCGAGCAATCTCATGTTAAAACATTAAAAGATATGCGAGTACAAAGATACTCATACATATTCGTGAAATCATATCATGTCAAAATCATAAAGTTTTATCACATAATCTCTTAAATTCAATTTATTTAATTAACCACAACCAGTTAACTTAAATAAATAAACATGCTTCAATAGTAACATGACATCCTTTTTAATCCATTCAATTATCTCATTATCAATTTAATCAAATAATTAAACAATTCATCAAATCCATTTTATACAGTTTTATAAGATGAATGCATATGCCATGCTATGTCCTTTTTGAAGATAAATCACATTTTCATCATTTGAAAACCATCATGCTCAATGATGTCATGCAATTTCAATTGTTCAAAACTTAACAATTTATTTCAAGGGCGGTAAATACATTTCTAGTAATTCCTAGGCTAGTGTCTGCAAGTAGACTATACGAGTACTACCAAATTGTCATTTTTACCGGTATTAACCGGAAGGCTGGACACCTATCCGCGCGGATTTTTCAGTCTTTCACCCCGGACCCGCAGGCCAACTTATTCAATATCATCTACACCACCTATCAAGACTTACGAACATATTTATCCCAAAATCATTTCATGAAAGCTTATTTCTCAACATTATTTTCTCAATGCAAGTTTTCAAATCAACCTTCAAAGTCTAATATAATGAAATGAAATGATATACCAATTTCACAAGATGAACATAAATACTTTTTTTCCAATTCATTATCCAAGAAATAACACAATTTCCTCTACAAGACTTGCATATCCATAGGCCACTAAGACCAACCTTATTCCATTTTCCTTCAATTCTTTTCCAGTTCATATATGCTACTCATTTCATGAGTTAAATTCATTAACTTTCAACAACCAAAATGAGACTACAACTCAGTGATTTTCCAATTATGCAGAACTCACATAAACACTTCAAACCTGCCATTTTACGGATATTTCGTCTGAAGGAATCGGCACCCATTTATATATAAAATTTCGGGTCTTTCACCCAGGACATTGCGGCCAACTTGCTTTACATGGAGTCCATCCACTTTCTCCTCCCAAACAAATATACATATGTAATGTATTTATAAACATAATCACATATGGAGTACATCCCCTTTCTACTCCCAAACAAATATACATATGCAATGTATTTATAAACATAATCACATATGGAGTACATCACCTTTCTCCTCCCAATAAACGTACATATACAATGTATTTATAACATGGTCATATTCAATAACACCAACAATGGATTAGCATTAAATCATCTAACCCTTATGTAATTTCTACAACAATCATAGCTATCCTCCATCGATAGCCCAAAACAGATATTTCTAAACGGATATTTAAACAATTAAATTCCATAAAAATTCTGATAAATACAATCTATTCTGCATCTCATCAAATATGAACAACTACACTAGTTTTCATATTACAATTACGTCCGGTAACCTCTCACGGTCCATTTCTAACCATGTCGGTTCTATTCCAACAGATACATTAAGCAAAATAATGTCGTTAATGCCTAAGAAAATATCATTTTCTTTTCAAACTCATTCTCTAAGCATTATTCAACTATGACATCCTATTTTGATCAAAAGTCCCCAAAATTAAATGCAATTTCTTTGTTTTCTTTAAAAATGCTCTTTTGGTCATAAACCGGTAAAAATTTCAAAACCAATCGAATTGAAGTCTATTTTTGTTCAAATTTAACACATAACTCTTTTATAACCTTACAAACATATACAAAGTTTACACTTTCGCAATTTGGGCATCAACTCTTTATTTTTCTCAAAATTTCCCTTTTAAGCAAATAAATCACGAATTTTAAAAAAAATTCTAATTAATTTATATGCAACTCTAAAGTCCATATAATCAAGTAAAAGTGCATAAAAAAGTGTAGGAAAAAAACCCTACTTAACAATTTACACAATATTCCTCAATATCAATTTATTTTTCTCAAAAATAAATTCCAAAACTCAAGGATGAGATAAATATTTCAACATTAATTTGTCAAAATAAATCATCTAATCATAATATGGTGTAGATACAATCCATACATCTATTAAATTCTATTTTCGGATTTCTTTTTACAAAATTAACAACACAAAATAATTTTCTCAAAATCAATCTCAAAATACCAACATTCTTAACATTTTAACATAATTTTTCTTCTAAAAATTACCAAACAAAAATCTGAGAATTTATCTATATGCAATACCTCTTATAATGATATATTTTCTCAAAATAACCCTAACATAGCTTTAATGTAAAAATATGAGGAAAGTCCCTACCTTAAATATGAAGAAAAACAAATCTGAAAATGCAAACGTCGCCCGATCATGAATCTGAGATCACCATGGCAAAAATCACGACGAGCTCTCCAACTTTCATTTACAACACTTTTGTAAAATCTCACTCTAAACACTCCTACTTTAAGCTTAAAGCTTATGTCAACAATGGAGGAATGAAAAAAAAAAGAGAGAGATAGAGACGAAGGGGGAAACTTGGTCAACAAAAAGGGAAAAGATGAAATAAAAGGGAATTTTCTGATCCTTGGAGGGAAGCTTAGGATCCTTAGACCCTTTGGCATTTTGCATTTGCTGCTGTTGGAATTGTTGGCCACCCATTCTTCTTTTCCTTTTTTTTTATTTATTAATTCTTTAATCACACTCATGTTCCCCACTATCAACATATATACCCACCATTTTTCTTTTGAATTTCCAAGCATCCCATGTGACTCCTCACATAATTCAACACCAAAAATTATTATATAATACATTATAAAATATCTAAAAATTTTATAATATAAATTATAAAATGATATAATTTTTTTCTTATTGCAAAATATAACATTTTTGTACATCGCAAAATATAATATTTTGTTCACTGCCAAAAATATATCCAATTTCATTCTTTATAAAATATATAATTTTTCACCATATGGTACACACCATAAAATCAATAATCCTGTATAATAAATAATAACAACTCCTAAGGTGGTTATTACCAATCACCTAATTAAAAAGGACCAAACAGTTAAACATGAGTCATTTAACAAACTCAAATTAAATTAAATCTAAATCATGGGTCTCACCCATAAGTCAAACATGATCCAATTATATACCAAAATATTTTCAACAAATTTATCTCAAATCCTAGTCCAAACACCAAAAACTCAATTTCAAATTCTGCTATAAATTAAACTGAATACCAATAAGTCCATGAATTTTCATAAAATAAATACTCATCATTAAATTCTGAACTTTTTACCCAACGTACTAGACTCATATGGGAACAACATACAAAAGTTGCATAATATTTTGACATTGAAAACTATTAAAAAAAAAAATACAAAACCGATCTGTTTTCGCACAGAATTTACACAGTAATCAAATTCAAAAATTTGTTCAATTAAATTATGCACTGGCTAATATAAAAAAAAATTGGGTCATTACATATCACAACAAGCTTCCCCATGACAAATAGGACCTGTGACAATAGACGAAATGTAATTATCACGTGTAGGTTGGGAGTTAGAGCCGAAAACGCCTTAAACTTAACCGAAAAAAGGCATTAAGGCGGTAAAAATGCAAAACAGCCCCCCGAACCATCATATGGATGTTACCACTAGCTTCCTCATGACAAATAGAACCTGTGGCAATAGACAAAATGTAATTAGCACGTGTAGGTTGAGTGTCACTACAAGAAATTACACTTTTGGCAACTACTTTTGGCGACGACGTCAATTTTTCATTGCCAAAAGTACATTTTTGGCGACACAGTGATCAATTTCGTTGGTAAAAGTATACCTTTATCAACGCAATTTGCTATCGTCGCTAAAAAAGCATAACATTCTTTTAGCACCAAAAATTTTGGTTGGCGCCAAAATTTCAAAACTTTTAGCTACGAGGCTTATGTTTTAGCAACACAATGAGCGTTGCTATTAGTGTGCATACTTTTGGCGATGACAAGTTGGCGTGGGCAAATAGTTAACCATTTAGCGATGATAACACTATTCGTCGGTAAAAGTTTTGCTAGTGGAATGATGTGATTTAGTGATTTGTATTTTTTATTACAATTTTTCAAAGAGTTTTAAATATTCTAATTACTGAATTGTAAAATTAAAACGATCATTGAATTAGATCACAAAATGAACCCATTAACACTACAACAAAACTGAGTTTTTACGGCTTCACATCAACGACATACAGTAAATGCAAGTCGTGGTTTCTCATTTTTACGACTTGCTTTTTTGCATGTCGTAAATAATTTTCCAACCACGACATGTCTATTGCGTAGGTCATGAATGCTAATAATGATGATTTTTTTACGACTTGCAATGTTAGTCATCAATAATGAAGTTTTTTATGACATGCATATAGCATGCCGTTAATATATTAACTATACACGACATACGTATGCTAGTCGTTAAATATATTTCACTTTTTACGGCGCACAAATAGTATGAAAAAAAAAATAGACGCCAAAGTAAAAAAAAAAATTAGGAGCACCAAACACTAGAACACATATTAAAAAAAAAATCAAATACATTTAACTCTTGGGCTTTTTATAATCAAAAGAACTAGGGTTCGTCAAAAGGCACATAGAAGAGAGACAGAAAGAGAGAGGGAGGGGAGAGGGAGAGTGACTGACCATAACCCTTGCTCCATCATTATTGCTCTTTCTGTAGTGAGAAACAAAGGCAAAGGCAAAATCAATAGCCCCATCACTATTTTGAACCATCGAATTGCCTTCCTCTAAATCCCTCAAATGCGTCCATCAATTGCTTACTCTGCAGTTTTTCCAGTCGACAAGACAATCGAATTGACATGTCGAAGTACAGAGAAGCTTTCGCGAAGAGGATGGCCACGGCTGGTCTCAAACCTCATCACTGTATCGGTCTCTCTCTCCATACTCTCTTCTATTCGTTTGAGTCTTTTTTTTTCCCACAAATATTTGGATTTGTTGAGTTTATTTGTTTTCATTTTCATGGGTGAATTGGATTTTGGACTGTTAAATTTCACCAATCATTGGGCTAATGTTGATGACTAGGGCTACGACTACAGTTTCTCTGCTGCTGTATCTGTGTTGTCTAGGCTGTCTCCGCACTGTGCTGCCTCTATGTTTGTTGAATTGGCCTTTTGTGGCTTGTTTCTCTCATTTGCTGGTTGCAGCTTTTTTTTTTTGTTGTTGGCTGTTTTGTATAAGACCCCTATCCTCTACTGGACATGGTTCTTGAACAATATTTTGTTCAGTTTGCTCTGTGTGGTGCCTATGCTCAATGAAGATGGTTGAAGGTAGGTTTTGTTAGTTAGTTTGTTAATTTTTTTTCCTTGTTTTAGATGTTTTTTTTTGTTGGCTGTTGTTGTGTGGCTTTGCTTCAGTGGTTTCGTTACATGTGGCTTCTTAGATGTTGTGTTGTATGGGTAGGGCCTGGGGCATGCCCCTTGTAAACTTGTAAATTTTTCTGTTCTATTTTATGTCTTATTCACCAAAAAAAAATAAAAATAAAAATTCACCAATCGAAACCAATTAGTTGTTCGCATTAGGCAATACCAGTGAGATTTTACTTCATTCTTTCCAAATGACCTAAACATGAGCAAATATCAAAACGAGGAATCAATAAAAATTGAGTATTTTCCTCAGCTACTCCATTTGGTAATTGGGAAACAGAGGATAGTCTATAAAAACCAAATCTTGAATCTTTTTTTTCTTCTATATTTTCTAAAATAATTTTTAGCTTTCACTGTGAATATTTCTTCTCCTTCTAAGTAGTTGCAACCTACAAGGTAGTTCTGTTATATTGAACAATTCTTGACCAAGATGAAATCATATTTTTAGATTCTAACTGCTCTAAATTTTTCTTGTTAGGTGAATATGACCATTGCAATACTTCCATTGTCACAGGAGTTTAACTAGAACAGTGCAACAGTTGGTCTCATTCACTCTTCCTTTTTCTGGGGCTATCTCCTTGAAAAATCTAGAAATCCACTAGATATTGATTTGTGATTATGTATCAATTTAAAGCAATAGAACAATCCCAATCAAACAATCAAGACAAATCGACACAACGATTTTAACGTGGAAAAACCACAATTAGAGCACCTCCAATTGTGATAAAAAAAATCACGGGCAACAGCCACCAAACAATCTACTAAGAATATATAAAGGAAGTACACAGGTATACTCTCAATTACCTAGCGAATCCACGCCCGAATTGAACCAACCCCTATGTGCCTCTTCCAACCCCGTCTTCACCTCGGAATTGTCTTGACGATGAGCTACTCCAGAATCCACCAAAGCTTCAGGCTCGAATTCTTCAGAATCCACCAAAGAATAACTCTCTCTTTTGTGTAGAACAAACAAATAATCCTTTGATGTATACTCTTTAAACCATGAGTTGAATACTCAATCAAAACATCAAAGAAAACTAGCAAAATATCCCCAGATATAAACCTTAATATCCAAGAAGAAGATCTGGAGGAGTAATCCTAAAATCTAACAGAAACACGTACTTATAGAAATCCGGGACTGCGAAGCTCGCTCGAGCGAAGACTCTCTCGCTCGAGCGAGGAACCAAAAATTCGTGTTTTCCGTAAGTGGCTTCGCTCGAGCCAAACAACCTGCGCTCGAGTGTAAAATCATCTCTTTTAGGTTTTTTGCCAGACGCAGCCTTTGCTCGAGTGAGAACTCCTTCGCTCGAGCGAGCAAGGGCGGACATGCCATTTTGAATGTAATTTTACATTTTGCTTCGGGGGTGCTGCCTCTCGACCCCACCATGGCGCTGCCCCGGACCTATCAAGGGGCGCTGCCCTTTAGACCCCCGCAAGCTGACCGGGCAGCTCAATCCCCGTCATAATCAGCGAAGTGGCAATCTTGAAAGTATTAACATCACAAACTTCTCTGCAAAGCACAATTTGGGTTGGATTCGCATCTAAAAACTCATAGCCTCACTGAAATAAAAAAGTGCGAAAACAAATACAACTTAAAGGAGTTTTGTCAAATGGGGTTGCCAAGAATAAAAACCTAACAATCTCCCCCTTTGGCAATGCCGTGACAAAACACACCTAACATAAAAAATCCTAATCACCCCAACCCATTACAGCCAACAAACGCAAACTTCTTTCTTAAGGTCATGATCTGCAAAACAATTATTAGTGCCATAATCTCCAAAGCAACTATTAGTCCCACAAGAGTATATGAAAAAGCAATAAACATATGACAGGAGTATCTTGAAGTATGAGATGAAAAACATGAATAGATGTGACTTGGAGATTTTAAGAAAATGTAGTATGAATAGATGAAAACTAAGACACATGCACCGGACACAAGCACCCGTCACATGACAAGTATGCATGAAAAACAACTTTCTCCACCTTTTGGTCACGAATTGACAAAGGAAGCTCAAATAACTAAAGCAAGATCATAACCCACACAAGCAATGATATGATGATGTAAATATCAGGAGCATGCAAGAAGGAAATAATGAACAAACAGTGCATAGCAACATGCAAAACAACTATAGCCAATCTCCCTTACCAAACAAATCAAAGTGTTCATGCTAACAAACTCTTGTAAAGATAAACCAAACTCTCCCACATTAAAAGCAATGAACAAGAAGAAAATGACAAAAAATAATATGGTGGAGCAAGCAAGAAATCTCAGATTTGTACCTTAGAACACACAAGATTATCCAAGAAACACAATTACTTGAAAACATAATATGCACAGTCTATAGAAGATTCCTCATGAAAGAAAGTGATGCATTATGTGAAAAGCATAGATCCCATGATAAAAGTGTGTGTGTGACTCTTGGAGTTCGACAAACACATAATATTCAAATCCTAGTAGTGATCTGATAACTGGACCTCCAGCAAGAGAATCTAAGCACAACAAAGGAAAGTCAAACCACTAGGAATCAAGGGGTATTTGGTGAGTAAAAGCGGAGGCTCCCCCTCAATCAATGAATCCTTATTTTTTTCCTTTTTTTTTTTCACATCTTTTTCTTTTCTTTCTTTTGCACATTATTTTTTTGTTTCTTTCTTTTGCACATTTTTTCTTTCTTTTGCACACTCATTGGCGGCTGACACACTCAAGAGTATGGAAACCGAACCAGAGAAGCATGGATATAATAAGGATGGCCTGGTTGGTGACTCCGAGATAGCCTTTTCCTCATGCCTGGACTACAAAGAACAGAGGGGAAAGCCGTGGAGATGCAAAAAGATGAAAGAGACTCAACATCACCCAAGATATGCTAGTATTGGTCAATTCCTCTATAAAAACAATAGATACAATGCCAGAAGTCGATAGATAAGAATGATCACTAAGGCAGAAGACTCCAAAATTTGCTAATCCAAGAGTGTGTACAGAATGAGACATACTAATCAAAAAACACACACTCCAAAATGAGTAATGACCACAGAAAGCACACACATATTAACAAGGAATGGATATTCTCATCAATTCTAGTATGCACCAAGGGCATCTCAAAAATTTCAAACTTGCAAAACCATACTAAGAAAATCTTTTTGGTTTTTTTTTTTTTTAAAAAAATAATAATAATAAAGCAAGACAAAAAAAATGAACAAGCACACATTTTTTTTTCCTTTTTCTGAAACAAAGCAAGACAGAAAACAAACACGCCCACATTAAATGACTCAAAAGGAAAAAAAAACACACTGAAACCCAAAATCAAAAACGAATAAGCAAATTAACACAAGTCAAGTTTTCTCACCCAAACCGCTTTAGTATGAAAAAAATTGTGAGAATTGCGGTTCTTGGGTGGTGTCTTGACGTTGCGGTTCCCTTTCCCTTCAATGGGAACCCGTCTCAACTTGGTTTTGCAGCTTCCTATTTCTAGGTCTAGGCAAATACAAACTTGCTCCAAGTTTGGTCTTAAGCTGATCAAAATAACGAGGTCTAATATGACCTTTAACCTCATTACTACCAATGAAGTGTCTCCTACCCCACGAGATGTTGGAATTTCTTCCATCTCTATGAAATACTCTCCCATGCAACTTATAACAATAAGGGCGAATATGACCATGCATACCACAATGATGACAAATAAAAACAGAGTGTACCTTCTTTTCTTTGGCCTTACCAACTCTAGGAAGTTTGAGAAGTCCAGCCTCATGTTGAATTTTTTGTTCTCCCTTTCCTTGAGTTCTTGTATCATGAGATGTAGAAGCATCCTGTTTTTGCTCTTTCTTACCACCACAGCCAATGCCACTCTTGTTAGAACAAATTTGTTGAGACCCAATGATATTGTCCAAAGTCTTTGATCCTCTGTTCCAAAGACCAATGGTAGCCATAGCACACTTGAGTTCTTCCTCTTTCTTGATCATTAGTTCTTCCAAAGCAACTTGAGACATCTCGAGAGTTTCAATCTTTTCTTCATATGTTGAATAGATTTGTTGTAACTCATTCCTCTCTGTCTCACAAGTCAAGAGTTTTGCACAAAGAGCTTGTCGATCATTAGAAATCTTAAGGGCATCATTCCTAGCCTCGGAAATCTCTTTCTTTAATTTGACATTCTCACTTTCACATGCTTTGAGTTTCGTAGTGAGTTTGTCATTCAATTTGGATAAGTTAAGAGACGTCTTATACAACTTTTCATAAGCTTGCTCAAGCTCTTCATCATCACTCTCCAAGGATTCATCATCAGTGGCATTCTCAATCGACCTCTTCGGATACTCTGTTTGTCCTTCAGTTTCGGAAGCCACCATGAAAGCAAGGAATTGTTTATGTCCCTCTTCGCCTTGATCTTCGTTGTCACTTTCATCTTCATCAGATTCTGATTCATCATCCCAGTGATGGCGAGGGCTTTCTTCTTCTTCAAACGAGTGGGGCATTCTGAAGCAAAGTGGCCAAATCCTTGGCATTCATAGCATTGGACTCTTTCAGAGTTCCCTTGTATCTTTCCTTTCTCCTTCTTGGCTATAGAATTAATTTTGAGTTTATCTTTGCCTTTTGATTTATGAGTATGAGTAGATTCCAAAAGATTAAGATTCTTTTTCAAAAAAGATTTTTAAAATTTTTTAACAAAAGCAGTCGTAATCTTGGAATCTATCTCACAATCCTCATCAGAATCCTCTCCAACTCTATGAGAATTACTAAAAGCAATAGCATCTTTTTGTTTCTTTTTGAAATTCCTATGTGCCTCATAAGTTTGGAGATTTCCAACCAAGTGATCCAGCTTGAGGTTGTCAACATCTTGAGCCTCCTCAATAGTCGTAACTTTTGGTTGGAACCGATCGGGCAAGGATCTCAAAAATTTTCCCACAACTTTGGATTCTGGTATTTTTTCACCTAAATTGAAGCTGGAATTTACAATGTCACTCAACTTCACATAAAATTCATCAAAGGTCTCACTATCTTTCATTGAAAGGTTTTCAAAACTAGACGTGAGCCTTTGAAGTTTTGAGCGTTTAACAGAAGGAGTGCCCTCATGAATAGTTTGTAAGATATCTCAAGCCTCTTTTGCGACTTCACAATTGCAAATACGACTAAACTCTTCAGGTGTGACAGTGCAAAAAAAAGAATTGATAGCTTTACTATTCTAGCTACTATTTTGGTAATCAATTGTGTCCCACTTATCAATTGGTTTGGGGAAAGTTACTCCATCAACGGAAATCGTTGGTTCAGTCCACCCATACATGACAGATTGCCAAACTTTTTCATCAATAGATTTTAAAAATGATCTCATGCGAGCTTTCCAAAAAGAATAATTCGATCCGTCAAGTAGGGGTGGTTGAACCATAGAATTTCCCTCACGAATTGTATCCATTATCATGAATCAAACAAGATCTCGCTCTAATAGATTTGTAAAACAAAAAAAAAAAAATAGAGCGACCCGCTCTGATACCAATTGAAAAATCTAGAAATCCGCTAGATATTGATTTGTGATTATGTATCAATTTAAAGCAATAGAACAATCCTAATCAAACAATCAAGACAAATCGACACAACGATTTTAACGTGAAAAAACCACAATTAGAGCACCTCCAATTGTGATAAAAAAAAAATCACGGGCAACAGCCACCAAACAATCCACTAAGAAGATATAAAGGAATTACACAGGTATACTCTCAATTACCTAGCGAATCCACACCCGAATTGAACCAACCCCTATGTGCCTCTTCCAACCCCGTCTTCACCTCGGAATTGTCTTGACGATGAGCTACTCCAGAATCCACCAAAGCTTCAGGCTCAAATTCTTCAGAATCCACCAAAGAACAACTCTCTCTTTTGTGTAGAACAAACAAATAATCCTTTGATGTATACTCTTTAAACCATGAGTTGAATACTCAATCAAAACATCAAAGAAAACTAGAAAAATATCCCCAGATATAAACCTTAATATCCAAGAAGAAGATCTGGAGGAGTAATCCTAAAATCTGACAGAAACACGTACTTATAGAAATCTGGGACTGCGAAGCTCGCTCGAGCGAAGACTCTCTCGCTCGAGCGAGGAACCAAAAACGTGTGTTTTCCATAAGTGGCTTCGCTCGAGCCAAACAACCTGCGCTCGAGCGTAAAATCATCTCTTTCAGGTTTTTTGGCAGATGCAGCCTTCGCTCGAGCGAGAACTCCTTCGCTCGAGCGAGCAAGGGCGGACATGCAATTTTGAATACGATTTTGCATTTTGCTTCGAGGGCGCTGCCCCTCGACCCCGCCGTAGTGCTGCCCCAGACCTACCAAGGGGCGCTGCCCCCTGGACCCCCGCGAGCTGACCGGGCAACTCAATCCCCGTCATAATCAGCGAAGTGGCAATTTTGGAAGTATTAACATCACAAACTTTTCTGCAAAGCACAATTCGGGTTGGATTCGCATCTAAAAACTCATAGCCTCACTGAAATAAAAAGTGCGAAAACAAATACAACTTAAAGGAGTTTTGTCAAACAGGGTTGCCAAGAATAAAAACCTAACACTCCTCACTCAGGTTGACTCAAACATTGGCAGTTTTATTGCAATACTTCCAATGTCACAGGAGTTTAACTGGAACAGTGCAATAGTTGGTCTCATTCACTTTTCCTTTTTCTGGGGCTATCTCCTCACTCAGGTTGACTCAAACATTGGTAGTTTTTGCTTTTTAGAAAAGGCAATTTTAGAATTTATGTTAAACTCCATAAAAGTGCTTTTTCTAACTTCCACCACCCACATATATGGTTCTAAGGGTTTTAAAATTGTTATTTTTTTTTTCACTAACTCAGAACTAGCAATTGGTTCTGATCTTCAAATGTCATTTATATGTTGTATCAACCCTGATACTTGGACTTTTAGAATTGTAATGCAGATATATCTAGCGTGCACACACATACTCACACGACCCTTCTTGTTTATCACCTATAGTGGGTCTTGGTCCTTTTATTTGGGAACAATTAACTGTCACAATTTTGAATCTGTATGTCTCTGGCTGTCATCATCTAAGCCAGTGGTTGAAATTGTAATCCACATACTTTGGTGATTGTACATTTGAAATAGTGATCAACTCTTCATTGCTCTTGATGAGATATTGTCCTTCCATGTAATTTTTTTTTTTATTGAAGGTCAAAACTTAATTCTTGCCATCCTTCTTTACTAACTGGATTTTGTTTATATTTCTTTGGCAAATAGATTCTTGGAGGTATCTGGGCAGATAAAATTAGCGGGAAACTAGTATTGGGTTTTGGAGTGATCTGGTGGTCAGCTACAACAGTTTTGACACCTATTGCTGCCAGAGTTGGGCTTCCTTTCTTACTTGCCATGCGTGCTTTTATGGGGATTGGTGAGGTTAGTGTATTCTTATGCTTCTTTGAGGTGCTTTTATGGTTTACTGGACTAGATGGATTTACCTTCTGAAATTATTTGATGATTCATTTTTTTCTTTACTTTTTGAAATTCAGAAATAATATTGCACATATCTAATTTGAATTTAGTCTACCTTTAGAGGGTGTTAATTGTTGTAGTTTGGCTTCTAAAATGAATAATGAAAACTACACTTGGTTTCCCTATGAAATGGGGCATCCAAATGATGAAACACCAGTGAGGTATACATAAAAGGTTTGCGCATATTATATTGAGGACTATTAAGTTTGATGGTGTTAAGTAGGCACATTGTTTCCAGTGGTCACACCAATCCCCTGAACCTAGACAAGAAACAAAGAAAATTAAAATTTTGATAAAATGAAAACCAATTTAAAATAAATAAATAAATAACAATCATAAAATGCACCTTTTATTAATTGAGAATCAAATTATAGAATTTGATACAAAGGATCCCAATATGTAAGCTTTATTTAGTTCACCATCTACCAAGAGCTGCTCAAGAATTGAACCCTTTGCTGAAAGTAGACATGTATAATTTCCTAGTTTGAATTTGAGAATAGCTTCGTAAATACATTACTTCCAATTAAGTCTTAGGTACAATAGAAAGATGCATTAATGCATTCATATGAAGATCTAATTTCTAGTTAAATTACTTGCAACCAACTTCAAATACTTGTGTGATTTCTAGAAGTAGATATGGCCTACTTCTTCAAATGATTTAGGATGTCCAACTAAGAAAATGAAAAAACAGTGTGTTTCATTAAAGTAACATGCTTTAGCACTATCCTTAGCCTTCACTTTTTTGTTCCCTAATTCTGACTAAGAGACAACATCAACAAATAACCAAAAAGCATCATGCTTTATATGTTAATTGATTCCTCATTCTAAGGCAACTTCCAAACACCACTTTAGAACATTATAATTACAAAAAGTAATGTAAAACACCTTCACTCACTAGGGAATGATAACTGTAACTCCTTGTTGAATGGGAAACTTATCCATTTTGGGCCAGTGGAATAGAAAATTGTCCCTTCACAATCAAGCTAAAGTACCCACTTGAAAAAGAAACCGAGATATTGGAATAACCATCCCTAGAAAAATTTGTGATAGAAAATAGTAATTACGGTACCAACATATATACCATGAAACAACATCATGAACTGTACCATCATTAGTTGCCTTTATGTGCAACTTGGCTTTGCCTTGGCTTTTTGGCCTTTTCCAAAAGTCAAATTCAAAAATTTTGAAAGGTTCTGACAGCTGGATGAATGCTAAACTGAGTACGAATAGAAAACAAACCTCGATTTTCTTAGTAAGTTTTTCAAAAGATGAATTTCATCCGATGCTTTTGCTTTATTATTGTGTAAATCATGCAGCTTCCACAAATATTTGCTTTCAACCAACTGTGATAAAAAATTGAGAGGGAGACAAATTATTTTAATGTCAGCACTAAGAGCACTAAGTGATTATAGAAATCCTTTGTCAACCTTATGATGATAATGAAGTTTAAATGCTCGAAGGATTGATTCTGATCAGTTATAGTTTGAGCTACCTGTTGACCTGCTTGGATTATAGCCTATTCTTATTCTTCCCTTTTATGTATATTAGGAAAGTGAGGAAGAAGTCACTGACATTGAACAAGCTGAAAACTGGTTTTCATTGACGTATGCCCAACACATATGTGGTGGGTACTTTGAATTTATCAAGTTTTGATACATGTTGAGTTCCTGGTATCTTTTTCCTTGTTCTCATATTGTTCTTTAAATTGATCTTATGCTGCACATGATAACTTTGTGATACACTACTAGTATTGAAGTGCAACACCCATACTTTATGGCTTGTATCATGTGCGAGAGCATGTGAGTAATATTGTTGAAATGTGAAAAGGGATTTGAAATTGACTATTTGACACCACGTGATATAAAAATTAATTGGCGAGTAAGGTACAAATGTGTAGATTGGAAGGGCCAAATGGTTATCACCTCTAATTGTTGATATTTGTAGATGAAATGATTTAAATTGTCAGGTTTCCACTTTTCAGGCCAAATGGTTTCCACAATAGCTGATATTCACACACTTTTCAGGTAAAATTTCTTTGTTCAGCTTTCCATTTTTTTAATTGGGGAGAACTTTTTTTTCTTCAATTATTCTTTTATGCTTAGTTTGGTTGCTGAGAATGTATGTTAGAATTTTGGAATTCTCTTTTTCTCTTTGGCAACTAAATAGAGTGAAATTCTAGCATGGAAGAAAATGGAGAGAAGCATCACCAAGCTTAGATGTTTCTTGATTCAATCTTCCTACATACTGCATATAGGAACCATAGTCGAAAGTCAATATGCTTACTCTGTCTTGCCTTGAACCTATTGGTGGAATACTTAAATAATGGTATCATTAAAATCAAATGGTTCTTGTTGTCATCCCAAGAGTTGGACTCAACTCAAGTAGGCATGGTATCGTTTGCCTCTTAAGAATTTCATTTGTTGGTTTTCTCTTTCTCTCTCACACACGGGCGTGCGTGCGCAAAAATAGAATAAAATAAAAATAGAGCTGCACATGCACATAAGTAGACAAAACTGTGTTAAGACTCTTATCAGGGCATGAATCCAATATGAAATGAGATGTTCATTAATTAATTCATATTTGGGGAAGGTGGTGTGGTTGTGATGTTCATTCATTAACAATGAGATGTTTTGGCAATATTTTGTCCTCTACGATAAATGGATAGATGTTGATTAAAATGTATTTGTATTCACGGGCTCCAATATATTTTTGCCCTGTAGCCCTTCTTGACAGAGGTTGGAGAAGATATGGCTGTTTCCTTTACAAACCTGAGATGGAAAGCATATGCTGCCCTTTTTATACTATCTGTCTAAAGGCGAGTGATTTTGTCACTTCCAAAGAGCAACTTTGAGTGTCTGAACGGATGCAAAGGTATTTTCATATTGTTTCTCTAGTTTTCAGATGCTATGTCATTTGTGTGTGTGTATATATATATTAATACATGCATCTCTACGTAGATTAGGCTTATGATGAAATGGGACAAAGTTCTTCGAAGAAGATGGAGATTACCAACACAAGAAGCTGCTTGTGATTAATGTCCAAAACAAATGTATTGCTAGCATTCCTTTTAAAAATTTCTTGGTTTACATCTCCTTAGAGTAGTTGATATGTCAGGGATAATTACATATAATGGGCATATGTAAAGGACTTCCCCTAAGGATTTTCTTCTTTGATGTTTACACACAGGTTATATCAGAAAAAGACCAGGAACAATTTGGTTTTCCTGATATCTTTTACCAGAATGTTGATCATTTTGGGTGGGGAATGCATTATTGTCCCAGCAGCTGCCTATTCCTTTTCATCGATCATAGGAGTTGAAATCAATCCAGCTGCTCTGTAAATTTCTACGGATGGTGTAAAGAGGGCAGTGCTTCTTAAGATCAGTTTTTCCTTGCGGATGGTACTAATGCTACAAAATTGATTCATCTGTATTTCAAATTTAAGTTTTCATCACATGCCAGCTTCTTTATCATTCTAAACTATAGCCACCTTACATGCTTAGAAGATTAGATGTTGATCTCAAAATTGTTTATACTTTCATAAATAATTGAATTGTTAGAAGCATTGTAGATTGTGAATATGATTTATCAATGTTTTTGGAAGAACATTGATCTAGGGTTCAAGTCTTTGCAAAATCTGATAGTCTCTTGCAAGAACTAACCTGTCAAGGGTCGCCCCACTCCTTGACAGTTCCAAGGGAGGATCAGCATGAGGTGTGTGGCTATTTTGGGCCAGTCACCGCTACCCTTTCATTATTCTCTTCATCCTTCATTTTTGATAAGCTTGTTGAACATTTACTTCCAAGTATATAACATAAGGTCTTGCTAGCAATCCTTCAATTAACGCCGCATTTGTTTCTCATCTTTACAGAGCTTGCTGAAGACGCAAATAGGCTTGTGAACTAAGGTTGTCTCTTCTCTTTTTTTGTGTTATCTTGTTATTGCACACTGTAGTATTAAAGTAGCTGGATAGACTATTGTTTTTCACAGTGTTGTCTTCATTTTGGCTGCATTCAATGTATAAACTAACAAATCACAGCAGCATTATCTGATTACTCTTCAATGCCCTTAAAGTTTATCTTTGATGTAACAGGCATGAGTTCAAGACAAACCTTCTATAATCATGCTGTGTAGTCATAACATATGAGTTAATTTAAAGGTTTGAACTGTCAGATGGTTAGGTTTCCTGATCAGACACTTTGATAATACCTTTCTTAAGGCAGCCATTGGTGCCAAGTTCAAATATTGCATATAAATTCTATTATTTAGCACTAATATACATACATATATTAGTGAATGTGAAAGATGAAACTCATCATGGAATACGTGTATTTTTTTTGTTTGGTGCAACTTACTGGGGTTATTTATGATTTTTAGTTATTTATATTTTTGAAAATTTGTGGCAACATAGGTCCACAATTGATTGTTGCGGCATGGGAAACAACAAGGACTATCTGTTTAGTAATTGATTGGTGATATGAGTCACGTGGTGTCCCTAGAGCATCGAATAATTTTCCAAGATTAACAGTACCATGTTCACATGAGGTCAGAGACTGGCAATTATGTGCTCTTGATGTCAATAGTTGCTTGATTTTGAGAATTATTAGTGGGGTCTGATTGTCACCATCCTGATTTTTTCAAATCATTGTTATAGCTTTAGCAAAGATGCATGCACTCATCATGGTTGATTGAAGACAATCAATTGGACAATTCAGCAGTTTAAAATGCTGAAAAGAATAAGAAAAATGATTGGTAGCTTAAATTTGAGTTTGTCTCAAAGTTTGAATTTGTGTTTGCCGGTTGATCGTTTGGTCGACAGGTGAAATATTTGTCTATCACGGTTGTTACCTAGCACTGGTGGCTGATGGTTGTTGCTTGCTGGTCTGCTGCTGCTACTGCCGGTGTGCTGCTGCAGAATTTTGCTGGGCTGCTGCTATTGCAATGTTGCTGTGGAGCGGGCTGCTACTAGATGCTGGTCTGCTACAAATTTGGGTTTTTGTTAGTTTCATGTTTTCATTTTGTTATCTGTTGTTTTTACTATGGGTTCACAATTTGGATGTATTTGAGTATTTTAGTGAGTTTACCCTTTCAGGTTTTATACACCGCTTCCAAAAGCATATTTTTTAGTACTGTTTTTTTGCCTACACATCAACTTTAGGTGATTTAATATCAATGTTATTAGTTTGTAATAGTAGTGCCTGAGGGATGCCTCTTGTAAATATGTAAATCTTATAAAAAAATATAAATGATTTCAATTTTTTTTGCCGCTACAAATTTGTCGTTGCCAAAAAGTAAAGCTTTCTCGACAAACAACTTGTCGGTAAATGTGTAGCCAAAAGTTTATTTTTGCCCACTCATATTGTGTTGCTAAAAGTGTATTTTTTGCCAATGCCAATTTGTCGTTACCAAAAGTAAAGCTTTATCGACAACCAAATCGTTGGCAAATGGCAACATTTACCGATGTAAATATGTCGCTAAAAGTTTACTTTCGCCCACTCATATTGTGTTGATAGAAGTGTATTTTTTGCCAATGCCAATTTGTCGTTGTCAAAAGTAAAGCTTTAGCGACAAACAAATCGTCGGCAAATGACAACATTTACCGACGTAAATGTGTCGCCAAAAGTTTACTTTTGCCGACTCATATTTTGTTGCTAAAAGTATATTTTTTGCCCATGCAAATTTGAGTTGCGAAAAGTGCCACACAATCATCATATTTGAATGACTTTTACCAACGCAAGGTAAATTGCCGACGATGGATGAAGGCTTTTATCGATGACTATGTTCGTCGCTAAAGGCATTACTTTTACCAATGCAATGATAATTTCGTCGGCAAAAACTTTTGCCGACTCACTTTTGCCTACGGGTTGCCAACATAGCTTTGTGTGTCAGCAAAGCTCTTTGCCAATGAATTTTCCCTTTTAGCAACATATTTTGTTGCGTCGCGAAAAATGCAATTTCTTGTAGTGTGTTAGAGCCAAAAACGCCTTTAACTTAACCGAAAAAAGGCGCAAAGGGGGTGAAAATGCAAAACAATCCCTGAACCACCGTACGGATGTCACAACCAGCTTCCTCATGACAAATAGGACCTATGACAATAGACGAAATGTAATTAGCATGTGTAGGTTTGGAATTAGAGCGAAAAACGCCTTTAACTTAACCGAAAAAGGGCGTTTGGCAGGTGAAAATGAAAAATAGCCCTCGAACCACCGGATGGATATCACAACCAACTTCCCCATGACAAATAGGACTTGTGACAATAGACGGAATGTAATTGGCATGTGTAGGGTGGGAGTCAGAGTCGAAAACGCTTTTAACTTAACTGAAAAAGGGCGTTGAGGAGACGAAAATGCGAAACAACCCCCGAACCAACGTACGGATATCACAACCAACTTCCCCATGACAAATAAGGCCTGTGACAATAGACGGAATGTAATTAGCACGTGTAAGTTGGGAGTTAGAGCCGAAAATGCCTTAAACTTAACCGAAAAAGGGCATTAAGGGGCGAAAACGAAAAACAGCCCCCGAACCACCATACAGATGTTACAACCACCTTCCTCATGAAAAATAGAACCTATGACAATAAACAGAATGTAATTAGCACGTGTAGGTTGGGAGTTAGAGCAAAAAACATCTTTAACTTAACCGAAAAAGGGTGCAAAGGAGGCAAAAATGCAAAACATCCCCGAAACCACCGTACGGATGTCACAACTAGCTTCCTCATGACAAATAGGACATGTAACAACAGACAAAATGTAATTAGCACGTGTAGGTTGGGAGTTAGAGCCGAAAACGCTTTAAACTTAACCGAAAAAGGGCGTTTAGGGGGCAAAAATGCGAATCAGCCTCTGAACCACCGTACGGATGTCATAATCAGCTTTCCCATGGCAATTAGGACCTGTGACAATAGAGGGATATAATTAGCTCGTGTAGGTTGGGAGTTAGAGCCGAAAACTCCTTAAACTTAACCGAAAAAGGGTGCAAAGGAGGTGAAAATGCTCATCGGCCCCCGAACCATGGTACGGATGAACAACCAGCTTCCTCATAAAAAATAGGGCCAGTGGCAACAGACGAACTGTCATTAGCATGTGTGGGTTGGGAGTTAGAGCCAAAAACGGCTTAAACTTAACCCAAAAATGGCGCAAAGGGGGCGAAAATATGAATCAGCCCCCAAACCACCATACGGATGTCACAACCAGCTTCCTCATGAAAAATAGGACCAGTGACAATAGACGGACTATCATTCGCACGTGTAGGTTGGAAGTTGGAGCCAACAACGCCTTAAACTGAACCGAAAAAAGGAGTTAAGGGAACGAAAATGCAAAACAGCCCCCGAACCATCTTATGGATGTCACAAGTAGCTTTCTCATGAAAAATAGGACCTGCGACAACAGAAGGAATGTAATTAGCACATGTAGTTGGGATTTAGAGCCGAAAACGCTTTAAACTTAACCGAAAAAGGGCATTAAGGGGTCGAAAATGTGAATCGGCCCCCAAATCACCGTATGAATGTCACAATCAACTTCCCCATGGCAATTAGGACTTGTGACAATAGATGGGATGTAGTTATCACGTGTAGGTTGGGAGTTAGAGCCAAGAACTCTTTAAACTTAACTGAAAAAAGGCACAAAGGTGGCGAAAATGCGAATTGGCCCCGGAACGATAGTACGGATGTCACAACTAGCCTCCTCACGACAAATAGGACCAGTGGCAACAGACGGACTGTCATTAGCATGTGTAGGTTGGGAGTTAGAGCCGAAAACGCCTTAAACTTAACTAAAAAAGAGTGCAAAGGGGGCGAAAATGAGAATCGGCCCTCAAACCACCGTACGAATGTCACAACCAACTTCCTTACAACAAATAGGACCAGTGACAATAGACGGATTGTCATTAGTACGTGTAGGTTGGGAGTTAGACCCGAAAAAGGCCGTTAAGGGGGCGAAAATGTAAAACAGCCCCCAAACCACCGTACGGATGTCACAACCAGCTTCCTCACGACAAATAGGTCCTGTGACAATAGACGGAATGTGATTAAAATGTGTAGCTTGGGAGTTAGAGCCGAAAATGCCTTAAACTTTACCGAAAAAAGAGCGTTAAGGGGGTGAAAATGTGAATCGGCCCTCAAACCACCGTACAGATGTGACAACCGTCTTTTGACAGATAACTTTTGCAATCCAACTGATAGTTACTGGCATGGCATATAGATCACCTTTTGTCATGATACAGATTACGATGGTAATTTGTACCACGCCAAATGGACATTTCACATGGTACTAAATATTTATTTATAGACGGTTGGATTTTTGTATGCTTCTCTATTTTGTGTGGAAGTATAATTTTAGTTTGGACAATAGTTAGTTTGTATGGAATATATACATTTACGGTTATTCATTTTTAGATGGATGGAAGTAATTTGGATTGTGGAATGATTGATAAAATATATATTATTTTGTTTATATACATACTACAGGTTGCACGGAATATAGATAGGTTGTGGAGAAATTACAATTTTGTGATAAACGATAAGTCCATTTTTTTGGCAACTCAACAATTCGTACTGAAAAATGAAGTACATATTTCAGTGACTAAAATGCTATCAACCCTGCTATCTAGTGAACGTCAAATGATGTTTTGGCGATGGAAGAAAACAGAAGCTACTCTAGTCTTGTTGGAGGAAAAGTAATGAGGCAGAAAATTGTTAAACCAATATCAAATTATGAATGTTAGGATAAAGTTCTATTACAGTTACAAGGGGTGTGACATTATGCTCAAATGCTATATATAGAACTAATTGGTGTATTTTTTATTTATTTGTAGACGGCTTTTGGCATGGAGTTGTGGATATTCTATTTTTGTGAACGGATGACAATTTATACTTTTGTAAACTCCTGCATTTTTGTCATCCTTTGCTTTTTGTGTAGGTTTGTATTAATTGTACAAAATACTTTTGGCAAGGTACATAATATTTTTGCCTTCAAACAGATAATTAATGTCATGATCTATTGATTATCTTTTGTCATGGTACATATTACCATGGTATTTTGTACCATGCCAAATGGTCATTTGACATAGTAGTAAATATATTTTTGTATACAGAGGATGAAATTTCCCTATGATCATTAATATTATGTATAGAATTATTATTTTAAATTGGTATTAATGTATTTGATTTGTATGGTATTATTGACATTTGAAGGTATTAATTTTTAGATGGTTAGAAGTGAAATGGACGTAGATTGTTGAATGGGTGATAATATATGTATAAACTAGTTTGTATATATCGTACAGGTTGCATGGAATATATATAGGTTGTGGGTGTGGACAAATTTAAAAAAAAAAAAAAAAAAAAAAAAAAAAAACATAAAATGATGTTTTGGCGACTAAAAAATTGGTAGCAAAAAATAAAGTCAATATTTTTGCCAACTAAATAGTTAGTAGCTACAAAAAAGAATTAAATGAAAACAAATCTTTTGGCAACTAAATATTCAGTAGCCATAACAAATAAGACTTTAGGTGACTAATAATTTAGTAGCTAAAAAAAAATGGAAAAACACTTTTGGTGACCAAACTATTAGTAGCCAAAACAGAAAATATTAGACCTTAGGTGACGAAAGTATTAGTAGCTAAGCAATTTAAGCTTTGGCGATAAAAATATTAGTCGCTGAAAAGTGCTAATAAGCGACTAAAATATTAGTAGTCAAACAGAAAATGTTAGACCTTAGGCAACTAAAGTTTTAATAGTTAAATAGTTTAGGTTTTGGTGACCAAAAATATTAGCCACTAAAAATGTCATGTTAAATTTAGTTGAAACACTTTTGGCGACTAAATTATTAGTCGCCAATTGTGTGCTTTTAGCGACTAAAATTTTTTTCGTCGCCAATTACTTTCCCTAACTATCTTTCAACGACAAAGGTGGCGACCAAAAATATTAGTCAACAAAAGGTTTTGGCGACAAAAATTGAACCTTCAGCGACTAAAAAGTTTGTCGCCAAATCTATCTTTTGTTGTAGTGTAAGTTTGTGTTTCAATCAGTTTTAGGGTTACGTTTTTCTAGATCTTCTTTAAGGGTTTTAGGGTTTTCTTTTGGGGCTGTTTTGCTAGTTTTCCTTGATGTTTGATTGGGTATTAAACTCATGTTTCGATAAGGAGTTTGATTGTTTATCTTTAAGAGTGTTCTTCTTCGGTGGAATCCGAAGATTCAAGGGCAAAGTAGTCGAAGGAGTTTGATGCTGTGTGCAGTCGTTGATTCGACAATGGATGTTGTGGATTCAACATCAATCTGATCAATTCCAAGACAAAGGTTGCGGTAAAAGATATACAGATTGTTGAAGATAAATTGACAGCGTTTGGGTAATTTGTTTGGTATATTTGTAATCTTTCTTTCTTCAATAGTGGATTGATTTGTGGCGTTTCGCCCGTGGTTTTTTAATCACAATAGGAGTTGCTCCAATAGTCATTTTTCCATGTAAAAATCGTTTGTGTCTATTTACTGTTTCTGAAACAACAATCTAAATCACTTTCGTATGTGCTTGATGATTTAGGTTGTTAGTTTTAATTGGTTTGGAATTGGCACAATTACATCTTGTTCGAATCACGAATCACTTAGGTTTTTCAATTAGTATCAGAGCAGATCACCCTTTATTTTTATCAAAACTATAGGAGTGTGATTTCGTGTGATTGATGAAAGCTGGTCAGAGCAAGAACCCGAAGAAACCGAATCCGGTGAAGACGGAGATAGTACTTACATGGCATTCTGGTCTACTATCACTCAACCTCCTCCAAAGCCAGTGGAATTTTCTCATGGTCAGAATCTACACCGTGCTCCTACCTTTGATGGGAGTAATTACTTGTTCTGGAAGATCAGAATGAGGATGTTTCTGAGAGCTTATGACCTTGAGGGTTGGAAAGCCATTAAAGCGGGTGTTGAAAGCACTAACAATCTGAGTAATCAAAGAGTTCTGACTACCATTCGTGAAGCAATTTTTGATGAAGAACAACAATGGATTGCTTACTGCACAAAGGCCAAAGATGCATGGGACATTCTGAGTCAATTTCATGAAAGAAGGGAGTCATCTTCACCACTATCTATCAATTTTCATGCCTTTGTTGCTCGATTGGATGAGGTCTAGGAGAAAGAGGAGCAAAAAGAAGATGATGAGACCTCAAAAGACAATGATGAGATTGATGGTGATGACCTACAACAAGGTTATGAAAAGCTTTATGATGAATCTCTGAATTTGTCCAAGATCAATGACAATCACTCTTATGCTCAAAGCATGTGAAAACGAGAATGTCAAGCAAAACAAAACGTCATCAAGATCTCTAATGATAGACAAGGCCTATATGGAAAACTTCTATCTTGTGAGACCTAAATGAATGAACTTCTAAAAATATATGCCACATATGAAAAGAAGATTGAAAACCTTGAGATGTCACAAGTTGCATTGGAAGAGATGGTTGGTCAAAAAGATGAAGAACTCAAAGATGCTAGAGCTACAATTGCGATGTGGAACAAAGGTTCCAAGACATTAGAAGACATCCTTGGGTCTCAACAAATGAGTTGTGACAAAAGTGGGCTAGGCTATGGTAATATGACAGTTCACAAGGGACAGTCCTCTACATCACATGACTTGAAGACTCAAACAAAGGGAAAGCTGAAGGTGCAACAGGGTGATCCCTCTCTTCATCTGCCTAATGGGGGTAAGATCTACAAAAGGGAGGTAAAACTAGTTTTTATTTGTTATCATTCTGGTAGGTATGGCCACATTCATCGTTATTGTTTTGAGTTATTTGGTAAGGTGTCTCAAAAGGGTAGAAATTTTAATACTATTTGGATAAGGAGACAACCTTATATGTCTAGGTGGAACACCAAAATTCATGTGGGTGATCACAACGCTAAGACATTTACCAAGACTACTAGTCATGATTTTACTAAGTGTAGCTCGGCTTTTTCGTGCCTCCTTTTCGGAAGCTCAAAGGAAAGCCCTACAGTTCGGACTCCCGTGGTTCTGAATCTAATCTCACATGTGCAATGTGAAACTGATAACACTAAAGAGTCTAAATCCGACAAATCGTTTTGGAAAATTGATTTTGAATCAAAGTCCCAAAATTGAACTGTTTTGCCAGATACAGAGTCGCCACCTAAATATTTTATTTTTTGGGAAAATTTAGGAAACCCATGACTCGTGCCAAAGGCCATGTGTCCATCATGACCAAAGTTGCCTCGGCTCAGGAACTTAGGTACGAGAGGGGAAGGTCATGAATTGAGCACTCCCATTCGCCCGATCAAAGATCGGCCTCTACTAATCATGATATGATTTTTATAAACATTATGTGCTCTTATTCCGGTTATTAAACTAGCATTACTATGTGATGCGCACAAGCAATTATAGACTAGTTTGCTCAGTTTGGAACAATTCAACTCATGTTTGTTTGTGAAAATGGTTTGAATTTGCCACCTCAAGTGGGCTTAAAGTTTGCAAATTTGCCACCAAACATAGCGGGCTTAAAATTGATTTGCCACCAGACATAGTGGGCTTAAAACATACATTCGTTGAATCATTCCAATTCAAGCAACAAGCTTTCATCCACAGGAATTCAAATAGTTTATCAAGTAAGCGTTTAGCCTCATGGAAAGCATGCTAGACATAACCACATTCACATTCGTGCGAATATGCTAAAGCATAAAAACTCACCTAGTATTCCAAGCCAAGAAAATATGAGTTAGAAAAATATGCATGATTCTTAACTATACAAGATGCCTAATGCAACACATGCAATATGCAATTAAAAGGCTCGGCTACTAATTTGGCATATGGATTGATTTGATAACATGCAATTAACATGTATTCAAAGAAGGTATTGAAATAATAATGCAATTTGAATGATGTGCCGAGCCTCGGTGCATACAAGATAAGATGAATAGATGCAAGCATAAGGTATGGTAATCGAAATATGACCCTAATCTAACCATCAAAAGCGATTAAATAAAAGGGAGAAAGACGTGGGGTTGGAAGACATACGCATTATTACATTTTGCTCTCATGAAGGAGAGTCTGAATGAATAAAGCTATGCTAACTAGCAACTAATTAGGGCTAAGCTAATTAAGCTAATCTAATTAAGCTAATTATTACAAACCAAAATAAGAAGCTAAACTAATTAACTAATTATTACAACACTTAAAAGAATTAACTAGTAAGCTAACTAATTAATTTATAACACAAATGCAAGTAAGCTAAGCAATTAACATTCCTAACTATACTGCCACTAACCCGCCTCGGGAAGTGGAAGATTCATATGCTCGGTTTCTACCCGAAAAGACTTCCATTTTGCTTTCGAAAGCCTCTATTTGCAAAGTTAAACATTTCCAGAACCTTCTTGCTCCAACTTACCAAAATTCTGCTGAGGTTTACATCAGTGGCCAGCAGGCCATGGATGAATGCTGCCGGCTATCTGCCGGCCAAGAAAGTGGCCTATCGGCCATCAATAGTGCATCGCCAGCCATGGATGGTGGCCTACCGGCCACTGATGCACTGGATCACCATACTGCAACAGAGTACAAAAAGAGCAAAAATAGGATTTTTCCAAGGATTATTTGCATAATTCGCCCCTCATTTTCATGGATAAATCCAAGGAGTTGTGAATTTAAACGACAAACCACCAATCTAAGCAAATTCATTGCATGATGGCTTGTGATTCAAGGTGTGCAAGCTCAATGAATGCAAAACAAGACACTCAAGAACCATCACCCTATCATACATGATCTAGGGCAATGGAGACCTAGGAAACTTGAGACATTTCATCACTTTGAGTATGAAATGTCCCAATTTTCCTTGTGTTCAATTAACGTCTGATTGAACACATAACACACAAATTATTATCTTGCTCAATTTTAGTCCCAAGTTGTTAGTTACTCATTTTAACTTATCAACCATTACTTAGTCCAATTAAGTCCAAAAGGTGAGTTAGAGTCCTCTAATGGAATGAAGGCTCAAAACACAAGTTGTTTTGGGTATGAAAGAAGTCTCATACCATTGGTAATGAACCCCCAAAGAGATTAAACCATCAAGTATGAAACCTCAATTCCACACTTAGGCAAACCAATGACTTGAAGCAACTTTCAAAGCAAAAAGAAAAACCAAGAAATGAGGGAGGTTGCAAAGTTGATTAGTGCTGAAATGAAGTGCAGAACAACACCCAAGCATGCAATCAACTCAAACAAGAGGTCCCTAATGGCCTAAAACACCACCCTTGTGAGGACCTTTACACTACAACCATGCAAAACAAGACTCAACTGACCCAAACAGCCCAAAACAGAGCTAAAGCAATCTAAAATAGAGGCAAAAACATGCTGGAACAAACCTACAAAATGCTTGAAAAACATGCTAACATATGGAGTTAACTAGGCTAGCAAACAAGACACAAGGATGGGAGGCTAACCCCTCCAATTTTGGACTTCAAACCAAGTTTTTTGCCACTGAAAATACTCTAAAATCCAGTGTTTAAAGGCCCAAAAAAGATGGTTTAAAAATGGGAAACACTAGTGGAAAAGCCTTACAAACAAGGTACAAAGAAGGGTGAACCACTCCCTAGCTTAAAATGGCTTCGAACCACAAATTTCAGCTCATTTTGACAAAGTTTTTATAGCTCAAGAACAGCCCAAAAATAGTGGAGAAAGATGGAGAAACAAGTGTACTAAAACAAGTTAAAAGATTAGTATTTTACCTCTTAAAGCCAAACACCACTTTAGGCACAAATGCAAGCCAAAACCACCTTCAAGAGCTCAATCAAGATCTCAAAGGACCTCAGCTCAAAGGTTATCACTTTAGGTTAAGGATTGATATGCAAAAGTATATGTATCTAACAAGTAAGCACAAAATTTCAAGAGAGAGAGAAATATATATATATAGAGAGAGAGAAAATTTTGAGTCTTAAATCTTCCAACCTTAAAACATGAGAGAGGGACTCCCTATATATAGAAAACATGAATTCTATACAAGGAGATCTAACCCTCTATGTGTGGACATATGCAAGCATCTGTGCAACCAGCTGGCACAAAATATTTGTAGAAAACACTGGTGGCCGGCAAGGCACATAAATGGTCGGCAAACCATAAGCTTTGGATGGCAGGCCACCAAAAAATACAGGGGAGAAAGACCAAGACATGGTCCAAAAATGAGACAAAATGGATGCAGGGTTTGAAAGGCTTAAACTTGTGGCATTCCGCTGAGGACTTTGAGCGCTCGGCGAGCAATTAGACTCATCATCGGATGTACCTGCAAGAATATCCAAGTCTTGAAGGGTCGTCAAAAATGAGGTGTCTACAGTTGTCCCTCTTTGACAGAACTCGGAGTCACGAAATGAAGTGAGTGAATGTCAAAGCCCAGAGACAATCCATTTTTGATAAGGCCGTAAGACTTGGACAAACAATCAAGACAGAAAACAAAATGTTTACGTCCGCAGGCTACCTACGTATCCCTTTGCAAGGAATCAAACCAACATAGTTCTGGGGCTAAATGCAAATGATATGCATGATATAGGAACATAACTTATGATCATGAAATGAGGTTGTACAAGGAAACATTTAAATGCAAATGCTATGCAAAGAAATGCCATAGTTAAACAAACTGAAACAAGGCACAGTAATTCCAAACACAAAAGAAAACCACGTGCCACATGCGCGAAACCTAAACCCAAACTACATTTCATGCAGAAAGGATGTAAGAAAAATTATGCAGGCTTCACTATGCATCACACAGAAAAGGTGAAGGGCAACGTAACCATCGGGTACACCCGAGGTCTCAATCAAGATCCTAACGCGTCTCACGCGAAAGGAGGAAGAGGATGGTGTTAACATCGGGTGCACTCGAGTGTTTTTAACCGATCAGAAATCTTAATGTGTTGCACGTGAGAGGAGGAAGAATGGTGTGAACACTAGGTGTACTCGAGCATTTTTAACCGATTTGAAATCCTAACGCGTTGCACGCGAAAGAAGGAGGGATGGTGTGAACACCGGGCGTACCCGAATGTTTTTAACCGAAGGGTGATGTGAACACCGGGCGCACCTGAACGTTTTTAACCGAAGGGTGGTGTGAACACTAGGCGTACCCCGAATGTTTTTAACCGAAGGGTGGTGTGAACGACGGGCATACCTGAATGTTTTTAACTGAAGGGTGGAATCCTAATCCGTTTCACGCGATAGGAGGAAAGGTGGAAAGATATGATCCAAAGGGCACGAGTGATTTCGACTGAAACTCCTCTGAATGAACCGTACATACAATATCGTGCATGTGTAGGAGAGAGACTTAACAAATGCAATACAGTAAGAATGCATGTTCTATGCAAGACAAACAATCGAGATACAATGTTACTGGCATGTTCTATGTCAGAAACAAAAGCATAAGCATATTCTATGCATGATTGGTAACGGGAGCATATTCTATGCGTAAAAGCGGATGCGTGTTCCATGCATGATTCAAGAGTGAATGCAAGACGCGCATGTGATGCTCGTGAGATGCACATCTCACAACGACATATGTGAAATGCATATTCTATGCCACAAAGCGAAGTACACGTTCCATGCAATGACGAATGAAAAATACATGTTCTATGCTAGATATCAAAGCATGATTTGATGAGAACAAACTCAAAGGCAACTTCCGATTCACCTCTTGGAAGAATTACAATGTATTTAAAGGATACACCTCGTTCACATTGACAAGTGACAAAAATCGCGCATTGAAAACACAATTTTTAACTGCCGCAGAGGCATTCTAAACTCAACAGTGAACAATCCCTTCACTTCTTGGAAACCAAGGACACAAAACCACATCAAGAACCCCAGGAGAGCTGCTGGCCGCCTACCGGCCATGAGGGAAGGCCATCGGCCAGGTGCCAGCCAACAATGGACCTTGCTAGCCATCGATGGCAGATCGAGGGTAAAATGGGCTTTTCGGCTCGGGCCTTTAAGTATGGGTCACCACACTTCATTTCCTCACTTCCACCATTCTAGGCTCATTCCCATCGAGTTTCTCCTGAGTTTTGTGCACTTTTCTTGGCTTTGACTTTTTCCTCCATTTTCTCTCTGTCCTAGGGTTTGACTTTTTCCAAGTTGACCATTTTTCTCCATTTTTCTTCACTTTTCACCCATCTCGCACCAATTTTCATATGGCGGATGAGGTTCCTCAAGACGGGGCTCCTCCGAAGGTTCCCCCAGTAGTTCCACCTGTGCCGGAGGTAGAGGAGCCGATAGCTGATCTTAAGGTTGACCTAGAGGCAGAGTTCGAGCCTGAGGTCGAGCCAGAGCCGCTACCACTGAGGGTACGGCCTTTTGATCTAGCGAGATATCACCCATAGACACACATACTGCCCACTTCCGAAGGCATCAGATGCTTCACCAAGTTCGCCCGCGGTGCACCGGAGGACCTTTTGTTGAGGAAGACAAAGTCTCACTTATCGGCCATTGCCATTGAAGTAAGAACTCTTTTTTTTTTCTTTTCTTTTTTTCTTTTTTTTTTAATGTGTTTCTACTTCGTGTATTTCTGCCTTTAGTTACT
This sequence comes from Camellia granthamiana, assembly GCA_036172215.1. Taxonomy (NCBI): domain Eukaryota; kingdom Viridiplantae; phylum Streptophyta; class Magnoliopsida; order Ericales; family Theaceae; genus Camellia; species Camellia granthamiana. Next base: position 130,328,754 of record CM069909.1, on the reverse strand, counting down.
TGCTATTCCTGGACTGCCTTGCACTCGGATCCACCTGACTGCATTTCATACACTGACTAAATTTCATGCGCTTTCTCCATCTGATTGCATTTCATGCACTACCCTATCTAATGCATTGTCTTCTGCCACAAGGCGAGTCTCGCACCTTCAGAGGCTATGGTGCTACGACCGCTAGAGACTGGTATGACAAGCTCCCAGCTAGAGTTCAAGACATTATCGATGGGGTGGGCTTTGGCCTCTTCTGCTCTAGTTTGACCCAGGTCGTTGCGAGTTGTCCCCTCCTAGGAGCGCTGGTGGAGAGGTGGTGGGATACCACCAACTTCTTCCACTTTTCCACCGTAGGGGAGATGACGATATCTCCTTACGACTTGCCATGGTAACCAGCTTAGATGTAGGGAGCGATCCAATCCCTATTGACATAGATATAGAGGAGTAGGAAACAGCCTGGTTCGAGTTGCTTGGGGCATACCCGCCTATACCGGATGGGGATGGTGAGATATACTTGGTTCGCAGAATGATTTAGAGGGACCGAGCCCGAGACGGTAGAGGAGACCAAGCATTATGCCAAGGGTTTCCTGATGTTTGTCTCTGGTACCACCTTGTTTTCGAATAGGTGGAATATCGTTGGCCTGTATTTGCTGAGTGCACTGGTGATCCTTCCTCGGGTTCGTTTCTACAACTAAGGCAGAGCTAGCCTCACCACATTGTATGGATATATGAGCTCTTCCTCCCATCTGTAGGGAGACCTAATTGGAGGCTACTGGCGAGCCTGGGAGGTACACATCTCAGTTCCCTCTTTGCACTTTATATTTTCTTTACAATTCTTGCTTTACATCTATTTCAATTCATGCTTTTTGCTTCGCATTTCTATACTTGCTCAAACACTGTTCATACACTGGGCTTTCTGTTTTGCACTTTCTGCATCTGCTCGATACTATACTGATCACATACCACTGCATTTTCCCTGCAACTATGGGTATATATGCATACTTTCCGACTCTCGCCCCGGAGCCCATAGTGGAGCTTCCGTTCATAGTCCCCCATTTGTGGATATATGATGGTCAGCTTTATCGTAGGACCCATGAGCCTTTCACTTTCTTCTGCTGGTACCTTGACACAGTAGGCGCCCATAAGGTAATCCGAAACATAGTTATTTTTCTTTGAAACTGCTCACTATACACACTTAACAACTGATAACAACTAATAATCTGTACAACTTCTATTTGCAAATCATGTGGTAGCCATGGGCCTTGATGCCAGGGGGTTGCGGGACCAGTTTTCCGACGCCTAGGCCATCTCCCGCTGCCACATTCTTCTTGAGGGTCTGGTCTGCAGGGCCTGGTTATTGAGTGAGCGCTTCTTGCGCCAAATTACGGGTGTGTCGGACCCGGTCGTCTCGATGGCTCCACCAAAGTCCATGCAGTGCATAGAGAGCCTATCCGTTAAGGAGGTCATCCAGTTCATGGTGGGCCTCGACGTCAACTTCTTCCGAGCAGAGGGCGACTATGCAGATTTCATCCTGACACGCTTGATGCCACCCCTGATGGGTGTTCATGGAGATGAGAAGGAGGGGGCTCTGGACGCGAGAGCGAGGCATAGAGTGACCCGAGTGAGCAGGGCCCGTGGCAGAGAGGTTTCCTAAGCGGGGCGGAGGGCTGATTGTCCAGAGCTCCCCACTACGCTAACTTGTTGGCGACACATAGGGGAGGCCTACCAGGTCCTGATTGAGCCCGCAGTGGTAGGTCATGAGCTTGTCAGGATCCGAGGCCTGACTCTGGTATGAACCACACTTTAGCATTTGCACTCCATATTTCATTTTAGATATATCTATGGCAGATACTAATCATTCCAACTGCATTTGCAAGCACCGATCGAGTATACATGAGGCGTCCTCGAGCTAACAGCCTCGTTGATAGGGATGATATAGAGGAGAGACACGCTACTCGGCCTTTACAATGTTCAGGTAGTTTCTTCAGTTTTACATTATGGACATCAACTTTCCACTGACACGCGGACACTAACATTTCAACTGAAAACTTCCCAAACTGTACTGATACATTGTATCGATAGACCACATCTGACACATTGTGCATGCATACTGTATTCATACACTGCATCTGACTTCTGCATATACTCATTCTATATGCTATACTTGTTTCTGATACCCATGTTGTAACTGATATGCAACAACTCTCTTTTCAGATCCCACCTATGTTGATGGCGCTAGTGGGAGCTATAGCACTTGCACCAGTAGTACCTCCTCCAGTAGTAGGGAGGACAGAGAGAGAGAGAGAGAGACAAATTTCGGCACGCGGCTAAGGTAGAGCCAAAGGCACCCGAGACGAGAGTGGCCCTTTAGAGCCCATTCTGAGTGATGATGATGCTGAGACAAGCGACTCTGAGGAGGTAGCGAGTCAGCATTCAGAGTCATCTAAGAGTGGAGATGATGACGTCGGCTCAAGTTCCAAGAGCGGGGGCGATGCCGAGGCGAGCTCCGAGGTAAAAAGCGGAGATGGCTCCAGTTCAGACTCTGGTCTGGATTCAGATAGCGGCGCTGACGGAGACAGTGCCCCAGAGTCCTATCCTCTGAGGAAGAGGACGAAGAGGGCTTCTCAAGCCTGAGGCGACCAGTGCTAATTTTTTGTATTTTTGCTTAGTTTTTTTTGTTTATAGTTTTAGCACATTGTACAGCTCCAGACAGGTTTAATTTGCTTTTTTAAAAAAAACTTGTACTGCACTTTTTGTAAAAACAACCATGATCGGAATGAAAACCAATTTTTATTTGAATAAGTGTTGTATTTTGCATCATGAGTACTGCATTGCATGAAAATGAGATTGAATTTGATATTACAAACTGAATGCTTGTATTGACAAAACAGTCTTAATTGGGTAATAAACCGACCAACAATTGAAATAACAACAATATACAACTCAATAAACAACATAACAACAACTCGATAAACAAAAACAACAGAAATACAACTCGATAAGCAAAACAAAATGAATAGAACTCGACAAACATGCTAAAGCCCGAAAAGACTCAAAACAAGACTTTGCAATACACAAAGAATAGAACAAAACACATGCTTTCAGTATCTTTCCAACACAAATAAGGACAGTAGGCTAGAGTAGGAGACTGCCAGCCATGAGTGGTGATTACTGGCCATGAGGAGTGGCCTGCCGGCCATCAATGCCTCTTGCTGACCATCAATGAGCCTTGCCAGCCATCGATGTACAGAACCTCCAGATTGTTGGCACTTGGCTTCCACTCACTGCCCTATCTTCTACAAAATGTTGGACTTTGTAATCTCTTCATTTTAGCTGCAAATTCTTTACAAATAGAGCCATTTTTTGCCGAAAAACTCTCGAATTGGATTGTGACTTTGGATGGCTTGGAAAAGGTGAACTTCTGGGGTTTCGGCATAAATGCAATATTCTCGTTGAGTCGTTCTCCACTTTGTTTTCCGTTCCTACATGTCGTGGCCAGATGTTGGAACCCAATCACACACGTCTTTAGTTTCGGGAGAAAAGAGATATGCTTGACAATCGAAGAATTTCAAGCGTTAATGGAATCCCAGTGCGATGAGGAAATAATACCTCAACCCCGTTTTGGCCGCATCCAAGCTTTGGGACGGATATGTGGGCTTACTCTGCATGAGGCTCGATCCTTGGTTCACAATGGAGAACTGGATATCCCCAGTCTGATTCATCAATTTTCTGAAGTTGGTGACCCAGCTAATCTTCTTTGGTGGGGTTTTCGGCAACACGCCCTCTGCTTGTGCATGTTGGCTCATTCCCTTCTTGCCTCTAGTTTCGGAGAGTCTACATTCGACTCATCGAAGTGGCCCAAGGTTTGAAAGAGGGCAAGAATTGTATTGGCTTAGCGTTAGCTGAGACTTTGATGGGCTTAGATGCCTTACATCGGCGAGAGACAAGCAAATTCGTGAGGAGCCCACTACTTCTTCAGGTAATGTTTCCCACCCTTTCTAATATTTATTTCTCACATCTCTCTGTACTTATGCTCTATTTTTCTCTTAAAGCCCTTTTCTCACTTTTCTTTCAACATATATCTCTCTATTCTTTAATCTCTCTTTTCTTTCATCCCTCCCCAGATATGGCTAATGGATAAGCTGAAGGCAGTGGACTCTTTCCCCGCATACTCAGCCTGAGCGTACTTTTTTCCGCCAACAGCAAATGGATTTCCTGAATGAAGGATGGTAGTGCCACTGGATGTGCAATAGGTCTGCTGTTGACATTGTTTGGCATTGCCTCTGGATTAATCTGACCGAAATGAGCTACAGCATGACTCGGCAACCTGGTATTCAGCTGATTGGCCTGACACACTATGTATTCTACTTTCCATTTTGGTTCAGACGTCAATTTGGACGTGATCAAACCTGCCTAGAGGAGGGGGTAGAGTACCCGATTTCATTCCTCATCCGAGGTTCACATTTGGCTAGGTACCTCACTACTTAGAGGATGAGAGAGCTTCTTCCCCCTGCTCCTAGTTTGAGCTGCGCCCTTTCCGGTTAGTGCCTGATTGGCTCGAGGATGAAGCACAAATCGGGCCCACTTTGGCATCAGGAGCTTCCACAAGCACGAGCAGTGGACGAAGAAACACCTGACTCATCTATGGCCCTAGTGTATTGCTTTGATCTTCACTTTTCAAGTTTTATGATGTAATAAAAGCAACTTTGATTTGTATCGAGAGTTGGAGAACATTGTATTGAAATCAATGAAATTAAAGTTGTGAGCACTGAAAATTTTTCTTTTGGTCCAAAAATGGTCTAAGTTGTGAAAGGTAAAATTTGAGCAAAAATCAACTTTTATCAAAACTTTTCAAAACCATTTTTGATAAGGATCACAACTTAACATGCACAAAATCTATCCTCGAGATGTACAACCCTAAATCCAAAGATCACAAATTGCCCCTTGTCGGAATAGCACTGCTCAACACTGTAACCAGTTCTCAGAGAGGATCACAATCGAACATTCAGATAAAGAATAGACAAAGATGACCTGATCAACACCTAGACAGGACAGTTGAGCTAGAGGTGTTTACGACTGAACTTCAGAATGAAGTTGCCTACGTATCACGAAGATGGGAATCAGGCCTTACGTAGTTCAGTTGGGGTTCACTCGAGTATTAACGCTCTTCTTTTGCACTCTAACTTTTGCCAAGGCCGCCCTTTTGGGTTTTCAACCTTGAGAGCTCAGTTTTTCTTTATTTCCAATTTTTTTGTGCTTTAACTTTTGCCTAGGTTGCTCTTCTGGGTTTTCAGCCTAGCGAGCCTTTCAGGGATAGTATTTTCTTTAACTTGTCTATGTTGATTGGTTGGGAAAATTCTAGGCCATCTAGGTCCATGAGAATAGCAGCTCCACCTGACCAGATAGTTTTGATAATGTAAGGACCAGTCCAATTAGGTCTGTACTTGCCCCTTAGGTCATGGATGGGAGCTCGATTATCTTTCAGTACTAAATCCCCTTCTTTGAAGTTCCGGGACTTGACCTTCTTGTTAAAAGCCCTGCCAATCCTGCGTTGATAACCCTGAACATGGTACAGTGCTTTCAGCCTTCTCTCATCGAACAACATCAGTTCTTCAAACCTGCTCTGCTGCCAGTCTACCTCTACTATCTGACACTCAGCCATAACCTGCAACAACGGAACTTCTTTTTCGATTGGTAGAACAACTTCCGTACCATAAACAAGAGAGTAAGGAGTTGCCCCAGGAGACGTCCAAATCAAAGTTCTATAACCCCAGAGTGCAAATGGCAATTTTTCTAGCCAGTCTTGTAGGTCTCAACTATTTTATGCAAAATATGCTTAATGTTCTTGTTGGCGGCCTCAACAGCTCCATTGGTTTGTGGCCGGTATGTGGATGACTTATGAAAAGGGAGAGGGCCTTACTTAGGTCTCGGTGGGTTCTAAAAAACAATTGTTTGCCCCCACCTAGAGCTAAGTAAGATTGGTACTAAAGATTGTGCTCTTTAGGCAAAACTGCTTAAGTCTGTTGCAACTTTGGTAGTATGAGTGTATTTGAATGAGATAAAGGTATAAAGAGGTGTCTTACTCAAGTCCAGGTTGGTTTGAAAAAACAATTGTTTGCCCCCACCTAGAGTTGAGTAAGACTAGTGTTGGAAGTTTGCTCCTGATAGGATTTAGCCGAGTTTATATGCTGCAGTACTAAAGTGTTGATGTGACGATACTTAAGAAATTCTGTGGACTCAGAGATGTTTATTTAAAATATGTTAGTGCGGTTTCCACCAAGCAATTCCACTTGGCTAAGGTCCAATTTAGTTGCCAAACATAATTTCATCAAGCAATTCCACTTGGCATGTTTGAGTGCTAACTAAAATTAAATCCCTTTCAGTCATTCTGAAACTAAGTCCGTTTGGGTTAGACCAAAGCTAAGTTCGTTTGATAAACATCAAAGCTAATTTCGTTTGGTAAACACCAAAGCTAAATCCATTTGATAAACATTAAAGCTAATTCTGTTTGGTAAACACCAAAGCTAAATCCATTTGGTAAACATCAAAGCCAATTCCGTTTGATAAATATCAAAGCTAATTTCATTTGGTAAATACCAAAGCTAATTCTGTTTGATAAACATTAAAGCTAATTCCGTTTGGTGAACACCAAAGCTGATTCTGAAAATCTCTTGCAATGAAGCTGGTCAAATATTAAGCCAAAAAAAAAAAAAAACAAATTGAGAGAAATGAGAAGGCATTTGCATTGATCAAAAGATAAGTGTCTTTACACTATGACAGAGAAGTTAGGAGATAATTCTATTGATAGTATTTCTTGAGATTTGCTACATTCCAGGGTCGAGGTATGGCTCTACCTTTTAGATCATCTAGGTAGTAAGCTCTATTCCCAGCAACGACTGTGGCTTTGCATGGACCTTCCTAGTTAGGTCCAAGTTTTCCTTTGCCAGGCACCCTTTTGTGATCCATAACTTTCCTCAAAACCAGCTCTCCAGGTGTGAATTGCCTTGGGAAAACTTTTTGGTTAAAACTCCTGATGAGCTGCTGCTGATATGCTATAAGTCTGATCAGTGCTGTTTCCCTTTGGCCTTTTGCTATAGCCAGTGCTTGTGCAATAGCTTCCTCATTACTTGTGCTTTTAAACAGCTCAGATCGGAGGGTTGGGAGACCAACTTCAAATGGGATAATATCCTCCATTCCATAAGTTATGGAGTAAGTTGTTTCCCCTGTTGAGCGTCGTGCTATGGTTCGGTAAGCCCATAACACATGGGGTAACTCTTCAACCCACTTTCCTTTTGCATGTTCGAGCCGCTTCTTTACTCCGTTGATGATGGTTTTGTTCGATGCTTCTGCCTGCCCATTACTTTGTGGGTAGCCTGGAGAAGAGTTCCGATATTCGATTCTCAGGTTGGCACAAAATTTTCTGAAGATCTTTCAGTCAAACTGTGTTCCATTGTCTGCAATCAGTACCCACGCGGGATGCCGAAACGGACCATGACGTTCCTCATGACAAACCGCTTTGTGTCCGCTTCTTTGATACTCGCCAATGCTTGAACTTCAACCCACTTAGTGAAATAGTAGATTGCAGTGATGAAGAATCGTCTATTCCTAGTGCCTCGTGCCAACGGTCTAACAATATCCAGACCTCATTGGGCAAAGGGCCATAGGCTGGTGAGTGGAGTAAGAGTTTTGGTTAGCTGATGAATCAGTGGGGCAAACCTCTGACATTTATCATAGTTCTGAACGTACTACTGTGTATCTTGTTACATCCATGGCCACCAGTACCCATGAGTGGGGGCTCGGTGTGCCAGTGACCTTCCACTAACGCCACAAATCCCATCGTGAATTTTGTAAAGAACATTTTTGACTAGATTTGGATGCACACACAAAAGATAAGGATCAAGATAGGAGCGTCTGTACAGTTTCCCAGATGGTGAGACCCATAATCGAGTTGACCTATGTCAGATTTTGTTGGCTTTCTTCTTCTCTTCGAGGAGACTGCCTGATTTCAGAAAAACAAGTATTGGATCCATCCAACTTGGCTCTAGGTTACTACAAAGGACTGGAGATGCAATGCTTGGTTCTGGCACGAACTCAACCCAAACTTTTCTAGTGTCTTTGGCGTCTACTGATGAGCCGAGGCAGGCCAGAGCATCAGCATGGCTGTTTCTATCTCGACTAATTCATTCCACTCGTATGGATCGGCATTTTTTGAGTAGATCCTTAGCCTTGTCTGTATGCATGGCCATTCTTCCGTCTCGTGTTTCGTAGACCCAAATAAGCTGGTTTACAACCAACTAAGAATCACTGAAAACTGGAAGTTGCTCTGCACTAAAGTGTTCGGCACTGCGTAAACTAGCCAACAGTGCTTCGTATTCTGCCTCATTGTTAGAAGCCTTCCAACCAAGCCTAAGAGATTGCTCCTAGATAAACCCTTCTGGTGACATGAGTACTACCCTTGCTCCCGAGCCTCGGTTATTGGATGATCCGTCGACATAGAGTTGCCAGATGTTACTAATAAAGAGTTTCGATGCTTCTGAAGCGCATTATTTTCCTAGTTCGGTGATGCTTGGCACCTGTACCGAACTGGAGTTCTTGTGCTCAGTGCTCTAGGTGGAAGCGAATTTTGCGACGAAATCCACCAAGACCTAGGCCTTGATTGCTATCCTAGGTTGATATCGAATGTCAAACTCACCAAGTTCAACCACTCATTTCGCTGTTCGGCCGGAGAAATCTGCTTGGCTGAAGACAGATCTGAGGGGGAATTCAGTGAGGACATTGATGGTGTGACGTTGAAAGTAATGTTGCAGCTTTCTTGAGGCGATGGGCAGTGCGTAAGCTAACTTTTCCAAGGGTAGGTAACGTGTCTCGGTATCTAGTAGAGTCTTGCTAATGTAGTATACTAGCCTTTGTTCCTTGTCAACCTCTTGAATCAATACCGCACTTACGACGTGATCCGAGACTGCTAGATATGGGTACAGTTCCTCCCTTGGTTCTGGAGTAGACAGCAGAGGTGGTGCAAGTATTTTTTGAGACCTTGCGATGCTTCGGTACATTCAGGACCCCATTCAAAGGCAGCTTTTTTTCTTAGTAGTCGGAAGAAGGGCTTCATTCGATTTGAAGACTTGTTGAAGAGCCGATTCAGGGCGGCCTCCATTCCAGCCAGTTTCTGCAGCTCCTTAGCCTTTGTTGGTACTTCAAGCTCTTGTATTGGTTTGATTTGATCCGGATTTGGCTTGATTCCTCTGTGAGTCACCATGTGCCCCAAGAACTTCCATGTTCCTACCCCAAAAGCGCATTTCGAGGCATTAAGGCGAAGCTGATGACTTTTCAGGATACCAAAAACTTCTCTTAAGTCTGCAAGCTAGTTTGTAGCGAGCTTGCTTTTCACTACCATGTCATCTATGTAAGCTTTCATGGTTCTTCCGAGCTGGTCCTTGAACATTCGAGTGATCATTCGCTAGTAGGTTGCCCTGGCATTCTTGAGGCCGAACGGCATTACTTTGTAGCAATAGGTGCCTTTTTGAGTAATGAATGCTATCTTCTCTTGATCTGAGCCGAATAGTGGTATTTGGTGATAGCCACTATAAGCGTCCAAAAAGCTCATACGTTCATGTCCTGCTGTTGAATCTACCAGCTGATCAATGCGAGGTAAAGGAAAATTGTCCTTGGGACATGCTCTGTTTAGGCAGGTGAAGTTAACGTAGAATTTCCATTTTCCGTTCTTCTTTTTGACTACAACTATATTGGACAGCCATTGTGGGTACTGAACTTCTCTAATCGCCCCCGATGCTAGGAGTTTTTCGACCTTGGCAATTACTTCTTCAGTGTGCTCAACTAAGGATCTCAGACTTTTCTACACGATAGGCTGAGAGGAAGGGTTGATGCTGAGTTTGTGACCATGCGAATACCTCTATATTTTCCCTCAACAAATGTAGCAGTTGAAGTTTCTCATCAGGGCCTAGCGAGGCACCGATAAGGAAGTACTTTTCTGGATCATCCTCCTTTACTAGGACTTTCTTTAAATCCTCTACTATCTTTTTCGTTGGGGCTCCTCCTACATCCTCCAAGACTGGCTATTCGGCTACTTCCACTGTCTGAACCCGATTGCAAAGTTGTTTAGCCTTCATAGCTGCCATGAAGCAATGTTTCGACGCAACTTGGTCCCCTGAGATCTACTCTACTCCGTGTTCCATTGGGAAGTGGATGAGCTGGTGGTAGGTTGAAGGGACCGCTTCCATTTGGTGAATCCAAGGATGACCGAGAATGGCATTGTAAGGAGAAGGTGTATTAATAACTAGAAATTCTATCAGCAGGGTCTTTATCCCAGCCACAACTAGCAACACTATCTTGCCAAGTGGCCATTCAAGCTATGAATTAAAGCCGACCAATGGAGCTGCCGCCGGGGTGAGGTGCTGCTCAGAGAGACCGAGCTTCTTGAACAAGTCGTAATACAATATATCTGCTGCACTGCCCTGATCTACCAGGACTCGTTTTACATCAAATTGTTTCCCAATTCCCACAGTTATAATCAGTGCATCAGTATGTGGGTGTTGAATGCCTTCTAAATCCTTTCTAGTAAATGAAACAGTGCACAAGGGGGGCTTGGGAACTGTGCGTACCCTTTTTGGCACGGGCCTTACTGACATGACTTGTTGAATCTGCTCAGCTTTGGCAATTTCTTCTTGAAGTGCCTATTCACGCTCGTGGCTAGTCGTTCCATGGATTACATTTATTACCAACCGAGGAGGATGCTCAATGTTCAGTTCTGGTAGAGTGTTCTCCTATTCGGCCACCACTTTATCCTAATCAATGTAGTCTCGAGGTGTCCGGCAGCTACCAAGTCTTCCAAGTATTGCTTCAATGCTCTACAATTCTGAGTCATATGCCTCTTGTCTTGATGATAGGTGCATCTGAGCTTCTGATTGCACTGAGCTGGATCTCCCAACATTTTTGGAGGCCAAATAAAGAATGGCTCTCTCTTGATCTTTTCAAAATACGATAGATTGGTTCCTTGAATATGGTCACAACTGCTTCATGAGATTTGGACTCGTCTACTTCATTCACTGTGAGTCCTCGGTGTTCCCCTTAGTCCACTCTCTTTTTGTGTTGAGCTGTTTGTTCGGTTGATGCTACCTTGATGGGGATCTGATCGTCTTCGAGGTGAGCGTACTACTCAATTCTGGCACGCAAATCTTTCAGTGCTGTGGCCAGGCGCTTGGTAAGTGACTGTCTCAACTTACTTTCCGGGCATAGTCCATGCTTAAAAGACATCACAGCCATCTGTTTGCTGCAAACGTTTTCTTCCAGGTCATTATACTCCTCCCAATACCTCCTAGCATAATTGCGTTGTGTTTCTTCCTGTTCCTTTCGGAGACCGAACAGTGTATCTGGCTCTTTCGGGATCTTAGTGTTGGAGACGAACCTGGCCAAGAACTCTTCGGAGAGCTACTTCCAGTTGTAAATCGATCCAGTGGGGAGATAATCGAACCATCGAAGTCTGGATTCCCCCAAGCTAGACGGGAAGACTGTGTACATCAGTGCCTCGTCTTGGCTCCATAGGGACATCATCTGCCGATAATGGCTGATGTGCGTCAATGGGTTTGACTTCCCATCGTATGACATGAACTTTGGTGCAGTGAATTTCTTGGAAGGTCTCATGGCCTCGATTTCCGGGGAGAATGGAGAGGAGACGAGCCTATCCAACGCTCGGTGCTCTCTCTGGTGGATAGTACGGTCAAGGTGATCTCGCCGTTGCTCATTTTTATTGTTGCCAATCAACCAAGTGTGAAAGTCTTGAGGAGGGTACTTTATCTGCTGGCTAGTTGTCTTCTGCCTTTTGGCCTTTCTCCGGTGTAAGCCACGTGTGTGGCTGCTCGCCGTCTCACTTTGTACTGGGATTGGCTGGCTTTGCTGCCCAGACTCATTTTTGGGAACCTTCTTCACTGATGGTTCTCTGGATTGGCTTCTCTGTCGCAGGAGAGAGGGCTCTGCGTCAGTCCTCCTCTCCGTCGGGTCACCCATCACCCTTTTGAGTTGCGCTTTCAGCTCTTGTATCTCCATTCCCATGGAGTCTATGATTTGATCCCTGTAATCCTTCTCTAGAAGAAAGTGATGAGAAGAACCTCCAGCGAAGGGCAATCGATGCTCAACAGATTTGGGAGTTCAGTTGTTGTTTCTGGTTTGTTCTTCTAGGACTGTTGGGAGTGCCAAGCCTTTATCCTTTGTCTTCTCCGTTTGTGGAGTCAGTGCCGAAGATAGGATGTCCCTAATCTCCATCACTGGAATCAAGCATAGAACTTGAAGACAAAGCAATCCATCTTCACCGTATCAATTGTGCGTACCGATTACCGCACTAGATAATAGTGGATTGGAGCCCCGCACTTGACTGGACTATCCGAGAATTGAGACCTTGCAACAATAAGCTCCGTCAGAGCTGCCCTGCCGGGGTTGGCTGAATAACCCCTCCGGTGTGGGAGTAAGTAATCAAAAAAGATGAGAACCCCTTCCTAGGTGTAGAGAGTTGTGTTTTAAGTGAGTGTGGTTAAGCTTAGATCAGTTACCTTCAATGTGAAGTCAGTGTAGTTTATATAGAACTCTTTGCTTGTTGCCCAAGATGGTTTCATGGAGCTCTGGTGCTGCCAAGTGTCCTTTTAGCATTGCCCAAGGTAGGGGACTATCTTGTAGCTAACCAAGGATGTATATACTCATTTTAACCATGCTTGTAACATATCACATTCCTTCTATCAACTATTTCCGTGATTCTAGGGGGAGGGGACTAGCTAAGGTGGCATCCTCAATGTGCATGCATTCACAGCTTCCACATTTCTCTAACAAGTCCCTTTAGCTCGGTCCTGTCATGCCTCAGTTCGGCCCTCTATCAGACTGCTTGTAGAGATGGGCCGGCCCTGTATGATATCTTTGTGTGGGCTTAGTTTGGGTTCGGTCCAAGGGCCAGGTCCTGCGGCTCGGTGCAGCCCAGCATCATGGCTGGACTGACCTTTCCACTACAGACTGGGCCCAAGTGCTTGTAGCTTGACTTTCCAAGCCCTTTTTCGGAAGAATGAATAGCCCTTACAGTTCAGACTCCACTTGTGTTGGTTCTGAATCTGATTTCACAAGTGCAATGTGAAACAGTGGAAACACAAAAGAGTCCAAATCCAGCAATTTCTTTTGGAAAATCGATGTTTGAATCAAATGCCAAAAACGGACTGCTTTACCAAATTTTAGAGTCGCCACCTAAATATTTTTGGAAAATTTAAGAAACCCATGATTCATGCCAAAGGCCATTAGTCCGCCGTTACCAAAGTGTCTTGGTTCGGGAATTTAGGTATGAGAAGGGAAGGTCAATAATGAGCACCCCACTCACCCGATCAAAAGATCGGCCTCTACTAATTATGATGTGATTCTTATGTATAGTATATATGTTCTTATTTTATCTTTAACATACACGTATAGGCTAATTTTACGAACAGTTGAAACGTTTTATTTCATGTTTGTTTTGAAAACAAGTGTTTTGCATATGTATCACTTTCAAAAGTGATCTCATATATATACATTAATCAAAGTATCCCAATGTCAGCGAATAGCCTTCATCCAAAGGCATTCAAATAGTTTATCATGTAAGCAATTAGCCTCATGGTAGTATGTTTGATACGACAACAATCACACTTATGCAATATGTTAAAGCATAAAAACTTACCTTGTACTCCAAGCCAAAAAAAAGAACTAGTTAGAAAAAAATGCATGATCCTAACTATGTATTATGACTAATGCAACACATACAATATGCAATTAATAAGCTCGGCTACTAGTATGGCATGCGAGTCAATTCAAGGCATGTGATAGCCCACGTATTCAAGTAAGGAGTTTGAATTTGACATTTGAAATAATACGATGAGCCGAACGTTTATGCATGCAATACAAGTGGATGCAAACATGAGTATGCTAAATTAAACATGATGTCCTTAAATTAACCATCATAAGCTGGTAAATAAAAGGGAGAAAGACGTGGGGTTGGAAGATATACAACTTATTACATATTTGTCCTCGCGAAGGATGGTCTGAATGTCCAAGTATGCAAATAAATAAATATTACAAATCCGAATGAATAATAATGAAAATGGGCTATCTAATTTATTAAAACAAATAATATGTACTGATCGCGCGATGCTCCTCAGGAATTACTCTGTTTGCCTTGTTGAGATTTGTTTTGTTTCACCTTATCATTGCTTTCGACCAAAAGTGTATTGTTTGCAATTTATTGGAGCCTTGCCGACCCAAATCAAGACTTAGTCGAGCTCCAAATAAATCCAAGCAAACCTTGTTTTCTTTGCGGAAATCTATTTTTTTATGCCTGAGGTGAAATAGTGCAAACATGCAGACAGGGTATTCCTAGCCATGTTTGTCTTTTCTACTCTTCTCTATCATGGAAAATACTCAAGAGATGAGTGAACTCGGTTCTCAAACCATCTATGGTTGGAAGTTGATTTGCAAGATGATTTTGGACGCGATAGGACAAAGATCAATAAATACAATGCATAACAACCATCCCTCCCTCCTATCATGAAGCAAATTCAAGAAGGGAAGTAGAGAAGCTTCAAGAATCATCAAAACGTCATGAATTGATGTAAGACACACTTTGACACAATAATAGACTTCGGCATGACGTCTGGCCGCAAAGACGTTTCAAGATTTATCAAAACATTATGGACTAATGTAAGACAAGCCTTGACACAATAAACTCGGTATAACGTCCGACTGAATTCAATCAATCATATTGGTTCTTTATGTTGGTTTATTCATTTTAAGCTCAATTTTATTAGCCTTTTTTATATTACCTTCCCTTTTCTTTAATCTATTAAGTCCACGGTGATATTTGCATCCACTAAGTCCGAAATACAATAAAGGAAAATAAGTGTCGACTTAACCCGAGTAAATAAACCTTATTTTCTTCGGATGAAATTACAAAGAAAGAGTCAAACTTATTTACAAGTTAGGGATTTCAAGTCAAATTCAAGATGCGCAACAAGAACTAATCAAGCTCAGAAGAGTGATAATGACTTAGAAAAATCCAAAGTGAGCGATAATGACTTGAAATCCAAACTTGATAATAAGTGATAATGACACTTTCCTTGGCGATTTCCAAGGGTCAATTAATCCCTTAACAGTAAACACACTGATGATAAATTCTTCGGGGGAAATTATAAAGGAAGAGTCAAACTCATTTACAAGCGATAAAGGATTTCAAGTCAAACTCAAGATGTGCAACAAGGACTAGTCAAACTCCAAAGAGTGATAATGACTTAGATAAACTCATAGTTAGCGATGATGATTTGAAATCCAAACTTGATAATAAGTGATAATGACACTTTCCCTGGCGATTTCCAAGGGTCAATTAATCCCTCAAAAGTAGACACACTGGTGATAAAAAGAACTAAAAAATACATGATCGTACTTTAGCATAAGAAAGTTTTTGTGCCGTTACTAACGAACCACCGGAGAGATTAAACCATTAAGCATGAGAAAAACTTCTTTCTTATACTTGAACCACAATCTTAATTTTTCACAACTTTTTAATCAAAAGTATCAAAGAATGGAGAGAGGTTGCAGAGGTGGTTATGGAAAGTTGATTAATTAGTTAATATAACACAAACAAAATATATAAAACAAACTTATTGAAGTAAACTAAACAGCCCCCAAATAACATACAATAGTGCTGAAATTAAACTATAGAAGGTGTACAATCATAGAGAGGTTAAAGCTAATACAATTATGAGGAAGGGTGGCTAACCCATCCCCACTTTTATAACTTCAAATCACATAGTTTAGATGTTGAAAAGAACTCCAAAACAGTCCCAAATCAGCCCCAAAAGAGTGGCAAAAATGTATGAAAACAAATGGGAAACACAAGGATTTAAGCTAGGAGTAAGGTTCAAGCAAGAGGGATTAACCCTTCCACCTCTGGGTAGCTTTGAATCACAAGTTTCAGCCCTCAAAACAGTCCAAAAATAATATGAAAACACAAGAAAAAAATGAACAAAGATTGAAATAAAAGCAAGAAAGCTTTATCTCTTGTAGAGAAGGTGTTCTTGTTGTAAATCAAACTTGATTCCAAAGCACCCTCAAGTTTGAGTATTATGTTTAATTCTCAAATCAAGTTCAAGTTCAAGCTCTTGTATGGTATGTATGGATGAAATGAGAGCTTCAAGGCTTGTGGAAGAACAAGAAGGGTGATAACTTTGATCTTTTCTAACTCTTGACATTTCTAAACTCACTCTTGATATTTCTAACTCGCTTGTATTGATTTGATCTCTCTAACCAAATTCTATATGTGTTTTTCAACCTCTATACAGCAGTCTGAACCCTGCTATATATAGGCCCTGAGCAGGTTTGATCAAAATATCTGCAGAATTGGGCAGCTGGCAGAATACTGCTGAATCTGTGTGAATAGTCAAGATGTCCGACCGGATGTTGGTATCTCTGGCTGGATATCACTTAAATCCGGCCGGACTTCAATATATTTCCACTATCTCTTACTTTCAGGTTCAATACAAGTTGATACATGGTGCAATACTGAAGTTCTGGGATAGAAATACAGTAGGTATAGCAGGTAGGAATTGTTTAAAACTCGAACTCAGATTCTTTTATTAAGAATTTATACCACTGGCTCAATGTAATCGTCATTATCGAGTGCTCAGAATCAAGTGCCTAAGTCTTACGAACGGTCAAAATTGGGATGTCTGCAGTGCTTGAGGACTTGGGTGGATTGTTGACGATGTAATTGAGCTAATTTGACTGGCCCACTTGTTTATCTTTCTTTTCAGGTCTTGAGTCTAATGGATTGGGCCGGCCCAAGACTTGGATCCGACCCATTTTATATTTAGCCCCTTGAATTGTAATACTTAAATGACCCATCATGCATTTTTAATGCCCAAAACGAACTGCTAAAATGGAGCCTTTTAATCTTTGACTGAGTTCTTCATTTTGATAAATTTACTCACAAAATCTTTAAATTCTTCATTAATTTCATCTTCATTATATCTATACCTGTTCAGTTCATGAGAGTCAACAATTTATTATATAACCCCAAATTTGATACGTGTGCTAAATTGAAATTTTTAGCTCAGAGTCTTGACCAAGATAATAGTCCAATGAGCGAATGATAAGTGTGCTAGGAAAATTCCAAACTTCACGTCACCAACGCAGAATCCCACTCGTGTCCCCATCAAAGTCGTCAATTCTCACCTTATCCTACACGACAAACAAACCTGACTTCCACTCTATTCCCATCAAAAGTCTTCACCAGTCAGCCTCATTTTTTTCTCATTTTCCTCCGAAAAATGTTATCCATTCAAAATTTGTATTTCAAAAATTATTTTGAAAATAATATAAATTAAAAATGAGTATAATATAATCTGGACTTAAAATAAATGTGATCTGTTAATATAATTTTGTAAATAATTTCATGATATTTTCTTGAGATGCAACATTACTGTTTTTCTCAACCCGGTACCTAGAAACTATTTCACTGCTCCATTGAGAAAGTCCATATTTATTGGTTTCGAACTATTCCATTATTAATGATTTTGGTTAATTATAGCCTGTTAAAATCATCTCCAATGATTTCTAACTTTGTAGATGGCTCTAATACCATAATGTTGTTTCAATGGTTCCTTTGCATTTATTAGGATTGAGAGGAGAATTTGTGCCGAAATATTTGGGCCGGGCTAAATCAAGTCGTTGAGGTCAGTCAAGCTATGGATTAGAATATTGCATGGTTTGGGCCCCGCATAGTTCGAACCGGTCAAAAATGTTGTCTTTAGTAAAAATAAATAAATTATATTTTAGTTCCTTTTATCTTTTTACAGTTTTTATTTTTAGAGAAATGAAAATTAGGTGCATCCAAAAAGTTTTAAAAAATAAATGTCTAAAACATGAAGGAAAAAAAAAAATTACTAAAGACAAATGAAAACTTGCTTAAAAACAATTTCTAAAAAATCAAGCCGAATAGAATCTACTATCTCACCTTGTTTGGTTTATTTCACTTTTCTGAAAATTGAGTATTTTATTTTTCATTTTATTTTTAGTGAATTTTTTTTAATATTGTAAGAATTTTTTTTATTATTTAGATGTACCTAATTTAAATACACTTATAAAATAAAATAAGGAGACTCACATGTAAGTCTTCATAGGTAGATTTATTATCCAATAGATCCTATGATAATTAATAGCATTTTGCATCGAACATTATTAAAAAAACTCACTAATTGTTAATTTTTAGTGACAATTTAAAAATTTTGTTATAAAAGTCACTAATTAGAAGTTTTAGCGACAATTTAAAAATTTGTCACCAAAAAGTCACTAATTTTTAACTTCCAGTAATAATTTGAAAAATTCGTCATATAAAAATTTCACTAATTATAAATTTTAGTAAGAGTTAATAATAATCATGACAGAAAAAAAAAAAAAAAAGATCACTAATTATTAATTGTTAGCAACATATGTAATAAAACGTCACAAAAAATTATTTTTAGCAATAATTTTATTATGACTAACTTTCAATAGAACTTAATAAGAATATCCGACTATTAAGACTTATTAATAGTTTATCCAATAAAATATTTGTCAAAAAATACTTAAAAATATATTTTAAATGCATCTAGTTTAGGTAAATCTAAAAAATTAAAAATTAAGAACAAAAGAAAATACGTAAAATAAAAAATTTAATTTTCAAAAAAATCATTTTGAATCAAACAAAAACATCGACCATAATTGATCGAACCTATTCACCGAATACCTTCTCTGAAATATTTTCCACTCTCACCTACATAATTTCCTCAAAATATCTGAATCTGTTTTTTATGCACAAAGGGGCCTCTGAAATGCAGAGCTTGATCACCATGAACTCATCCTCCAATATTTCCGCATCCCTTTTGTTTTTCTGCATTCTAATTTGCTTCCTCAGCCTCAGAACCAATGCAACCCCAACTTTTTTTGATCTTATGTGCCCAAACACAACGACTTACACACCCAACAGCACATACCAATCCAACCTTAACACCCTCTTCTCTTCCCTCTCCTCCAATTCCACCACCACCACCAATGGCTTCTCCAACTCCACCGCCGGCCTCAGCCCCCCCGACATAGCCTATGGCCTCTTCCTCTGCCGCGGCGATGTTTCCACCGACGTTTGTCAGGACTGTGTATCCACTGCTACTAAAGAAGTAGTAAAAAAGTGTCCCAAGTCAAAAGATGTCATAATTTGGTACGATGTGTGCATGTTGCGATACTCGAACCAATCTATCTTCTCTATTGCTGATGAATCTGTTAGATTTATCTCGGACAATACCCCGAACATAACTGATCCAAACGGGTTTGATGATGTCTTGGGAATCATAATGGATGACATAGCAACACGGGCTTCAAATGGTGTGTCGGGTAAGAAATTCGCGACAAGCGAAGCTAATTTCACGTCGCTTCAAAAGGTGTATGGCCTCGCGCAATGCACACCGGACTTGAATGCTATGGAATGTAATAAATGTCTTTGGGAATGTATCTCAATTTTTCCGAGTTGCTGTTATGGAAAGCAAGGTGGGAGAATTATGTTTCCAAGTTGCTATGTTCGGTATGAATTGTACCAGTTTTACAACGCCGCCGGCACTGCACCAGCACCTCCTCCACCAGTCCTTCTTCCCCCTCCTCCTGCACGCAGTCCAGGTAAATTCCAAACAAGACATATAGACTCTGTTTGGATAGATGGATTTTGAAATTGAATTTTCTTGTTGATGCAGGAAAGAGAGGAATCTCATCGCAAGTACTTGTCGCCATCATTGTTTCAATTGGGGGCTCTGTTTTGCTTATCATTATAGGATTCTGTTTCATATGTAGGAGAGGGAAGAAGAAACATGATGCTGTTGAATTAGATATTGGTAAGACTAAAAAAATAAAAATAAAAAGTTTTCAAATTCATTACATTTAGTTTTTTGTTGTGTCCAGTTGGGAACGAAATTACATCAGTACAATCCTTGCAATTTGATTTGGCTACAATTCAAGCCGCCAAGAACAACTTCTCTGATCATAACAAAATTGGTCAAGGTGTGCAATTTGATTTGGCTACAATTCAAGTTGCCACGAACAACTTCTCTGATCATAACAAAATTGGTCAAGGTGGATTTGGATCTGTCTACAAGGTAAGGTGTTGGATCTAGTTATAAAATAAAATCAACCAAGAATATTAGAAGTTGCACAAATTTGGATCCAAAATTTGGATGAATTATGTGTATTTCAATTCAGGGTATACTTACCAATGGACAAGAGATAGCTGTGAAGAGGCTATCTCGAAAGTCAGGACAAGGTGCTGAAGAGTTCAAGAATGAGGCTGCATTGGTAGCCAAGCTTCAACATAGAAATCTAGTGAGGTTACTCGGATTTTGCTTGGAAGGAGAAGAGAAGATACTCATTTATGAATTTGTGCCCAACAAAAGCCTGGATTACTTTCTATTTGGTTTGCCAAAGCTTCTTAATAATACTTTTATTTAGCTAAATAATAACACATGATAGCCATGAGTGCACATTCTACAAATTGCATTCTAGTGCTTATAGTTCCATTCCAAAATGTTCACATCATTCTCACATTTAATTCATTACCACCCCCCCCCCCCCCCCCCCCCCCCCCTCCCTCCCGTTTTTCTGCTCAATGTGCAGATCCACAAGAACAAGAAAAGTTAGATTGGTCAAAACGTTACAAGATTATAGGAGGAATAGCTCGAGGGATGCTTTATCTTCATGAAGATTCTCGACTTAGAATTATACACCGTGATCTCAAAGTTAGCAATGTTCTATTAGATGGGGATATGAACGCAAAAATTTCAGATTTTGGCATGGCTAGGATCTTTGGAGTGGATCAAACTCAAGGAAATACAAACCGAGTTGTTGGAACATAGTAAGTTTTGTGTCCCCACATGCAATTTATATATGTTCTTCTCAAATTTGAAATAGTGAGTACAATCTTTATGCAATCTCATGGAAAGCATGCATTTTTTTCTGAGTTAAATTGTTGTGCTTACTACTCTCAATGGTTTCATATCTGATTTTTTTCACACACAGGAAAATAAAAAAATAAAAGAAAAGACGTTGGATGCAATTTCTTCTTTTCTTATGATTACTACTTTTTTGTTGCTAAAACAATGGTGTTGGCTTGCAGTGGTTATATGTCTCCAGAATATGCAATGCATGGAAAATTTTCGGTAAAGTCTGATGTGTTTAGCTTTGGTGTCTTAGTTTTGGAGATTATAAGTGGCAAGAAAAATAATACCTTTTACCAATCAGAATGTGCGGAGAACCTTCAAAGCTATGTGAGTGATAATTAAATTTTATGACTATTATTTTCGATCTCAATAAAAAATAATCTACAAAGTCGTAAATAATGAATTGTTGTAGGCTTGGAAACTCTGGAGGAAGGAAAAACCATTGGAACTAATGGATTCTACTTTGGAAGGGTCATATTCAATAAATGAAGTCATTAGATGCATTCATATTGGCTTGTTGTGCGTCCAAGAAGATCCAAATGCTAGACCTTCTATGGCAATGATTGTTGTAATGCTTAACAGTTACTCTGTTAATCTGTCAATTCCTCAACAACCTGCATTCTTTGTTTGTCATGGAACAAAGCAAAAAACAAGATGAGACTTAGAATCGAATCAATCTACAAGCAAGCCAATATCATGGTCTGTGAATAATATATCAATTACTGAATTATATCCCAGATAATGTGAAGTCGGCCGTATGAAGATTCAATAATAACTCTATTTTGTAAAAGAAATACACTCAAACTCAAATACAAAAAATATATTTCAATATTTGTAAGATTCAAAACACTAAAAAATGTAATTAGAAATTAAATATGTAATAGTGTGATTGATAATTCATTCCCTTTAAGCATGTCACTTTCAAGTATGTCATTTATGTGTATCATGTAACAGTGTGTTTGATAATGTCAAGTTCATTATTCACAGTCAAATATATTTAATTTTTTGTGATTTTAATTACAATAGTTACACTATGTTATTTTTTTTGTACATATATTGAAATTTTCTTAAGTGCTTTATGGGCCTCTTAAATTTTCTTAAATTCAAAAGAAACACAACTCTAATTATAATACTTAAATGACCCATCACACATTTTTAATGCCCAAAACGAACTATTAAAATGGAGCCTTTTAATCTTTGACTGAGTTCTTCATTTTGACAAATTTAATCACAAAATCTTTAAATTCTTCATTAATATGATCTCCATTATATTTATACGTGTTTAGTTCATGGGAGTCAACAATTTATTATATAACCTCAAATTTGATACGTTTGCTAATTATAACCTAATAAATTGAAAATTTTAACTCAGAGTCTTGACTAAGATAATAGTCCAATGAGCGAATGATAAGTGTGCAAGGAAAATTCCAAACTTCACGTCACCAACGCACAATCCCACTCTTGTCCCCATCAAGGTCTTCAATTCTCACCTTATTCTACACAACAAGCCAACCTGACTTCCACTCTATTCCCATCAAAAGTCTTCAGCAGCCAGCCTCATTTTATCTCATTTTCCTCGGGAAAATGTTATCCATTCAAAATTTATATTTCAAAAATTATTTTAAAAATAA
Source organism: Camellia granthamiana (assembly GCA_036172215.1). Taxonomy (NCBI): domain Eukaryota; kingdom Viridiplantae; phylum Streptophyta; class Magnoliopsida; order Ericales; family Theaceae; genus Camellia; species Camellia granthamiana. The sequence goes on along the minus strand of CM069909.1, from coordinate 130,306,109 downwards.
AACATATAGTGTGGGTGTTGATTTTTGACCACACAATCAAGAGAGAGAAATTCAACTGAAGCACACCGGCAAAATAGATTAAGCCCGAACAACCTGTCACAGAAAGATAAGAATCCGGCGGTGGTTCATCCACCCGGGGGCACTTCAACGATCAAATCAGTAATCACTATCTCTCAAAGATAACCAATAGTGCTTAACTCACTAGACAGAACATAAAAAGCATACCTCAGACCTACGAGGGTGCCCTGCTTTTATAGCCAACATTAACCTGATCTCTATAGAAGTCTAGCTGCAATGGACTTTCACTCAATACTCATCTTGGACTCCCAGCTAAATAGAAAATAAACTTCCTAAGAATTTTATCTTTATCCAGACTGAGGTCCTCCCCAATTCTAGGACTCCTATCCCCTATCCGCTCATCTCGAATTCTGGTATCTCCGCAGATAACCTCGGCGTAGCTGAGATCATCTCGGCGCCATGACCAAGACACGTGGCACATCGGCTGACACTCCGGCATCACCTTGCCACGTGCTGTTATTTCACAAAATACGTCCCCACAACTGCCCTCTAGGTTCTATTACCTCGGCATTATGAGGTGATGGAACCTACATCGTTTGTTCACATAGCAAGTCGGCTAAGACTTACTCTGTCTTTCATGACCGAGATCATCGACCGTTGGCTTCACATGACCAAGACTCTGCAGTCTACTTTATTAATGACCAAGAACCAAGAACCAAGTTCTTCAAGTTCCTTAACCGAGGTCGCTCCCCTAGCCGAGGTTTTTGCTTCATTAAATCAAGAATCCCAACAGTTTTGTCTGCGTATGAGCTATCATGCACGGTTTTCTCAACCGTTTCCGCCATGTGTCCTTCTCTCATTAGTTCGTACCTGACACGCGCCATCAGGTCGAGTCGTTTCTGCGTACGCCGCCTGACAGACACGTCGTCCAAGGCATTCCATTATGGTTTGCCGCCTTTTCAAATTTTTAATAAAAACAATTTCTCTCTCTCTCTCTGTCTTTTCACTTTTCATGCCTTCGTTTTTGCTCAAGCTTTCTCTCTCTAAAGCAAAGAAAAACCCTCAAACCACCATTACCGCTTCTTCGAGCTTTCTATAACTTCTCCGGCCATCCCCTCTGGCATTCTTTTCACTATTCCGCTCCAGTATTTACTGCCATCTTACTCCGGTGATCATTACTCTGACCATGGTTCCTCGGCCCTATTTGGTAAGTTCTTATTTTCTTTATTTTCAGCTTTCCACTAGTCTGAATATGTTCCTTCTTTGCCTTATGACTATTCTGTTGCTGTGGTTATACTCTGTTTCTTCTTTGATTATGAATCAGTTTCCCGTCTCTTTGTACTTTTGTCATTCCTTAAGCTTCGTTATTGCATTGGCTTATGATTCGTCATTGTTTCAATATATACTTGTATCTGTACACACTTATTCATGATTCTTGCACACATGTTTCATATGGTTCACAAATTTGAAGTTTTACCAAAGTTTGTCACTGCTCTTGGTCCTTTGCACATCCGTACACACCCACTCAGTGTTTCTTGAAAAAATGTTGCTTTCTTGACTCTGAATCTTGCCTATTTTTGTTTTCTTTGACTTGGTTCCAGATTCTTGCCATTGATTCTTGTTTCCATATAGATTTAGGCTTGGGATTTGATAAAGAAATCACATACTTTAGGAAAAACTGAACCAAAACCCCCCTTAGATTCGAAAAAACCCTAGAAGCTGCCAGATTAGGGTTTAGCAGAGGTCTTTAAACCCACACGAAACATTCCTTTCTGAAATTTTGTCCTAATCTCCATCAACCGACATCATGGGTATGTTCAGGTAGAGAGTAGATACCCTAGAAAAAATAGAGTATTTCTGTCGAGAGTTCTCCATCCCAGCCGATGTCCACTTGAGGTTGGCTGGGGAGGAGGACTCCATCATGCCTAACGGAGGCTCCATGCCCTTTCCCGTTGTTGCATTCATCGAATGTGGACTTCGGTTTCCCCTTGATACTCTCTTTCGAGAAATCCTCCATTACTACAAACTTAACCCCATGCAACTCGCCATAAACTCATATCGGGTTATTAATGACATAATTGAACTAGCACACCGAGAAAAGGCTAGGATCACTTTAGCCGACATCCAATTCTGCTACACCATGTGTGGCCTTAAGTCCGAAAAAGGCTACATATACTACGTCAAGCCCAGATCCACCGCCTTCAAACTAATAGCCAACCTCCTAGACTTCAATAAGGATGCTGGAGATGATTATTTCATCTTCTCGGGCAACAAGGAGTTTTCACCGGATGACGACCTCCACCTCTTTCATCTGAGTTGAACAGTTTTTAAAGAGAGTAATGGTAAGACTTAGTCATTCGTACTGAAATTCCATTTTGGTTAAGGCTTGCTTGTTTATTCATCTCTTCTAATGTTTGCTTTCTGTTTTTTGAAGCTCTTCCTCAGCTGACGAAGGGATTTCGGCAATCATTCGTTCCCAGCCGAGATCTAAAAAGGCCATTAGATTTCCCTATGCAGAAGCGCAAGGCGCCTCTTCTACTAAACTACATACCAACATACAAGTCGGCCATGCCCGACATTCCACGTCGAAGTAAGACCCCTCCTTCTGCCACAACTCCACCAACAACTTCATCTCCAAGGCCAGATCAGGCCTCCACTTCTGACCTAGCTGAGAAACCATCTACTTCTGTCCCTCAACTTATTCCTCCAGCCCAGCGCTAAAGCTGATGCCGAGCTCCAATCTCTACCCTTGTAGAAAGAACTCGCAGCCGCAAATGCCGATATTCTGAGGCATCAGCTTGCGACCCAGCCAATCCTCTAACCGCCCTTCCAGCAATACACTTTGGCACCAAAGTAACAGTTGCCTCTGCATCCGACGAAATGGGCCGTAAACCAGCCATCGTTGAGGATCTCCTTGCCAATATCCCCGGGTTGTGACGGTGCAATCCTCACCTTCTCCATCCCAAACAAAGCCAAAGCTGAAAGATTGAAGAAGGCCAAGGTCAAGGCCATATTGACTCAGATTGACTTTAAAGACACTGTGCCAATTTCGAAATTGACCGAGGTAGAGAAGAGTCAAATGGCCACGGAGAAAAGGCTAGCCGAGGTCAATGCATCCGATTCCCAACCACCCAAAAGGCCGAGGTCTGACCAACCTGAGGGTAGCCGCAGCTTCCCTCGTAATATGACCTGAGCTCCCGAGGTCATGGTGGATGACAGACCCCTGATAGCCGGCGACAACGCAATGAATCTTGAAGTCGGCGTAGCCCTATCAACGGCTGTTCTTTTTCCAGAAGATATGAACCGTATGGCCGAACTGCATGAATATTAAAACTTCACCCTTATGATGCAGCATTCGGTCTTGGTAAGTCTCTTTCTTACTCTTTTGTTATCTTTCTATACTTAGTCAAATTTCACTAATCTGTTTTACTTCTTGCAGGCCATCCAGCATGCTCATTCATACGCGATTAAGACTGAGATGACAAGGAAGAAGTTGGCAAAGAAGACTAACAAAGCTGCCAAGCTCCTCTCCTCACTCAATCATGCCAAGGCCAACAATCGAGCCTTGCTGGATCAAGCCAAGGCTTCCAACGCTGCTCAAGATTTGGCCAAGAAAAAAGAAAAAAAAGCCGATGCTGAAGCCGAGGCCGCCAGAGCCGATCTTGAGGCTACCAAGGCCAAGGCAGTTGATTTAGAGGCTAAGCTTCAAGAGGCCCTTGACTCAAAGAAGGCCGAGGTCAAGGCGGCCAATGAGAAAGCTTTTGAAAAAGGGCAAGCCGCCGTTCGAAATCAATACAAAGGGCAAGTCAACTTGGCTTGCAACTGAGGTTATTACCTTTGTTCGACGGCGGTGCTCAATAAGTTATCTATCCCAATGGGCTCCGGCCTCCAAGACATCAATCAACTTCAAGTGCTTTTCCCTCCAGAGCCCAAGGACTCTAGTAAAGAAACCAATGATGATGATGTAGAGGATGGTGATATCGACGAAGAGGATGAGGAATCTGCCACTGATGCCAAGTCCCCCACCCTAAATGAGCAAGTCCTGGACTTGACTCAAGATGAAGAGGATGATTTGGTTTCCAAGGGCGTCTCTCTCAAACCAACCACCTCTGAGGCCGAGGTCTAGTGCGCCGAAAGGAGTTTGGACCAGACTCTGCTCGAAATAGATGCCAAAGTAGCGGCGGAAAAAAATGCAATGCTGCCAACTGAGGCCGACAAGACTCTCTCAGCAGAAGTTGAGCAATCCCAGACCAATCCTAATGCTTAGAATATTTCTTCTTTGTTTTGTACTTTTCCTTCTTATTTTTGAACAATGTTAGCTTTAGTTTGGCTGATGTGCCCTCTTTTGTACCTTGAACAAGTTGTCTTTTGCCAGGCCGAAGCGCCATTTTTTTTTTAATGCAAGTCTTCTCTTTTCTTCTAAGTGTTGAATATTTATTTCATGTATGCTTTACTACTTTCTCTCATGCCTTTCATGCTTCCATACTTAGAATATTTTTGCATTTCTTCAAAGTATACCTTTAACTGTATAATAACTCTAGGGTATAATACATCGGATACAAACCATGACTGTTTGCATCGGCCAACCATTGGCACACCTCGGCTAACACTCAAAAAATATCAAAAATATTTTTGCAAGTGTTATTCAGTATTTCTTTTGTATCTCCATATGTTATCTTCTATTAAAAATTTACCCTTTCCAAGTTTTGACAACCTGGTTGGTCATCTCGAATAATATGTATCTCGGACATAGTTACCTCGGCCAGCTCCAACTTGTAAATTTCTCTGAAATTTCAACAAGTGTTCAGCCCTTTGAAACTTGTAATTTTTTCTAAAAATTTCAACAAGTCCCAAACTCTTAAGTTTATTTATCATTCTCCAGCTCTTTGCCCCCTAATGTGAACCTAAGTTTCACTTAAGTTCACATTAAGCATGAGTCTATGGTCTTTCATCGAAGTTAGATTCAAATAAAGACTAGCTGAGGTTATCAACCTTGGTTTCTCTGTTAACCTAACTGAAATGCACTTAGTTCCAATCTAAGTTAAACTCAGCCGACATGGTAAGCCCAGGTTAATCCATCTTAGTTCAACTCCATCATATGCAAGTATAATTCAACTCTGCCATACAATGAGTCTAAGTTATTCATCATATTTCATTTAGAAACATCACCAACTTAGTTCAACTCTATTATATGAAAGTATAATTCAACTCTGCCATATAATGAGTCTAAGATATTCGTCATGTTTCATTTAGAAACATTGCCAACGTAGTTCAACTCTATTATATGCAAGTATAATTCAACTCTGCCATATAATAAGTCTAAGTTATTCGTCATGTTTCACTCTAGAAACATCGACATGGGACTGATCAGTCCTTTCACACAAATTTTAAATTCATCAAACTAAAATTTTATTATTACCTCAACTAATAAAACCATGACATAAACTTCAAAAAACAAAAAAAATCTAAAGCTAGAAAAACTTCAAGTTGCAAGTGTTCCAAGGTCTTGGCAACTCTTTGCCATCACTGTCCTCAAGCCGATATGCTCCATTGCCGAAGACCGAGATGATTCTATAAGGCCCCTCCCAATTTGGGCCAAGCTTGCCCTCTCTAGGATCCTTCTTGTTGCCGACTACTTTCCTCAGCACAAGGTTCCCGACTTTGAACTCTCTTGGGTTAACCTTCTTGTTGTAAGCCCTAGTACGTTGTTCCTGATATGCCCCCAGCTGAATTGCTACTCTCTCTCACTCTCTTTTTTCTCTTCTAGTAGATCTAGATCTCGGGCTAGAAATGCCTCATTAGTACCATTTTTCACTCCCTGGGTTCTGATCCCTGGAATGCTGACTTTTAGTGGGATAACTGCTTCAGTGCCAAAAGCCATGGCAAATAGAGACTCCCCAGTTGATCTCCTCGGCGTAGTCCGATATGCCCAGAGTATATTGTGCAACTCTTCCACCCATTTGCCCTTTGCTGTTTCTAGGCTCTTTTTTATCCCATCCAAGATAGTCTTATTGGATGCTTTTGCTTGACCATTACTCTGAGGGAAACTTGGAGTAGAGTAGTAATTTTTGATTTTGTACTTTGCACAGAAGCTTTTGATTAGCTTACTGTCAAACTGTGTACCATTGTCTGCTATTATTGCCCTTGGGATCCCAAACCTGGTGATGATATTCTTCCATATGAAGTTCTTCACATCAATATCTCGAATCTTCACAAGGGGTTCAACTTCCATCCACTTTGTGAAATAATCAGTTGCTACCAGCAGGAACTTTCTTTGCTTAGTTGCTTGGGGCAGTTGTCCAACAAGATCCATGCCCCACTGGGCAAATGGCCAAGGGCTAGACACTGGGTTCAAATCTACTGCTGGTTGATATATGAACGGTGCAAACCTTTGACACTTCTCGCATTTTCTGATGTAGGCTTCAATATCCTTCTGCATGTAGGGCCACCAGTACCCTTGAGTAATGGCCCTATGAGCAAGTGATCTGTCCCCAGCATGGCTGCCACATACACCTTCATGTATTTCATATAAGAAGTCTTCAACCTGGGAGGGGTGCACACACCTCAAAAGGGGGCCAGTAAAAGACCTTCTGTAGAGGTTTCCTTTACTGTTAGGCTAAATCTTGCCGACTTCAATCTGGTCTTGTGCGTCTCTTTACGATCATCCAGTAACTTGTTGTCCCTAAGAAACATCACTATTGCATCCATCCAACTTAGACCCATCTCTACACACATTATTTCATACTCTGTGATTAGTGGTTCCACACTTGGGCCTGACAAATAATCAACCATTATTGTCCTTGCCTCTTCTAACTTCATTGCACTAGCTAGGTTAGCCAAGGCATCGACATAGCTGTTGTCATCTTGGCTAACTTGCTGTAGTCGGCAATCCTGGAACATGGCTAGCAATCTAACAAATTCTTTGACATAAGCTATCATTCTTTCATCTTGGGTTGCATACTCACCTATTGCCTGGTTCACAATAAGTTGGGAGTCACAGAAAACTACCACCTCGTCGGCTTTCATTGCTGCTACTAACTTTAACCCTGCGATTTGCGCCTCATATTCTGCTTCATTGTTTGAGGCTTTGAACTCCAAATGAATAGACTGCTCTAACATTCGCCCATCTAGTGATATTAACACCACCCCTGCCCCCGCTCCTTGACGGTTTGAACTTCCATCAACAAACAAGCAAAAGGAGTCGCCGATGTAAATATCGCAAGGCATGGGTTTTTCTTCTTTTTTCTACTTTGTTGTGGGATTTTTCATTCCCAGCTGGGTCTCTTCTTGTTCCCATAGACATCCTAAATCGCGGCTTACTGGAGCCCGACGTGGGATGGCACCAGGTGTGAACTCGACCACAGAGTCGGCCAGAACCTGGCTTTTGATTGCTGTTCTGGGTCTAAACTCTAAATCGTATTGGCCCAATACCACTGCCCATCTAGTTACCCTGCCTGTCAGATCTCCTTATTACAGCAGGGACTTCAAGGGGTGCTCAGTCAACACCGCAATCTTGTGGGCTTGGAAGTAATGATTCAATTTTTTGGAAGCCATCACTAAGACCAGTATCAATTTCTCCTGGGGCAAGTACCTGGTCTCAGCACTTGCTAAGGTTTTACTCATATAGTATACTACCCTTTGTTCTCCCTTCTCTTCTCTAATTACAATTGCACTCACTGTATGCTCTGAAACGGCCAAGTGTAAGAATAGCTCCTCTCCAGGTACTGGATTTGACAGAACTGGAGTTGTTGTCAAGTACTTTTTCAAGTCGGCCAAGGCAACTTTGCACTCCTCTATCCACAAAAAATCTGTGGCCTTCTTTAATAAACTGAAAAATGGTTTACATTTATCTGAACTTCTGCTTATAAACCTGTTGAGGGATGCAGCCCTTCTTGTTGACATTTCCACATGTTTTGTCGATGTCGGGCTTTTCAAGTCGAGGATGGCCTTGATTTGATCCAGGCTCGCTTCGATGCCCTTTCTAGTAACCAAGTATCCCAGGAACTTACCAGACCCAACTCTAAATGCGCATTTCGAAGTATTGAGTCGGAGCCGATATGTTCTAAGAATATCAAACACTACTTTCAAGTCGGCCAGGTGATTCTCAGGTTCTTTGGCCTTCATGACCATGTCATCAATGTATACTTCCACTGTTTTGCCAATTATATGTCTGAACATCTTAGTCGCCAATCTCTGGTAAGTTGCTCTTGCATTTTTCAACCTGAAAGGCATCACCCTGTAGCAATACAGCCCTTTTGGGGTGATAAATACAATCTTCTCCTCATCAGAGGGGTACATTGCTATCTGATGATACCTCCTGTAAGCGTCCAGGAAGCTCATCCTTCCATGACCTGAAGTGGCATCCACTAATTGATTGATCTTAGGGAGAATGCTTCCAACTCCCTAGTGGAGAAGTGGCATCCACTAATTGAAGTGGCATCCACTAAGGGTTTACATTAAGCGTCCATTTGTTGGCAAGAATGCTTCCAACTCCCTTTCTTCTTCCACGGCTAAACCTGAGCCGAGAAGGAAGAAGCCCTCTTCATCACCTTGTTAGACCAGAACTTTCTTCAAAGCTTCCTTGCTTTTGTCGGTTGGCTCCTTGCCGACGTCATCCAGAACCTCTATGCTCTCATCCTCAATTTCTACTGTCTCTGCCTCGCACACGATGCAGGTGGATTTCATTGCTGCCATGGAGAAATTCTTTACCTGCACCTGATCCCCTTTGACCTCCTCAATTCCATGCTCTGTTGGGAACCGCAACATCTGGTGCAGTGTTGAAGGAACAGCCCTCATTGCGTGCAACCACGGCCTCCCCAAGATAAGATTATAAGAAGAGGGGGTATCAATTACTATGAACTCTGTGCTTACCTTCTTGGTGCCTGCTTACACCTCTCATTTCATTGCTTCCAAGGGCCATCTCGGCATTCCATTGAACCCGACCATTGGGTTGTTGGCCTGCTCTAGATCATCTTGGTGAAGGCCGAGCTCCTTGTAACATCTGACATACATGATGTCACAAGAGCTACCTTGGTCAATTAGAATGCCTTACTTGGCATTCTCCAATCTTGAGGGTTACTATCAGAGCATCGTTGTGCGGATGCTGCACCATGTCTAAGTCGGCTTCAATAAAGGACACCATCTATCTCTAGTACTCGTTTGCCTTAGGCCTCTTTTGCTGGACCTGATACACATGCTATAAGTGTTTCACCCTCTGAGTTTCCCCACATACCTTGTTCTCATTGACCCTCGAGTGAATCACATTGCTCACTTGAGATCCGTCTGCTTGCAGTTGCGGTGTTGGTGTTGGTGGAGGTGGTGCTGCCGGTGCCTGGGGCAGTCTTGCTTGCTCTTCCCTCGTTCTGACCTCATCTACCGGATCCCTCAAGTGGCCCTGTCTGACCAGATCTTCCAAATGTGTCTTCAGGGTTCTGCATCCTTGAGTTAGATGCCCATCCTCATTGTGGTAGGCACAATGCTTCCCAAGACTTCTTCCTATGAATTCGCCAGGAATCTTTTCTGGCACTCTATAATATGGCTGGTTCCTGATTCTTTCCAAAACCTTATAAATCGGAATCCGGAATATGGTGGTGGCTGCTTATGTAGCCCTCAGTCATGTCTTTTGCCATTTATATCCAGTCTTACCTCGGCCTCGCTTTAGCGAGCCGTTTCTCTTCTCTTGTTTTGACACCTTTGTCCCCAGCGTATCCTCTTCTGCTCTAGCATATTTCTCGATCCTTGCCATGAGCTCCTCCATACTCTTTGGCAAAGTCTTTGCCAGCGACTTCCGAAGCATGCAGTCATCCTCCAGGTCGTTCTTAAAAGACATGACCACCAACTCCTGGTTGCATCCTGGTATTCGGTTGAACACCTCGTAATACCTTTTGGCGTAAGCCCCGAGGCTTTCACCCTCGCCAATTTTTAGGGCCATTAGGGAGTCTACCCTCAATGGCTGTAATTTGTTTGTAACAAACCTGGCCACAAACATCTCGGCCAGGCCTTCCCAACATTTTACAGTTCCTTTCGGCAACTTGTGAAACCAATCTGATGCAATTTTCCCAAAGGATGAGGGAAACACCTTGCAGAGCAATGGTTCGTTTCCAGTATACAGTGCCATTGAGTTCAAATACAAGCCAACGTGAAAGTTTGGATCGGACTTACCGTCGTATATCTAGAACCTCAACATGTGAAACCTTTTTGGGGCGTCAAACTTATCCGACTCTATTGAAAACGGCGTTCTCTGCTTGACCGGAGACGTGACCTCGGCATTTTGTCACTTTCTCTGGAGGTTGTCCCTCAAATCCTCCTTAGTCCGACCAGGAGCTCGGTCGTCAACAGATTTCAGCATTTTTGATGTGTTGCTCCCAGTGCCGTTATAAGTCCTTTTGGACCTCCCTTCATTCATCGTGTCAAAACAAAGCTCCTTCCCTTGAATATGCCGATGTTCCTTCATATAAGTTCCCTTGGCACGAGGTTTCCTCTAAGACTCTCCTCTTATTGACTTTCCTCGCCCGACCTCCCACGAAGGCCGATGAGAATGTTTCTTTGTCCTATCATGCTGAGGGACTGTAGGGACTACTTTCTGCCCCCCTTTCTGGGCATCGTTCTTGGCCGTTGGAATCGGCATGTCCTCCAATGGAAACGGTGGTTGCATAACGTTGTTCTGTATCACCAAGTTGACAACCGATTATAGGTCTGCCAACTTGTTTGCCATTCCCTTCACCTCGGCGTCCCTCCTTAGGCATCCATCTTTCCATACCTAGAGGTCGCTTTCGTTGTAATACTCGCCTCGGCTTGCTTTCTTCGGTACATCTCCCTCTTGGCCGACGTCCTTTTCCCCAAGATTCTGATCCCGAGGTTCTTCATTACAGTTTTCCTCCTCCACGTTAGGATCGGTGTGTTTACCATTTCCACTAGGGATGTCATACCTGACTTTTTCTTTCTGCCCGTCGCTAGCCATCTATTCTCCTTAAGTTCCCACAGATGGCGCCAAATTATAGGTATTGATTTTTGACCACACAACCAAAAGGGGGAACTCAACTAGAAAGCACCGGCAGAATAGATTAAGCCCGAACAACCTATCACAGAAAGATAAGAATCCGGCGGTCGTTCATCCATCCGGGGGCACTCCAACAATCAAGTCAGTAATCACTATCTCTCAAAGATAACCAATAGTGCTTAACTCACTAGATAGAGCACAAAAAGCATACCTAAGACCCACGAGGGTGCCCTACTTTTATAGCCAACACTAACCTAATCCCTGTAGAAGCCTAGCAGCAATGGACTTGGCTCAATGCTCATCTTGGACTCCCAGTTAGATAGAAATGAACTCTCTAAGAACTTTATCATTATCCAGACTGAGGTCCTCCCCAGTTCTAGGAGTCCTGTCCACTATCCGCTCATCTCAGATTCCGGTATCTCCTCAGATAACCTTGGCCTAGCCGAGATCACCTCGGCGTCATGACCAACACACGTGGCACCTCGGCTGACACTCCAGCATCACCTTGGCCACGTGCTGTTATTTTACAAAAGACGTCCCCACATATAGTATAAATTTAAAATGAGTATAATATAGACTTTACTCAAAATAAATGTGATCTATTAATGTAATTTTGTAAATAATTTCATGATATTTTCTTGAGATGTAACATTGTTGTTTTTCTCAACCCGGTACCCAGAAACTATTTCACTGCTCCATTGAGAAAGTCCATTTTTATTAGTTTGGAACTATTCCATTATTAATGATTTTGGTTAATTATAGTCCGTTAAAATCATTTCTAATCATTTCTGACTTTGTAGACAGCTCTAATATGGTAATGTTGTCTCAATGGTTCCTTTGCATTTGTTAGCACTGAGAGGGGAATTTGTGTCGAGATATTTGGGCCGAGCTAAATCAAGTCCTTGGAGTCAGTCGGGCTATGGATTGGAAGATTGCATGGTTTGGGCCCCACATAGTTCGAACCAGTCAAAGATGTTGCTTGGTTTGATCGAGCAAACTAGGTCAAGAATGTGGGTGGACCGAGCTAGGCTTCACTAGACATAGGATTTGGGCCTGAGGTTGGGCTAGTGTTGTTGTCCTCCAGCGGTACTCTGAAGGGTGGATTGGACCAGACTATCATAAGAAGACTGGTCAAGTGTAGTTGGGTCCGTGGTGTTAACCAAGCTATTTGGAGTGCCGCGTAGCGTTAGCAAAGTGGCGCACCGCGTTGGGTTTGTGCAGCGCTACGCGTTGCTCAGTTGTCTCAAAGAACTAGCACTAAAACAGTACATTTGCTCGGTTGGAAGCCGTGCAAAGAGTTATATCATCTCACTTGGTTAGCAGTGATGAGAGTGTTAAAGGATAGACGTTATCCTTTATAAATGTGATTCCTAAGAGGATTCTACGAAGAAGAATTAAAGTCTTGTTAAGATTCTACCATGAGAAACTTATAAAAGCTCAAGCCTAACCTAATTCCAAGTATTGCAATTGTAATGCCCCAAATTTACACAATAAATATAACTCAAAAGCGGAAGAATAATAGAAATAAAATACTTTCATTCATCAGAGTTCGTTTACAAAAGTCAACACATGCGTTATACATTCATAAATATTCATCCTGAATCTACAGCATGCGTTGTAATGTTAAGAGAAATGAAACTAAACATATAGTTAAATGCCCTATAGGCTTACATCTTTCCAAGTCATTGCTTGGTCACACAAAAGTGAGCTTCGCTCAATACATCTTAAACCCCTTGGCTTTACAAAAATAAAATAAAATATAATCAAACTTAAAGAAGCTCTTGCTCCCAAGGTCCCTCCAAGCTATTGCCTTGGCGGAGGCATGTCACCAATACTTGAAAATGTTTTTCCTAAATAGGGTGAGCCACAGCCCAGTAGGAATAATCTAACACGGTATATGAAATTTAGCAAAGGTATAAATAAGTACAATGCATATACAATGTCTGTGATAAAACACTCACAAATCCGAATTCTCATATGATACCAAATTCAAATCTCAATCCATATTGCTTCGATTAATTTCCAATTCATTTACTCTTCTCAATTCATGAGTCAATTTCGTTATCTTTCAACAACCAAACTGAGACTACAACTCAATGGTTTTTCCAATCATAGAAAACACACTGTAGACACCCCATTTTTGACCGACCTTAAGACTCAGACGTCATCGTTTGAGCACTCGATGATTGTGCTTGTTTGTGCTCGTTTCGAGTTTCCGAAGTCTTCGGCTGAGTGCCTTGCCTCCGAGCCTCTGAACTCTTTGTGTTTTGGCTTGGTTTGTGGACCATGCCTTGTTGACCTTGTCTGGAGGGAGAGAGAGGTCCGTAGACCACTTTTTGTGGTCATAGACCACTTTTCCCTCCTGCAGGCTAGTTTTCAGTTTCCGGAGCCTTCGGCCGAGCGCCTTGTCTTGGAACCTCTTAACGTTCTCCTCTTGGCTTGGTTTTTGAACCATGCCTTGTTGCCTCTACCTAGAGGGAAACAGAGGTCTATAGACCACCTTTTGTGGCCGTAGACCACATTTCCCTCTCGTAGACCACTTTTTGTGCTCGTAGACTAGTTTTCGAGGCTTCCGGCTGCGCGCCTTGTCCCGCGGGCTTTTGTCTTTCATCCTTTTTGGTTTGTTTTTGGCACAAACCTTGTTTTCCTTGCTTGGAGGGTGGAATAAGGGATGTAGACCAGTTTCCCCCCTTGAAGACCACTTTTCTTCCCTGCCAGCCAGTTTTCTGGTCGGCCAGCTGGTCTTGGTGGTCTTTGGACCACCAAAAGTGGTCGGCAGCCATGCCACCACCTTGCTTTCTTTGTGCAGACCACTCCTCCCCCTTACCGACCACTTTGTCTCCTTGCAGACCACTTTCATTGGTCAGCCAACCAGTGCAAGTAGTTGGCCGACCACTTCAACTGGTCGGCAGCTTTCCTGCACTTTCTGCAGATATTTTTCATGCCAGTTGTGCCAGTTGTTGGGCACAGAAAGCATCCTCCATACACGTGTATGGAGGGATTGATTTAAGCTTGATGCATGTTTTTCTATAAAAGGGAACCTCCTCCCTCTTGTCTCAGGTTCAGAAAAATTGCTTGGAGCTATACATATATCATCTATCTCTATATTGCTCCTTTCTCTTCATATTTGTGCTTGGAAGTGCTATTTCTTCACACTTTTGCACACAAACACATAATGAAACACCTTTGCTTTGGAGTTTTTGGATTGCTTTTGGTCCAAAAAAGTTGCTGGAGTTGCAGCTTTGAAGTTGTTCTTCAATGGTGAGTTTTTAACCCCTTAAAGCTTTGTTTTTTATTAAGCCTTTGACCCCCTTTGCATGCTTATTTTGGCTTAACTCTTAACTGCAAAAAGTTCTGATTTTAAGTGCTTAACATGTTTGTTTGAGGCTTCTTTGGTGTTGGGGGTGGTCTACTCCCTTGCATGCCTTATTTGCTAGGCTTTTGAGACATTACTTTGAGCCTTTGTGGTCACCTTTATTTGGCCTTTCTACCACTGAGTTCCAGAGGAATTTCAGTGGTGGAAACTTGGTTTTGAGGTCTTAAATAGGAGGGGGTCATCCCCTCTCCTTATGTCTTGTGTGCTTGTGTTGGTGGCTCATCAAAAGAGCATGTAGCTCTATCTTCTTGAAGCTTTGTTTGAGCACTTTTTTGTGACCTTTTAGACCTGCCATGACTATTTTTTTGGTTGTCTTGGTCACCCCTTGCATGCTTCTTGTAGGTGTAGTGTAATCCTCCTTATTGGCTTTGCATATTCCATGCTTCATGCCCTTCATGCTAGCATGTGTTAACTCTAGTCCATGCATGTTTTAGCATCATTTTGACATGCCCTAGGACTGTTTTGGGTTGTCTTGGACATATGGTTCATGTATTGCATAGCTGTAGTGCAATTGGCCTTGCTAGCCTTGTGTTTTCATGCCTCTAGCATGCTTCATTTGTGACATGTGCATGATTTGGTATCATTTAACATGATATTTCAGAGCATATAGCATTTCCATGTTCTCACTTCTTTCACTCTCTAAGTGCTTTTAAAGGTTATGCATTATTGCCTTGTTTATGGACCAATGTGTATGCATGCATGCCTAGACTTTTGAGCTCCCATCTCAGCATGTTTTGGTCTTTGTTTTGACCTACTTGAGCTTTGTTTACAGCTGGTTCAATCATTTGTGCCATGTATTGCATGCCTCTTGTGTAATCCCTTTTGATAGCCTTGAGCCTTAGGCCTTCTTGCATGCTATGCTTGTGTTGTTTGGATGATTTGGCATCATTTCATACATGATTTCAGAGCATATAGTGTTGTCACACTTCCATGTTTATCACTTTTTGATCATGTTTGAGAGTTGTGCTCTTATGCTTAGTTGATGAGCCATTGCATGAGCATCACCATCTTGCCTTTCATGCCATCATTTCATAGCATTTTGGCCACTGTTTTGGCATGCTTTAGGTCTGTCCATATTCGGTTTAAGTACATTGAGCATTGTTTTGAATACCTCTTGTGAGATGCTCTTTCCTAGCTTTGATGCTTTAAGCTTCCAAACTCGCCATGCATGCATTGTTTGCATGATAGAATCTTGGGCATGCCATCCTAGCATTGGTAGAATAGTATGTTGTTTGCATATTGTTACATTGCATGTTGTTTGCATGTGCATGCATTGCATTTTGTTTGCATGCCATTAGCATTGTTTGCATGCTATTAGCATTGATAAGTTGATCATGTTGCATTGCATTGTGTTTGGATTGAGAGTTAATCCAAACACGAGGAACGAGGGGCGTTTCACACTTGAAGTGATGAAACGTGCCTCATTTCTCGGTCGCCGACGCTCTTGATCATGCATGATAGAGTTTAAGGCCCTTATGTGTTACTTGTGCATTCATTAACATTGAATTGTGCAATCTTGGCCTCTCGGCCATCGTGCATTGCGATGCTCGGTTGGTGGCCCGAGGGTTGAGTACCGCACTCCCTTGAGCTTAAGAAATGATAGGGAGGGTGGTTGTGCACACATACCTTGCAAATACATTGGTGTGCCCCTTCTTGTTCTATGTTTCAGCAAATTGGAGTTGGGTAGCTTTTTCTGGTCTGCAGCATATGTAAGTGGTCTACAGGTGGTCTACACCACCATTAAGTGGTCGGCAGCCTTCCTGGAGGTCTCCATGACGGAGTAGAAGCTATCTGGAGGTTTGTGCAGTGTTCTAAAATCAAATGCAAATAGAGGCAAGTTGGGGCATAGCGATGGATTTCCGAGCAAGGCGATCGAGCATGCATGCACTTCTCGCCCCAAGGCCCTCTTTTAAATACTTAGCTGCTTTGCTTAGTTAGCTCTTTGGTTCTGTACTTAATTAGTTGACGTGCTTAGCTACTCAATTTGTGTTGTAATAACTAATTAGTTAAACTAGGATTAGTTAGTTAGTTTTGATTTGTAGTAGTTAGTTTAATTAGCTTATATTAGCTAGTTTAACTTATTATTTGGACCCTCCGTCGAGAGGGCACAACTGTTGTAATAAGCGTGCGTGTGTGTGATGCATGTCTTCCAACCCCTATTTCTTTCTCCCTTTTACTTATTAGCTTTCGATGGTTAGTTTTAGGGCACATTTCAATTAGCATCCTTATGCTTGCATGTTTGCATTCATTCATCTGTTTTGCATGCACCGGGCTCGGCGCATCATACAAACTGCATTGTATCTCAATACCAATTTGAATACATGTTATCAAGTTGCATTCACATGACATCTTAGAATAGCCGAGCCTATTTTTAGTTACATTTTTGCATGTGTTGCATTAGGCATCTTAACATAGCTAGGATCATGCATGATTTCTAACTAGCTTCTATTTTGGCTCGGAGTACACTGTGAGTGTTTACGCTTTAGCATACTGCATGAGATGTGTATGTTGCCATGTATAGCATGCTTTCTATGAGGCTATTTGCTTAAATGATATAACTGCATGAATGCCTATGGATGAAGACTCCATTGCTTGAATTGAAACAATTCATCAAAATGTGTGTTTTAAGCCCACTTGAAGTGGCAAATCATCATGTTTTAAGCCCACTTGAGGGTGGCAAAATTCGCGACTTAGCCTACTTGCGAGTAATACTTTCAAACCATTTTCAAAAACAAACATGAGATGTTTTGTTCCAATTTAGGCAATCTAGTCTATACTTGTATGTTGTGCACATCACGTAGTAAGGTTAGCTAATAAACCGGAATAAGAACACATGTGTTTTCAAAAACAACATATCATCTTAGTAGAGGCCGATCCTTTGATCGGGCGAGCGGGGGTGCTCATTTTAGGACCTTCCCCTCTCGTACACAAGTTCCCGAGCCGAAACAACTTTGGTGATGACGGACACGTAGCCTTGGGCACGAGTCAGGGTTTCCCAAATTTCCCAAAAACAAAATATTTAAGTGGCGACTCTGAAATCTGGCAAAGTAGTCCATATTTGGCGCTTTTTGATTAAAATTGATTTTCCAAAACGATTTGCCGGATTTAGAGTCTTTCGTAATTTATCAGTCTTACATTGCACTTTGTGAGATTAGATTCAGAACTGTGACATGAGTCCGAACTATAGTAGCTAGAACGACAATTCACGCCCTCCCGTGCGGAGCAGAGTTCGGGCGGTCTACACACACATAAACACTTCAATTTTCCATTTTACGGATATTTCGTCCGCAGGATCGGCACCCATATATAATTTCGGAACTTTCACCCAGGACACTCCGACCAACTTAATTTTCAATGGAGTCCATCCCCTTTCTCTTCCCAAACAATAGAGTACATCCCATTTCTCCTCCCACACAATCATACATATACAATGTATCTAAAAATATAATCATACATAGAGTACATCCCCTTTCTTCTCCCAAATAGTCATACATATGCAACGTATATAAAACATGTTCATATTCAATGACAATCAACAATAGATTAGTTTTGATTCACCTAATCCTCATGCAATTTCTGCAACAATCATGGCTATCCTCCACCGATAGCCCAATACTGATATTTCTAAACAGATATACAATCTTAAGACAAATAATCTATTCAAAATTTCCCAAGGTGAGAGGTATTACATACTCAATTTCACCATCTATTTCATTACTCATCCAATTTCACGTTTACAACACTAATTTCATTTATGAATACAAAATAAATATCATAATCATTTTAGGTCAATTTTCCCATTTTTCCCGAATATTAACCAAGTACCAAAATCAACAATTTTGACACAATACAGCATCATTTTCAAACCCCACAATCATTTATCTCTCATTCACCAAAAACCCCTCTTTTCAAACTTGAACCCAAACCCTAAGTTTGCTTAAAACATCCTCAAATCACACCATTGTAACAGAAATGACAAATAACTAAGCTAAATACCATATGAAGATATAGAAAACCCCTATCTCAAGTTAGAAAACCAAGCAAAGCAAAAGTGAAACTCCAAGGATGCTCAAATCCAACTTTGTTCGGATCAAAATAAAGATCTAGAGATGCTCTACCTTTTTCTCAAAGGCATTAGGGTAGAGAACCCAAAGGATCTAGGCCAAAATGTAGAGAGAGAAAGAGAGAGAGAGAGAGAGAGAGAGAGAAAGAGAGAGAGAGGGTGTTTTAGAGAGAGAGTGTCAAGGTTTTTGGAAAGTTTTATAGATGAGAAGCATTTTATTTATTTCTCGTTTCTTCACAATTTCAAAGGGAAAGTGGGGTGCTCAAAATGTTTTTACTCTCTTTCCCTCATAACTCTCCATGCACTTTCCTTTCCTTCCCCTAAAAAAAATTCAAAAATGATTTTAATTAATTTTATCGGTCTAAGAGCATCCGCATCAAACTCTCTACAATAGCTTTGAAGCTATTGTAGAGAGCATCAACATCAAATTTGTTTTCCATCAGTCTCAAAAAAAAATTTCTAAATTAACTTTTTGTTAAATTTGCTATAGTACCTCAACCACTTTGTTGAGCCACTATTCATTAGTTACATGTTTTTTTATTTTATTTTCTGGAGCAAAACAGGGCCAAAATCTTTAAACTGGTCATCTACCCGGATGTCCTCCCGGATATTGTACCGGATATCCCGTGAGTGCCTGTAGCAGAAGAAGAAAAATGCTCAAAATTAGCCTAACCGATCAATCAGCTGGTCAATTGGTCAACAACAAATTTTTTTTTTTTCTGCATTTTTTAAGAATTGTTTGGGTAGCATCTCATCAATTTAATTAAAAAAAAAATAAAGAATAACAAATACAATAAGAAATTAATATTTTAATAAGATTGAGTTAGAATAGAGAGTTTGATGCAGTGAGTACTAAAAGGTGACTAGCTAAAATAACAAAAGTAGATTTTGAGTTATAATTTGACTCAAAATTTGTTGAGACTAATGTGGATGCTCTAAATCCTACACTTCCTCCCCTAAACCATCAATCCAAAGGTAAGTGTCAAATTTGACGCAAGGCTATGCATGGCTTTGCTAAAAAAATAGCAAACCAAATAACAAACCATTGGAGACTAAAAGTTGAATTCTATATTATTTTATAACAATAGTTTACTAAGGTCTCGTTTAGGAACATGTGTTTTTGGTAATTTTTTTTAAAAATTTTTTAACTAAAATATGATATAAAAAAAAACTAGTATGTTTGGAAAGAACTTTTTGAATTTTTACGAAAAGATTTGAAAAAAAATAATATAAATAATGTAAAAATGAGTAAATTGATATTTTTACCCCTCAAAAATTGTTGTTCAATCCGTGACTTCACCTGACATGCTGTCAGATGAAGTGATGCCGCAGAAATTATTGCAGTATGTCAGCTATATAGGCTTAGGTGATATGGGGGTTGGTGCTACATACTGTTGGTGTGGATATAACTATCTTCACTAATTTTTATCAATCTTGATTGGAAGCTCGAAAAAGCCCTCCCCCGAATCCCCCGAATTTGAAAAGAAGAAGAAAGAAGAAGAAGGAAGAAGAAGGAAAGGAGGGGCCAACATCAACCAGAGGGGGGCTTAGGCAGAGGCGGAGGCAGAGGAGGGGGACGGAGGCGGAGGCGGGGGCAGAGGCGGGGGGGGGGGGGAGGCGAAGGTAGGGGGCAGAGGCGACGGAGGGGCTGGGCTACGACGGGGCTGGGCTGAGACGACGAAAACCGGGCTGGGCTGTGACGGAGTTGGGCTGCGACGACGACCGGGCTGGGCGACGATCGGCGATCGGCGAACCTCTCTTCTCTTTCTCTCTCTTTCTCTCTTTCTCTCTTCCCCTCTTCTTCTCTCTCTCTCCCTCTTCCTCTCTGCGTTTCAGACTGGAAAATGAAAGGAAAAAAAAAAAAAGAAAAGGAAAATGCCCAAAACGACATCGTTTTGGGCATTCGGGGGATTCGGGGAGAAAAGTTTCGAGCTACAAAACATTATTCAGTTTTTATACTCCTTCCGTTCTAAAATATTAGTTTCTTATTTTATTTTTCATTGTCCTAAAATATTAGTCCTTTTTCAAAAATTAAGAAATAAAATAATATGAATTTACTATTTTGCCCTTCTTTTAATTCATTAATAACACAAAAAGTACAATTCTAATAATTGATATTCCTAAAAAAAATGTACTATCAAAGGTAATTTTGAAAATTTAATATTTTTAAAATATAATAATTGTACTATCAAAAACATGTTAGATTCTCTAATAGAAACCATTATTGTGGGATGGAGGGAGTATGTAAAAATATTTTTAAAAAAACAATGTACAAATTGGTGATAGCAGTCCACCAATTAAAAAAAAAAAAAATAGCCATGTGATTGACATCAAGGAGGGGTTCGGACAGGTTTTGACATAAAGGAGGGGTTCAGACATAAATTAAAAGAAAAAAAAAGGAAGG
The DNA here is from genome assembly GCA_036172215.1 of Camellia granthamiana. NCBI lineage: Eukaryota > Viridiplantae > Streptophyta > Magnoliopsida > Ericales > Theaceae > Camellia > Camellia granthamiana. The sequence continues at coordinate 130,285,249 of CM069909.1, read as the reverse complement.
GTAAAATGGTCATTTGACCTCTGTTGTGCCAGGTGATTGCAACATAGGCTTAGGTGTGTAAGATAAAATTGTAAACTTTTTAATTTTTCAATAACTTTTTTACTTTTAATGTAGAACACTCGCATGTCAAGCGAGGCCTAAATAACAAGTTGTGAGAGAAGTTCTAACTTACTAAATTACTTGCGATTTCATTTGATTGGAACCCACTTTTTTGGACTAAAATATAATATGTTTTTTATAAAAAAAAAATGAAGGAAAAAAAAACTATTAATCAAATGAAGGAAAAAATAAATATCTTTTTTAAAAAGTGGGTTCCAATCAAATGACGGGAAAAAAAAGAACTAAAATATAATATCTTTTTAAAAAAATAAATGACTAAAACATGAAGGAAAAAAAAAAAAACTACTTAAGACAAATGAAAACTCCTTTAAAAACAAAATTTAAAAAATCAAACCAAATAGAATCTAGGATCTCACCTTGTTTGGTTTATTTCACCTTTTTTTTTTTAAATTGAGATTTTTTATTTTTAGTGAATTTTTTAATATTGCAAGAATTTTTTTATTCCGTAGATGTACCTAATTTAAATACACTTGTAAGATAAAATAGAGAGACTTACGTGTAGATGATTTATTATCCAATAAATCCTATGATAATTAATGACGTTTTTCATCAAACACTATTAAAAAACCTTACTAACTGTTAATTTTTAATAACAATTTGGAAATTTTGTCACAAAAAAGTCACTAATTTTTAACTTTCAGTAATAATTTGAAAAATTCGTAAGATAAAAATGTCACTAATTATAGATTGAGAGAGGAATTTGTGCTGAGATATTTGGGCCCGGCTAAATCAAGTCCTTGTGGTCAACCGGGCTATGGATTGGAAGATTGCATGGCTTGGGCCCCGTAGAGTTCAAACCGATCAAAGATGTTGCTTGGTTTGATCAGGCAAACTAGGTCTAGAATGTGTGTGGACCGCTACACTTCAATGGACGTAGGATTTGGGCTAAGGTTGGGCTAATGTGGTTGTCCTCCAGTGGTACTCTAAAGGGTGGATTGGATCAGACTATCATAAGAAGACTGGTCAAGCGTAGTTGGGTGCGTGGTGTCAACCAGGCTATTTGGAGTGCCGCGCAGTGTTAGCATAGCGGTGCAGCCTGCTGGGTTTGTGCAGCGCTATGCGTTGCTCAGTTGTCTCAAAGAACTAGCAAGGCTAAAACAGTGTGTTTGCTTGGCTGGAAGACGTGCAAAGAGTTACACCATCTCACTTGGTTTGCAGTGATGAGAGTGTTAAAGGATGGACGTTATCCTTTACAAATGTGATTCCCAAGAGGACTCTCCGAAGAAGAATTAAAGTCCTGTTAGGATTCTGCCATGTGAAATTTATAAAAGCTCAAGCCTAACCTAATTCCAAGTATTGCAATTATAGTACTCGAATTCATAAGGCTTTTCCTCCTTAGTTGTCCTATTTGCTAACTTACGCATCGAAGGGATTTCCGGCACACACCCACTGACTAGCTCATGTTTGTGATTTCTGGTCACATGGGTTTGGAGAAACGTGAGTTTGATCAACATGATTATGCAAGTGACGATTATTTCATGCTCGCACATGCACAATGAGTTTTCACTCCATCATTCTATCTACTATTTTACTATTTACCCAGTGTAATTATTTATACAACTTTCTTGGAATCTTGTCTTTAAATTCAAAACTTTTTTTTTTTTTTATGTTTTAATAAATTTTTTTAAATTTTTTTTATTATGATTTTTTTACTTTTTCTTAAAATTTTAAAAATGACTAAAATATTGTAAAAGTTAACCAAAAATAAAAAATATAAGAAAAACAAAAAAAAAATTAAAAAACTAAAGCAAATCTGGTTGTATTAGGGAAAGATGAGGTGAAAGGAAGAGTTATTTGTGAGAGCATCTCCAACGTTTTATTCAAAATTTTCATCAAATTTCACTTAAATTTGATTTTAAAAAAATAAAAAAAAAAAGCTTGATCTAATAATGCGCGTTCCAACGGAGTGTTTGGGATTTTATCAAACCACCGGTCGACCAGGGAGACGACCGGCCCATCAAGTGGTGAGTATAAATTTTTCAAAAAATTTTGCGAGGAGGTGGTCAACCGGTGGGACATCCGACCAATTGTCCGGTGCTCAAGAGCTAACAACTTTGTATTGTAATTTGGTGAAAGGTTCCAACATCCTCAATTTGATGAAAAATTTGAGATATTCTCAATTTGATAAAACAAAAGATGAAGCGTTAAAGTACTAGTTTTTTACGATTTTTCATCAAATTTAAATTTGATGAAACAAAAGAGGAAAAACTGGAGATAGTCTAAGGGGAAGTAAATGAAGGAGAAGGGGAGGGAGAGAAAGTATCCCCTTGTTGTTTGATTAGAAAATACTTAATTAACCAGAGATAATCTTAATTTAAATATTTTAATATATTATTATGAGAAACATTTTACTTATTTCCCATTTCTTCTCAATTTCAACGGGAAAGTGGAGTGCTTAAAATGTTTTTACTCGCTTTCCCTCGTAACTCTCCATGCACTTTCCTTTCCTTCCCTTAAACAAATTCAAAAACTATTTTAATTGATTTTATCCCTCCAAATCTTACACTTCCTTTCCTAAACCATCAATCCAAACGTAAGTGTCAAATTTGACACAAGGCATAGCTTTGCTAAAAAAATAGCAAGCCAAATAACAAACCATTGGAGACTAAATGTTGAATTCCATATTATTTTATAACAATAGTTTACTAAATAACAACTCGTGGGAGAAGTTCTAACTTAGTAAATTACTTGCGATTTCATTTGATTGGAACCCACTTTTTCGGACTTTGTTTGATTTGATTTTTCATGTGTTTTTACTTTTTATATGTATCTAATTTTGTTTGAGTTAGATTAGGTGCATCCAAAAAGTTTTAAAAAATAAATGACTAAAACATGAAGAAAAAAAAAAGGGAAATTTGGCCATAAATCCCTCTTACCTTTCTTTTCTTATTAAAAGGACCAAAATATATATATATATACTTTCAAAACCCCCTCGTAATTATAAAGTTTTGTATAAAGGACAAAAATTTTCAGATTTATATTTTGTGTGACAAATTTACCCCTTCACACACACACACTTTATCTTTCTCCTCTTTCTCTCCATCAGTTTTCTGTATCTCTTTCTTAGAGCTCTCTCCACCACCACCACCACCATCTACACCACCACCACCATCACCATCTATACTACCATGACTATCATCGTTTCCACCACCTCCGTCTCAACCATCGATGTTGTTCGTCACCACCACCACCGCCACCACCGTTTCACCACTAGCATCTCAACTACCAGCCCCATTCAATGCCACCATCGTCATCCTTACCGTCCAAGACTTCAGATCTAAGATTGATGACCTCAGATTTGAGATCTATCATCTCAGATCTATATTCTCTCTTTTTCTCTTTATCTTCTTATCAGGCTTTGTTTTTCATACAGTAAAATTTTACTCTGGTTTGAACCAAATCTATGGCAATATATGTGGTCTTTCCATCTCTCTATCTCTCTATTTTGTTTCTCTGGTATGTCCTCTATTTTTGTTTGACAGAATAAGAGTAAAATTGTACTCTAATATGCGCTCTGATTTTGTATGACAGAATGAGAGTAAAATTTTTCTTTGGTATGTGCTCTATTTTTGTTTGACAGAGTGAGAGTAAAATTTTACTCTGGTATATGCTCTGTTTTGGTTTGACAGAATGAGAGTAAAATTTTATTCTAGTATGTGCACTGTTTTTGTTTGATAAAATGAGAGTGAAATTTTACTCTAGTTTGTGCTTTGTTTTGGTTTGATAAAATGAGCGTAAAATTTTACTTCTAAGGCAACATATATGCTTGACAATATAAAATTTTATTTTGAATCATAATAAATTTTACTCTGAATCAGAGTAAAATTTATTAGGATTTAAGGTGAAATTTTACTCTGAAATACACTGTGAGGATGACTTTACAGGAGAGCTGATATATATATATATATGAGGGTAGTACAGTAAAAGAAATAAATTTTAAAATATTAGGGGGCTTTGAAAGGATCTATATAATTCTTGTCCTTTTAAAAGAAAAATTAGACAGTGAGGGGTTTATCACCAAATCCTCCCAAAAAATTACTAAAGACAAATGAAAACTCGTTTAAACACAATTTTTAAAAAATAAAACTAGATAGAATCTAGGATCTCACCTTGTTTGGTTTATTTCACTTTTCTAAAAATTGAGTTTTTTATATTTTATTTTCTTTTTAGTGAATTTTTTTAATATTGTAATAATATTTTTTTTATTATTTAGATGTACCTAATTTAAATACACTTATAAAATAAAATAGGGAGACTTACGTGTAGGTCTTAATACGAAGATTTATTGTTTAATAGGCCCTATGATAATTAATGACATTTTTCATCAAACACTATTAAAAAACCTCACTAATTGCTAATTTTTAGTGACAATTTAAAAATTTTGTTATAAAAAAGTCACTAATTATAAGTTTTAGCGACAATTTAAAAAATTGTTACAAAAGAAGTCACTAATTTTTAACTTTCAGTGATAATTTGAAAAATTCGTCATATAAAAATATCATTAATTATAAATTTTAGCAACAATTAATAATAATCGTGACAAACAAAGTCACAAATTGTCAATTTTTAACGTTACATGAAATAATGCGTCACAAAAAATTATTTTTAGTGACGATTTTATTAGGACTAACTTTCAATAGAATTTAATGGGAATTAAGTCTAATTATTAAGACTTATTAATAGTTTACTCAATAAAATATTTGTCAAAAAATACTTTAAAATATTTTTTAAATGCATCTAGTTTAGATATATCTAAGAAATTAAAAATTAAAAATTAAAAATTAAAAAATATATATATAAAAAAAAAATTTAATTTTCAAAAAAATCATTTTAAACCAAACAAAAACATCGACCATGATTGATCGGACCGATTAACCAGGCAGTGGCGCCGAACCACAGCATACCTTCTCTTTATAATCGGTATGACAATATTTTCCGCAAAATATCCGAATCTGATTTTTATGCACAAAGGGGGCTCTAAAATGTGGAGCTTGATCCCCTACCTAATTTCCTCCAATATCTCCACATCCCTTTCGTTTTTTTTGCATTCTAATTTGCTTCCTCAGCCTCAGAACCAAAGCAACCCCAACTTTTTTTGATATTATATGCCCACACACAACGACTTATTAACCCAACAGCACATACCAATCCAACCTCAACACCCTCTTCTCTTCCCTCTCCTCCAATTCCACCACCTCCACCAATGGCTTCTCCAACTCCACTGCCGGCCTCAGCCCCCCCCCGACATACCCTACGGCCTCTTCCTCCGCGGCGATGTTTCCACCGACGTTTGTCAGGACTGTGTATCCACTGCTACTAAAGAAGTAGTAAAAAAGTGTCCCAAGTCAAAAGATGACACAATTTGGTACGATGTGTGCATGTTGCGATACTCGAACCAATCTATCTTCTCTTTTGCTGATGAATCTGATGACTCGATCTTAGGCAATACCCAGAACATAACTGATCCAAACGGGTTTAATGATGTCTTGGGAGTGATAATGGATGACATAGCAACACGGGCTTCAAATGGTGTGTGTCGGAACCAAATATACAAATCAAATAAATTATTATGTAATAATTAATTATTTTTACAATCTTAGATATTTTACTTGTAAATCTTTAAGTGCAAATTAAATATTATTGGAGGGTCTTTCAATTAATTTTAAAATCTAAAATAAATTTATGGTGAAAATCTTTAATTTAGAGGTAAGATTTATTATAACAAAAAATAAATAAATAAAGGAGACAAATTAGTTAGTATATTTTAATCTAGTAATATTTTATTTTATTTAAATTAATGGAGAGAAAATAAAATAAAACAAAAGATAATAATTTGGAACCTTTTGTTTAGATATATATATAGGAACCCTAGGCTGCCTAATACAATATATGGTAGCAGCAGCAACAGCCGCCATGGGGGGGAGAGAGAGAGAGAGAGAGAGTTTGATAGAAAAGAAGGGAAAAAAAAGTTTGCAAACAAGGAAGGATTTTTGAGTGTGGGGTAGGTCTCTCTCTTTCTTCATCTTTTTCTATTTGTCCTTTATCCTTACTCTATTATTATTTAATTCATTGATAGAGAGATTTTAGGTTTATATATATAGTATATTGATATACTGTTAAGAAACCTGGGAAAAAAAATGGTGGGTAAAGAATGGGAGAAATTCTTAATTTAAAAATTCTGTACCGAACCACAAATTTCAAAAATCAAGGAATCATATCAAACGGATGAATTTTGAATTGAAATTTTTACAGTAGATTAATTACATATTGAATTGCATATCAGAATTTTCTCATAATTTTTGGGAGTCAAAATCTATATTAACTGGTGCATTCAAATCTATCCGGAAAACTGATGTAAAATAGTAACTTCGAAAGTGTCGTTCTCTTTGGGAATAAATCCGAAAATTATCAAATCAGCGTCATTAGAACAGGTAACTAGGGGTGCAACTCGAGCGGGCTCAACCCGAGCAACCCGAGCCCAGCCCAAGTTTTTTTAGGACTTTGGCAACTATATCTTGTAATCTGGACGGGCCTGGGCAGATTTTTGATGCCCGAATTGTAATTTGGGCCGGGCTTGGGCAGAATCAATGGCCAACCCGAGCAACCCGAACCCGAATTGAATTTAATATATTATATAAATTATATAATCTATATAAATTAAATAAAAGAGGTTTAATAAATTAAATTAAATTAACCCAACTATATCTTATAATATATAACTGCCTCAGGTTTGAAGTTTTTTTGCCCTTTTGATTACATTCTTTCTTATGTATTCTATCTATTCACTTTCATAAGCTTGTTAATTCTTTATTTTACCTTTGTATTTTAAATATTGGATTTAGGGACTGGACACCATGGTTGGTGAGCATGGGACTCAATTGTCTGGTGGACACAAGCAGAGAGTTTCATTTGGTCTACCTACAGGTTTTTGGACTTGTGAATTTCAGGCAATTCGGGCAATTCGGGCTAACTCGAGTTCAAAATACAAAGCTTGGTCCGGGCTTGGGCAGCAATGCTCGGGTTCATGGTCGGGCTTGGGCGGGCTTGGGCACTGCCAAATTCAATTCGGGCTGGACTTGGGCAAACCCCCAACCCGACCGAACCCGCCCGAGTTACACCCCTACAGGTAACGAGTCTAGTTTTTTACATTTTTGTCCTTGTGTTGATTGCTCGTGTATACTAAGAGAACCATTAATTTCTTTAAAGTGCTGCAGAAAACAATCTGTTTGGGCATAATTAATTGTAAATAATTATTTTGATAAGAAAATGAAGTAAAACAAATTGGATTTGAAACTTAGGATATATTAGTTGATATCTGGAGGGTTTTCGAATTTTTCAAACAGCGTGGAGTAGGTTTTTAATTTTCAAAGTTAGCGAATAGTTTGGGAAACTTGTTTAAAATTTTGTTTTATATTAAAGTTACTTTTAATTAAGTTTCAATCTAAACCCATGTCTTGGGTAATTTGAAACCTTGAAGAACATGAACTTAGGTATTATTTAAGATTATCGGTGAGTGAGGTTGAGCTGTGTTAGTGCGCTTTAGTGTGTAGTACTTAGTTTATTATTTCTCTTTAGCATTTTTAAATTAGTAGTGACGTGTAGTTTTCATACTTGGTTCAGGGCACTAGTTAGACTTTCATACTCTATTCGAGGATTATATTATACCGTGTTCAGGTGAGTAGTTGCATGCTACATATTTTTATAAATGTTCCCTTACCCTGAACTATTAGAAAATTAAATTATTATTTCAAGACTAAACTGTTTTGATAAATTATTATATTATCAATGGAATTAAATTATTTCTGAAACATGTGTAAACTTGGCATACTGTAAACTATTTTTTATGGTCTCATGTTTATAACGGTGAACTACCATGTTTTGCAAACCTGAATTGTATTGATTATTGGGACCATCTGTATATTTTAGTCCAAGGAAATTATTCCATTGTGTGTGGTGACTCTGGCCACTAAGGAACAAATCTGGGTTGGGCTATGATGACTTTAGTGCTCAACGATTGTAAGGAAAAGACCTAGGCTAGGCTAGGTGACCTTCAATCGGATCGTCTTAGAGAAAAAGCCAGGGTTGCCACCCCCGGGATGACTCTTGGTTCGATATTGGATCCAACGGGCTTATTGCATTGAGAACTTTGTGGCATGTTACTTATTATTCCTGGTACCTAGAAAATTAATGATGTTCATGTTGTAATCTGTTTTAAGTGAAAAATATCATTTATCATGTTTTTGAGAGACATGAGTATTTTAACTGTTGAACTGGGAAATCTTATTTTTGAAATGGATCATCTTTATCAAAACTATATGTCAGTCTAGTTTCTGTGATATATATCTTATTTTGAAATTGAACCCTATTTTCAAAACTATATTTACTATTTATGTTGCTACTCACTAAGCTATCAACTGACTTAGTTGTTTATCACTTCCAGGTGTTAGAAGGACTTAGAGTGGACTCATGGCGTAGTGGGGACTCAATTGCATGGACTTGTAGGACATTCATTATTTTGTTTTAGCTTGTTATGTCGGTTTTGTGCATACATTGTGATTGGATTTTATTTAGAATTATTTTATTTTATTTTATGGGCGGTTTGTGTTCGATTTAGTATATATTTTTTGGAGCATTGGTTATGGCTGGTTTTACCATTTATACTTGTGACTTGTCACTGGTTTGGGTTTTGATTTATTTATTTTTGGGCTATTGTCACATTTATTCTTTGTGATTTTGGGTTCATGTTTAGACTTACGTGTGCCTTGGGCTTAGTCCTTGTGCGCCACGGCCGGTCATGCCTGGAGTTGGGGTGTGACAATGGTGGTATCAGAGCTGTAGTTTATCGTGTTACATATCTTGGATTTCATCATTTAGATGAGGTTCGAGTCCCTATAGTCCTTAGTAGTGTGTTTTTGAGTTTGCTTTGTTGAATCTTTATTGATTTCATTTTGAAGGTTGAAAGTTGGCACCTAGATATTTACACGGATTGTCTATTCTTTGTGAGCCTTTGATGTTTGTATTATCATGTGTAATCCATTAGGAGAAATAGTATTACTGGGAGATGTCTGTAGATCTTGTGAGGTAAACTTGGATGGTAGGACTTTTCTAGTGGATTTGATTTCCTTAGAGTTGATAGATTTTGGTGTGATTTTGGGATGGATTTGTTGATGAAGCATCATGCCTCTATTGATTGTTTTAGAAAGAAAGGTAGTTTTTGCTATGCCAGGACAACATGAGTTTTTCTTTTAGGAACATATGAAAGGGTCTTTTATTTATTTTATTTCTTCCTTTTAGACTAACCGAATGTTGAGAAAAGGGTGTCATGGTTATTTATTTTGTGTGGTGAGTACCGACTAACTAGAGCAGAAGTTAGAGAAGTTGCCTGTAGTGAGGGAATTTGTTGATGTTTTTCTAGAGGATCTACCTAGTCTTCCTCCAAACTGTGAGGTAGAATTTTCCATTGACTTGGTCCACAATATAACACCTATCTCTAAAGCGCCCTATAGAATGGCACCGTTGGAGTTGCGAGAGTTACAAACTCAATTACAGGAGTTGTTAGACAAAGGTTTTTTTAGGCCTAGTGTCTCACCTTAGGGAATACCTATGTTGTTTGTGAAGAAGAATGATGGGTCTATGAGATTATGTATTGATTATAGGGAACTGAACAAAGTCATAGTGAAGAATAGGTATCCTTTTCTATTCATTGATGACCTATTTGACCAATTGCAGGGAGCTAAGGTATTCTCTAAGATTGACTTGAGGTCAGGCTATCACCAGTTGGAGGTAAGGGATGAGGATGTTCCTAAGACAGCTTTTAGAGCCCGTTATGGGCATTATGAGTTATTGGTAATGTCTTTTGGTCTCACAAATGCACCAGCCGCATTCATGGATTTGATGAATACACTATTTAAACCCTAGCTAGATAAATTTGTGGTAGTGTTTATTGATGACATCTTAATTTATTCGAGGAGTAAGAAGAGCATGAGCAACATTTGAGGGTAGTACTGCAGACCCTTAAGGAGAAGAGACTGTATGCAAAATTTAAGAAGTGTGAATTTTGGTTGAGCAGTGTATCCTTTTTGGGTCATGTGGTGAGTAAAGGTGGGGTATCTATGGATAGTACGAAGGTGGCAGCAATTGTTGATTGGCCACGACCTACTTCTGTGACAGAGGTACATAGCTTTCTAGGGCTTGCTAGATATTACAGACGGTTTGTGGAAGGATTCTCCTATATTGCTTTGCCACTTACCAATCTCACTAGGAAAGGGGTAAAGTTTGAGTGGAATGATGATTGTGAGCGTAGCTTCCAAAAGTTTAAACAGAGATTGACATCAACTCCAATCCTTGCCTTACCTACAGATGGTGGTGGTTTTGTTATTTATAGTAATGCTTCACGACGGGGTTTAGGATGTGTGCTCATGCAGCATGGAAAGGTGATTGCTTATGTGTCACGATAGTTGAAAGTACATAAGAGAAATTATCCAACGCACGACTTGGAGTTAGCAGCGGTGATTTTCGCTCTTAAGATATACAACATTATTTGTATGGAGAGTTATGTGAGATTTACACTGATTATATGAGTTTAAAGTATATTTTCACACAAAAGGAACTAAATTTGAGGCAAAAAAGATGGCTTGAGTTGCTAAAAGATTACGATGTGAATATTTTGTATCATCTGGGGAAGGCAAACATGGTGGCAGATGCCTTGAGTAGGAAGGTCACAATTGGAGATGTAGCTGCTTTGTCTATTAAGAGTTGTTTGGTGGAAGACATTAGACGTTTGAGGCTTGAGGTTGTTACGCTTGGTGATAGGGCTTATTGTAGTCAATTGTCAGTTCAGCCGACCTTGAGAGAACGGATTCATTTAGCTCAGGAGATTGATCCCCATAGTGAATGTATTAAAGGAGAGATGACAGAGGGTAAGCATGTAGACTTTGTGGCTAGTGATGATGGGTTGCTTAGATTCCGTAGCCGAATTTGTATTCTTGCTGGTGGTGATTTGAGGAAGGAGATTATGATGGAAACATGTAGCTCTAGTTATAGCATTCATCCTGGAAGCACTAAGATGTATCGGGATCTTCATGAACATTTTTGGTGGAATGGTATGAAGGAAGATATTGCAGAATTTATGTCTCAGTATTTGGTGTGTCAATAGGTTAAAGTAGAACATCAAAAACTCGCGGGGAAACTACAACCATTACTTATACCAAAGTGGAAGTGGGATCATATTACCAATGGACTTCATGTGTGGATTACCTCGTACTAGTAGTAATCACAATGCAATTTGGGTAGTTGTTGATCGATTAACCAAGTTAGCATATTTTATTGCAGTACGGATGAACTATTCTCTAGCTCAATTTGCACAGTTGTATGTCAAGAAGATTGTTAGATTGCATGGTGCACCAGTGTCAATAGTGTCAGATCAGGGCCCTCGTTTTGTGTCTAAGTTTTGGGGTGCGTTACAGTCAGTTATGGGTATTCGGTTAAATTTTAGTTCAACTTATCACCCTCAGACAGATGGCAATCGGAGAGGACTATTCAAACCCTTAAGGATATGTTGAGGGCTTGTGCTTTGGAGTGGAGAGGTAATTGGGATGATTATTTGCCGCTCATGGAGTTTGCGTATAATAATAGTTATCATTCTAGTTTGAAAGTAGCTCCTTATGAGGCTTTGTATGGGAAGAAGTGTAGGTCTCCTTTGTGTTGGTATGAGGTTTGTGAGAGGCAAATGTTGGGACCTGATTTGGTGGAGGATGCTACAAAGAAAATTATCACCATCAGAAAGAGATTATTGACTGCTCAGAGTAGACAAAAAAGTTATGTTGATCATCGTAGGAGAGATTTAGAGTTTCATGTGGGCGATATAGTATTCTTGAAAGTATCACCATAGAAAGGAGTCATCAGGTTTGGAAATAAAGGAAAGTTGAGTCCTAGATACATTGGACCATTTGAGGTATTAGAGAAGGTTGGTGAAGTTGCATACCGTGTTGCCTTACCCCCTAGGTTGGCAGGATTGCATAATGTGTTTCACGTGTCTATGCTGAGGAAACATGTGCACAGTCCGTCACATGTGATAGATTATGAGTTGCTTCAGATTAGAGAGGATTTTTTGTATGAGGAGATGCCTATTCAGATTTTGGATTCGAAAGAGAATATGTTACATACAAAGGCCACTAAATTGGTTAAGGTATTGTGTGCGTAATCATCTAGTTCAAGAGGCGACTTGGGAATGCGATGACGAGATGCGCAAGAAGTACCCACATCTATTCTCATGATTTACTCAGGTTAGTTTCGAGGACGAAACTTTTCTTTTATGGAGGGAGAATGTGAGAACCCAAATATACAAATCAAATTAACAATTAAGTAATAATTATTTTTACAATCTCAAATATTTTGCTTGTGAATCTTTAAGTGCAAATTAAATATTATTGGAGGGTCTTTTAATTAATTTTAAAATCTAAACTAAATTTATGGTGAAGGTCTTTAATTTAGAGGAAAGATTTATTATAACAAAAGAAAAAAAATAGGAGACAAATTAGTTAGTATATTTTAATCTGGTAATAGTTGTATTTTATTTAAATTAATAGAGAGAAAATAAAATAAAATAATTTAGAGTCTTTTGTTTAGATATATATATATATAGGAACCCTAGGTTGCCTAATGCAATATATGGCAGCAGCAGCAGCCATGGGAGAGACAGTTTGAGAGAAAATAAGGGGAAAAAAAAAAAAAAGTTTACAAACAAGGAAGGATTTTTGGGTGTGTGGTAGGTCTCTCTCTTTCTTCTTCTTTTTGTTTTTGTCCTTTATCCTTACTCTATTATTATTTAATTCATTGATGGAGAGATTTTAGGTTTATGTATTTTGTTTATAGATACACTGTTAAGAAACCTAGGAAAAAAATGGTGCGTAAAGAATGGGAGAAATTCTTGGTTCAAAAATTCTATACAGAACCAAAAACTTCAACAATCAAGGAATCATACCAAATGGATGAATTTTGAATTGAAATTTTTACAGTAGATTAACTAAATATTGAATTGCATATCAGAATTTTCGGATAATTTTTGGGGGTCAAAATCTATATTAATTGGTGCGTTCAAATCTGTCCAGAAAACTAGTGTAAAATGGTAACTTTGAAAATGTCGTTCTCTTTGGGTATAAATCCAAAAATTATCAAATCAGCGTCATTAGAACCAGTTACGAGTCTAGTTTCTTAAAGTTTTGTCCTTGAGTTGATTGCTCGTGTATACTAAGAGAACCACTAATTTCTTTAAAGTGCTGTAGAAAATAATCTGTTTTGGCATAATTAATTGCAAATAATTATTTTGACAAGAAAATCAAGTAAAACCAATTGGGTTTGAAACTTAGGATATATTAGTTGATATCTGGAGGGTTTTGGAATTTTTCAAACAGCGTGGAGTAGGTTTTTAATTTTCAAAGTTAGCGAATAGATTGAGAAACTTGTTTAATATTCTGTTTTATCTTAAAGTTACTTTTAATTAAGTTTCGATCTAAACCCATGTCTTGGGTAATTTGAGACCTTGAAGAACATGAACTTAGGTATTATTTAAGAGTATCGGTGAGTGGGGTTGAGCTGTGTTAGTGCGCTTTAGTGTGTAGTACTTAGTTTATTATTTTTCTTTAGTATTTTTAAATTAGTAGTGATGTATAGTTTTCATCCTTGGTTCAGAGCACTAGTTGGACTTTCATACTCTATTCAAGGATTATATTATATCATGTTCAGGTGAGTAGTTGCATGCTACATATTTTTATAAATATTCCCCTACCCTGAACTGTTGGAAAATTAAATTGTTGTTTTAAGACTAAACTGTTTTGATAAATTATTATATTATCAATGTAATTAAATTATTTCTGAAACATGTGTAAACTTGGCATACTGTAAACTATTTTTTATGGTCTCATGTTTATAATGGTGAACTACCATTTTTGCAAACCTGAATTGTATTGATTATTGAGACCACCTGTATATTTTAGTCCAGGGAAATTATTCCACTGTGTGTGGTGACTCTGGCCACTAGGGAATAGATCTGGGTCGAGCCGTGATGACTCTAGTGCTCAACGATTGTAAGGAAAAGATCTAGGCTAGGCTAGGTGACCTTCAATCGGATCGTCTTAGAGAAAAGGCCCGGGTTGCCACCCCGAGGATGACTCTTGGTTCGATATTGGACCCACAGGCTTATTGCCTTGAAAACTTTGTGGCATGTTGCTTATTATTCTTGGTACCCAGAAAATTATTGATGTTCATGTTGTAATATATTTTCAGTGAAAAATGTCATTTATCATGTTTTTGAGAGACATGAGTATTTTAACTATTGAACTGGGGAATCTTCTTTTTGAAACAGATTATCTTTATTAAAACTGTATGTCAATCTAATTTCTATGATATATATCTTATTTTCAAATTGATCCTGCTACTCACTGAGCTATTCGCTGGCTTAGTTGCTTATCATTTCTAGGTGTTAGAAGGACTTGGAATGGACTCATGGCATAGTGGAGACTTAATTACATAGACCTCTAGACCATTCATTATTTTGTTTTAGCTTGTTATGTCGGTTTTGTGCATACATTGTGGTTAGACTTTATTTAGAATTATTTTATTTTATTTTATGGGCGGTTTGTGTTCCATTTAGTATATATTTTTTGGAGCATTGGTTATAGCTGGTTTTAACATTTATACTTGTGACTTGTCACTGGTTTGGGTTTCGATTTATTTATTTTTGGCCTATCGTCACATTTATTCATTGTGATTTTGGGTTCATGTTTAGGCTTACATGTGCCTTGGGCTTAGTCCCTGTGGGCCACGGCCGGTCATGCCTGGAGTTAGGGTGTGACAGTGTGTCGAGTAAGAAATTCGCGGCAAGTGAAGCTAATTTCACGTCGCTTCAAATGGTGAATGGCCTTGCGCAATGCACACCGGACTTGAATGCTATGGAATGTAGTAAATGTCTTCGAGAAGGTATCTCAATTTTTTTGAATTGCTGTGATGGAAAGCAAGGTGGGAGAATTTTACCGGTTTTATAATGCCACCGGCACTGCACCAGCACCTCCTCCACCAGTCCTTCCTCCTCTTGCAAGCAGTCCAGGTAAATTCCAAACAAGACATATAGACTTTGTTTGGATAGAGATTTTGCTTGTTAATGCAGGAAAGGGAGGAATCTCATCACAAGTACTTGTCGCAATCATTGTTTCAATTGGGGGCTCTATTTTGCTTATCATTATAGGATTCTGTTTCATATGTAGGAGAGGGAAGAAGAAACACGATGCTGTTGAATCAGATATTGGTAAGACTAAAAAAATAAAAATAAAAACTTGTTTCCTATCTTCTCTTGCTTTCAAATTCATTACATTTAGTTTTTGTTGTGTCTAGTTGAGAATGACATTACATCAGTACAATCCTTGTAATTTGATTTGGCTACAATTCAAGTCGCCACGAACAACTTCTCTGGTAATAACAAAATTGGTCAAGGTGGAATGAAATTACATCAGTACATCCCCTTTGTTTGTTTGCATTCTAATTTGCGTCCTTATCCTTAGAAGCAACCCCAACTTTCCTATATTCTTATTGCCCAAATACAACCACTTAAATTCCTAACAGCACATACCAATCCAAACTCAACACCCTCTTCTCAACTCTTTCCTCCAATTCCACTACCACCACTACAACAAAATGCACATTCGGCGACCAAAATTGGCGACTAAACAAAATTTAGTGGCCAAAAGTTGTGGAATTGGCGACTAAACATTTTTTTAGTCGGCAAAAGTAAAATATTTAGCTACTAATTTTTTTTAGTCAAGGTATATTGGTTTTTGGAGACTAAAAAAAATTTAGTCGCTAAAAGTGCTAGAATTGGCTACAAAAAAAATTTTTAGTCGCTGTATATTGAGTTTTGGCTACTAAAATCATTTTGTCGCTGAATGGAAAATAAAAAATTATTTTTTTACCTTTGGTGACCAAAATTTTGGTCACCAAAAGTTTATTTTCAACGACAAAAAAAAATTTTAGTCACCATATATTAAGTTTTGGTTACTAAACCATTTAGTCGCCGAACAAAAAATAAAAAAATATTTTTTTACCTTTGGAGACCAAAATTTTGGTAGCCAAAAGTTCATTTTTAGCGACAAAAAAGAGTTTTAGTCGCCAAAGAATTAAAACTTTTTGGAGGGAGACATTTCAAATAGTTTGGAGGGATTTATAAAAGACTTTCAGGAACTAAAAATATATTAGTCGCTATTACTCAATCTTTGGCTGCAAAATATTTAGTCGTTATTTATTAATATTTGGCGACAAAAAAGCTATTTAGTCGCTGAAGGACAATTTCAGAATTTTTTTTAGAGGGAAACAAATTATTTTTGGCGCCCTATATATTACACTTTGTTCTGTCTCTCACACACACACACGATATACACTTCTGTCTCAAACATTACCAAACCTCACCCCCACTCACCAGCAACGGTCACCACCGGCGCTCGCCACCGTCGCACTTCGCCACCGCCACTTGCAAATCGCCACCGCTACATAATCACAGGTATTTTTCTCTCTCTGTCGCTCTCGAGCTCTCTTCCTCTCAGTCGCTCTCAGTCTCTCTCCCTCTCTGTCGATCTCGCTCTCTCTCCCTCTCTATCCATCTCGGCCTCTCTCTTTCTCTCTCTGTCTCTATCTTCCTTCCTTTATTTCCCCATTTCTCACACTTGCACTAAATATGCTAATTGCTTAATTGTGTGTTGATTTTTTCTCGGTCTCTGTTTCTCATTCTTTGCCCATCTCCTTAATTTTTTCAATTGTAGAAACCCTAGCTTGTTTTTTTTTATTTTTATCCAACATTTTTGTTTGCTATTTGGGGCTTTTATTATTCTTTGTAAATATTTTTTTCGTATCTAACATTTGTATTTCATAGAAAAGAATTATAATTTTAACACCTTATTGGACAAAAATTCATATTCTTGATTCAAGTTCTTTCCAATGAATTTTCAATTACTCTTGAGGCGATCAATTGAAAAATTCAATAAGTTTGCAAGTTCTTTTTGTGTTTCTGTTGTTGAATTTGTTACTTTAGTTTGTGGAGAAATTATAATTTCGTGATAAAACATAATATCATGTTTTTGGCGACTAAACAATTAGTAGCTAAAAAGAAATTGGGAAAAGACATTTGGCGACTAAAAGTTTTGTAGCAAAAAAAAAAAGAAAAGACATTTAGCGACTAAAAGTTTAGTAGCCAAAAAAAAAATAGACATTTGGTGACTAAAACTTTAGTAGCCAAAAGAAAATCAAACATTTGGCGATTAAAATATTTCGTAGCTAAAAACAAAAAATAAAATTATAAACACACTTTTTCCTACTAAAATTTTAGTAGCCAAAAATGTAGAACTTTAGGCGACCAAATATTTAGTAACCAAAAGAGAAACTCTTTGCTGACTAAACATTTAGTAGCCAAAGATGGGGACTTTCGGCGACTAAATTTTTAGTAGCCAAAAAAGAACTCTTTGCCGACTAAAATTTTAGTAGCTAAAAAGGTAGGACTTTAGGCGACTAAAAGTTTGGTCGCCGAAAAGGCTCTAATTTAATTTAATGTCCAACCTTTTGGCGACTAAATATTTAGTCGGCAAATGAATACATTTGGCGACTAAAATAATTTTAGTCGCCAATTAGTTTTCCGGACTACTTTTCAGCTACTAATTTTGCGACCAAAAAATTTAGTCGCTAAAGACCTTCGGCGACTAAAAATTGACTTTTGATGAATAAAAATTTAGTTGCCAAAAGTGAAAATTCTTGTAGTGCACTAGTAGTGGGCATGAATCGGTTACGGCCATGGAACTTCCAATCCACCATCCGTCTGCCAAATTGGCAGATTGGAGAAAATCAATTCACATCCGTCTGCCAGTCCGACGGATGTGGATTGAGCGGATTGACGGATTGGCGAATGAATGCGAATCGGTTTGATAGTTTAAAATTTTATAAATTTTTCAACATAATTCAACTTGTGCACTTCCTCATTCCTAAAAAATAAAAATAAAATAAAATAAAATATTACAGTCCATGATTTAAAAAAGTATTACAATCATTGCATGCCTCATCCAAAAAAAGAAAGTTTGAAACTTTAAAATATTACAATCACAGCATGCATCATCCACCTATTACAATCACAGCATGTCTCATCCACATAAAGTATTACAATCTGTGGTGCTTAAAATATAAAAACGATTCAAACCACCAAAACTATGAACAGAGCAGCAATAGAGATTGTATGCCTCTGTATTGTTATATCTATATCTGTTTTTGAAAACAAAAACCAACCAGCATATATCATCTTTTTTATTTATTATTTTTAGAGTTAGATTTAAAAACCAAAAAATATAGATAAATAATACATTTATTTTTTTCAATTCAAAAAATATATACAAGTTGAAAACTCTTTTTCAACAGAATATTTAAACTCTTTTTCAATTGAAAACACAAACAGAATATCTAAATAAATTGAAAACACAAAATCTTATAAATTACTAGGGGTGCTCACGGTTTGGTGGTTCGGTTGCGGCCAAAGGAACCTCAAATTCGCCATCCGTCCAAAACTAGGCGGATTGAAAAAAATCAGTCTGCAACAGTCCGCTCGTCATCACGCATCCATCCAAAATGCGGCGAATCGGTTCGGTTCGTTTCAGTTAGTTTGAACGGATCGGTATATCCATTGCTCACCTCTAACTGCCACCATCAATGGCTTCTCCAACTCCATAGTCTACGACTTCTTCCTCAGACGTGGTGATGTTTCCACCAGAGTCTGTCAAGACTGTATGTAACCACTGCCACTACAAAAGTAGTCCAATGTTGTTCCAAGACGAAGCTTGCCATGATTTGGTACGATAAAAGTTGCCATTCTCATATATTTTTAAAGTATACATTTTGAACTTGTTCTTCAAATTGTGAAATTAAATAAATAGATTTATGAAGAAATCAAAATTATATACCAAGAACATATGCTGATAATTACAACTAAATTTCAACAGAAATACACAAAATAATAAAATGGTAAAGAAACCAAGCCGAAGCCTGCACGGTAGCAGTTTCCTTTGAAAAATCTAGAAACCCTAGATGTTGATTTGTGATTATGTACCAATTTAAAGCAGAATATAACAATCCCAATCAAACAATAAAAGACAAATCGACACAACGATTTTACGTGGAAAAACCACAATTTGACACCTCCAACTGTGATTAAAAAACCACGGGCAATAGCCACAAAACAATCCACTAAGAAGATTTAAAGGAATTACACAGGTATACTCTCAATTACCTAGCGAATCCACGCCTAATTGAACCAACCTCTATGTGCCTCTTCCAACCCCGTCTTCACCTCGGAATTGTCTTTACGATGAGCCACTCCAGAATCCACCGAAGTTTCAGGCTCAAATTCTTCAGAATCCACCGAAGAACAACTCTCTCTCTCTCTCTTGTATATAACAAACAAAACCTTTGATGTACTCTCTTTAAACCATGAGTTGAATACTCAATAAAACATCAAAGAAAACTAACAAAATATCCCCAGATATAAATCTTAAGAACCAAAAAGAAGATCTGGAGGAGTTAAATAGTTTTGGGAGAAAACCAACTATTTATAGAAAATCCAAAAGTAATCCTAGTTTTGGAAGAAATCCAACTACTTATAGAAATCCAAAAGTAATCCTAGTTTTGGAAGAAAATCAACTCCTTAAAGAAATCCTTGTCAAACGGGATTGACAATAATAAAACCTAACAATCTCCCCCTTTGGCAATGCCGTGACAAAACACACCTAACAAATAAAATCCTAATCACCCCAACCCATTACAACCAACAAACACAAACTTCTTTCTCAAGATTAAGATCTGCAAAACAGCTATTAGTGTCATAATCTCCAAAACAACTATTAGTGCCACAAGAGTATATGAAAAAGCAATAAACATATGACAAGATTATCTTGAAGCATGAGATGGAAAACATGAATAGATGCGGCTTGAAGATTTTAAGAACATGTAACATGGATAGATGAAAACTAAGACACATGAAAAACAACTTAACAAATCAAAGTGATCATGCGAACAAACTCTTGTAATGATAAACCAAACTCCCCCACACTAAAAACAAAGAACAAGAAGAAAACGACAAACAATAATATGGTGGAGCAAGCAAGGAATTTCAGAGTTGTACCTTAAAACACACAAGATTATCCAAGAAGCACAATTACTTAAAAACACAATGTGCACAGCCTCTAGAAGATTCCTCATAAAAGAAAGTAATGCATTATGTGAAAAGCATAGATCCCATGATAAAAGTGTGTGTGTGACTCTTGGAGTTCGACAAACACTAGATTCAAATCCTAGCAGTGATATGAAAGCTGGAACTCTGACAAGAGAATCTAAGCACAACTAAGGAAAGTCAAACCACTAGGAATCAAGGGGTATTTGGTGAGTAAAGGCGAAGGCTCCCCTCAATCAATGAATCCTTTATTTTTTTCACATCTTTTTCTTTTCTTTCTTTTGCACATTTTTTTTGTTCTTCTTTCTTTTGCACATTTTTTCTTTCTTTTGCACACTCATTGGCGGCTGACACGCTCAAGAGTATGGAAACCGAACCAGAGAAGCATGGATATAATAAGGATGGCCTGGTTGGTGACTCTGAGGTAGCCTTTTCCTCATGCCTGGACTACAAAAAACAGAGGGGAAAGCCATGGAGATACAAAAAGATGGAAGGTGGTTAACAGACTCAACATCACCCATGATATGCTAGTATAGGTCAATTCCTCTAGAAAAGCAAAAGATACAATGCCAGAAGTCCATAAAAAAAATAATCACTAAGACGGAAGACTCCAATATTTACTAATCCAAGAGTGTGTACAGAATGAGACATACTAATCAAAGAACACACACTCCAAAATGAGTAATGACCACAGAAAGCACACACATATTAACAGGTAATGGATATTCTTATCAATTCCAATATGTACCAAGGACCACTCAAAAATTTCAAGCTTGCAAAACCATACTAAGAAAATCTTTTTGGGTTTTTTTTTTTCTTTTTTTTTCTTTTTCTAAACCAAGCAAGACAAAAAACGAAGAAACACACATTTTTTTTTTCTCATTAAAAAAAAAAACACACAGAAATCCAAAAACTAAAATAAATAAACAAATTAACACAAGTCAAGTTTTCTCACCCAAACCGCTTTAGTATAAACAAAGTTGTGAGCATTGCGGTTTTTGGGTGATGTCTTGACATTGTGATTCCCTTTGCTCTCAATGGGAACCTGTCTAGACTTGGTTTCCAACTTCCTATCAATGAAGTGTCTCCTACCCCACGAGATGTTGGAATTTCTTCCATCTCTATGAGACACTCTCACATGCAACTTATAACAATAAGGGCGAATATGACCATGCATACCACAATGATGACAAATAAAAATAGGGTGTACCTTCTTTTCTTTTACCTTACCAACTCTAAAAAGTTTGAGAAGTCCATCGTTATGTTGAATTTTTTGTTCTCCCTTTCCTTGAGTTCTTGTATCATGAGATGTAGATGCATTCTGTTTTTGCTCTTTGTTATCACCAAAGCCAATGCCACTCTTATCACAACACATTTGTTGAGACCCAATGATATCCTCTAAAGTCTTTGATCCTTTGTTCCAAAGACCAATGGTAGCCATAGCGCACTTGAGCTCTTCCTCTTTCTTGATGATTAGTTCTTCCAAGGCAAATTGAGACATCTCGAGAGTTTCAATTTTTTCTTCATATGTTGCATAAATTTGCTGAAGTTCATTCCTCTCTATCTGACAAGTCAAGAGTTTTGCACAAAAAGCTTGTCGATCATTAGAAATCTTGATGACTTCAATCCTAGCCTCGGAAATCTCCTCCTTTAGTTTGACATTCTCACTTTCACATGCTGTGAGTTTCATAGTGAGTTTGTCATTCAATTTGGATAACTTAAGAGATTCCTTATACAACTTTTCATAAGCTTGCTCGAGCTCTTCATCATCACTTCCCGAGGATTCATCATCAGTGGTATTCTCAACCGGGCTCTTCGGATACCCTGTTTGTCCTTTAGTTTCGGAAGCCGCCATGAAAGCAAGGAATTGTTTATGTCCCTCTTCACCTTGATCTTCATTGTCACTTTCATCTTTATCAGATTCTGATTCATCATCCCAAGTGATAGCGAGGGTTTTCTTCTTCCTCAACCGAGTGGGGCATTCTTGAGCAAAGTGGCCAAATCCTTGGCATTCATAGCATTGGAGTCTTTCAGAGTTCCTTTGTATCTTTCCTTTCTCCTTCTTGGCTATAGAATTAATTTTGAGTTTATCTTTGCCTTTAGATTTATGAGTATGAGTAGATTCCAAAAGATTAGGGTTCTTTTTCAAAAAAGATTTTTTAAATTGTTTAACAAAAGCAGCCGTAATCTTGGAATCTATCTCACAATCCTCATCAGAATCCTCTCTAACTTTATGAGCACTACTAAAAGTAATATCTTTTTGTTTCTTTTTGAAATTCTTGTGTGCCTCATAAGTTTGGAGATTTCCAACCAACTGATCCAGTTTGAGGTTGTCAACATCTTGAGCCTCCTCAATGGCCGTAACTTTTGGTTGGAACCGATCGGGCAAGGATCTCAAAATTTTTCCCACAACTTTGGATTCTGGTATTTTTTCACCTAAATTGAAGCTGAAATTAACAATGTCACTCAACTTTGCATAAAATTCATCAAAGGTCTCACTATCTTTCATTGAAAGGTTTTCAAAACTAGATGTGAGCCTTTGAAGTTTTGAGCGTTTAACAGAAGGAGTGCCTTTATGAATAGTTTGTAAGATATCCCAAGCCTCTTTTGCGACTTCACAATTACAAATACGACTAAACTCTTCAGGTGTGACAGCGCAAAAGAGAGAATTGATAGCTTTACTATTCCAGCTACTATTTTGGTAATCAATTGTGTCCCACTTATCAATTGGTTTAGGGAAAGTTACTCCATCAACGGTAATCGTTGGTTCAGTCCACCCATACATGACAGATTGCCAAACTTTTTCATCAATAGATTTTAAAAACGATCTCATCCAAGCTTTCCAAAAAGAATAATTGGATCCGTCAAGTAGGGGTGGTCGAACCATAGAATTTCCTTCACGAATTGTATCCATTATCACAAATCAAACAAGATCTCGCTCTAACAGATTTTTTATAAAAAAAAATAGAACAACCTGCTCTGATACCAATTGAAAAATCTAGAAACCCTAGATGTTGATTTGTGATTATGTACCAATTTTAAGCAGAATATAACAATCCCAATCAAACAATAAAAGACAAATCGACACAACGATTTTACGTGGAAAAACCACAATTTGACACCTCCAACTGTGATTAAAAAACCACGGGCAACAGCCACAAAACAATCCACTAAGAAGATTTAAAGGAATTACACAGGTATACTCTCAATTACCTAGCGAATCCACGCCTAATTGAACCAACCTCTATGTGCCTCTTCCAACCCCGTCTTCACCTTGGAATTGTCTTTACGATAAGCCACTCTAGAATCCACCGAAGTTTCAGGCTCGAATTCTTCAGAATCCACCAAAGAACAACTCTCTCTCTCTTGTATATAACAAACAAAACCTTTGATGTACTCTCTTTAAACCATGAGTTGAATACTCAATAAAACATCAAAGAAAACTAACAAAATATCCCCAGATATAAACCTTAAGAACCAAAAAGAAGATCTGGAGGAGTTAAATAGTTTTGGGAGAAAACCAACTATTTATAGAAAATCCAAAAGTAATCCTAGTTTTGGAAGAAATCCAATTACTTATAGAAATCCAAAAGTAATCCTAGTTTTGGAAGAAAATCAACTCCTTAAAGAAATCCTTGTCAAACGGGATTGACAATAATAAAACCTAACATTAAAACAGATTTCGCCACCTCACAGGTCGAGTGCTTGAGGAATCCCGGCGTCTGTCTCCCAAGATACGACGGTCAAAAACCAGCTACGGCAGAAGCACTTTCTGTCTAGCTTAACGAACAAAAACAGTGGCAGCACTCTCTCACAGTAAGAACTTTATGGCAAACTGACTTGTAAAATGGAAGCAAAAATTTCTATATAGAGACTTGACAAGAGGGTCTTAATTTATATATGTATAGGGGAGAGAGGAAGAGCCTCCAGTCTTTAAGGCTGGTCATTAAAACACCATTAACCAGCATCCATAGCCCCTTTTCAAAAAGATGAAAAGTTTGGATACCCAAAGGATTCACACCCTTTAGCCAAGAAAAAAGAATTTAAATACCCTTAAAATCCCATTCATGAATCTAACATCATGAGGCAATTTCTTGGCAATTTCTTATTCAATTCTCAATGATTTTGGGCCCACTTGGACCCAACACAATAAATGGTTAGGACCCACTTTAATATTTAATTAAAGTCACCACACTTTAATATTAAATTAAAGTCATCAAAAAATCATTTTTTCCAACAATCCCCCATATGAATAAAAATTGACCAAATAACTCAACAAATGGACACCGTTCAACAATAAGGACTCAGAGAGAGAGTACAACGAACTAACCCCGACATCAGAGAAGGTAGCTTTTGGCTTTGAACCTCTCCCAGTGAAAACCTATCGAGTTTACTGGCTGATCCGTGAATATGATATCTTGAACTGCTCTGTCGTTTATGTAAACTGAGACAATAGATCTCACATGGGAATTACTCCTACCACCATTCTGTTCTCACTGGCGTGCCCTGTATGGCCCGGGGCACTAGCCTGGTTCAGCGAGTGGCTTCAAAGAATCTTGGCCTGCCCAATTCTTCTA
This sequence comes from Camellia granthamiana, assembly GCA_036172215.1. NCBI lineage: Eukaryota > Viridiplantae > Streptophyta > Magnoliopsida > Ericales > Theaceae > Camellia > Camellia granthamiana. The sequence goes on along the minus strand of CM069909.1, from coordinate 130,260,307 downwards.
GAAGCGGCCCCACTTCAAACTCACATAGGTGACTCTACTTTAGTATCCTGCAATACTCAGCTCAACAGCTTAACACACTAGAGTCATTAAAAGCTCAGCTTAACCTCTACACTTGCAGGTATCACTGATAAAAGGAATGGCTGGAGGTTTAACCTCCTTAGTGACATACCACCGTTACGCGCAATTAGGTTGTCCCATTGATCTTGGGATCTCCAGTCAACTAGGTTGGGTTTCCATTCCGGTAACTTCCAAAGGCCTCAACCCCATTCCTTTTGACGACGTTTCGACTAATACTCGATTTAACCCTTTAGTTAGCGGATCCGCAATGTTGTCCTTTAGACTTTACATAGTCTATAGAGACAACTCCATTCGAGAGTAGTTGTCGTATGGAATTATGTCTATGACGGATATGTCTAGACTTTCCATTATACATATTACTATGTGCCCTACCAATTGCAGATTGACTATCACAATGAATACAAATAGCTAGCACAGGTTTAGACCAACGTGGAATATCTTCAATGAAATGGCAAAGCCATTCAGCTTCTTCCGTTGCTGTATCCAAAGCAATAAACTTTGATTCCATCATTGATCTAGATATACACGTTTGCTTGGAAGATTTCCAAGACACGGCTGCCCCACCAAGAGTGAACACACATCCACTAGTGGACTTCGAGTCCTTTATCTTTGATATCCAATTCGCGTCACTATAGCCTTCAAGCACCGTTGGATATCGAGTATAATGCAGCCTATAATCCCGAGTGTAGCGTAAATACCTTAACACCCGCACAATGTCTTTCCAAAGAGAAGCATCGGGATTACTTGTGTATCTTCTAAGCCTGCTAGCCGAGTAAGCTATATTCGGCCTAGTACAACTCATCAAATACATTAAACTTCCAATTACCCGAGAATATTCTAATTGAGAGACACTCTCTTTATTATTCTTGGTAAAATATAGCCTTAAGTCTACAGGTGTCGATGACACACTCGTAACTGATCCACTAAACTTCTCAAGTATCTTATCAACATAAAGAGACTGAGAAAGTACAATTTCGCCAAATGTTCTGGTAATCTTAATTCCTAGAATAACATCTGCAATGCCCATATCCTTCATGTCAAACTTAGAATTTAATAGCTTCTTGGTAGTTTTGATCATTTCATTGTTACTGCCTATAATGAGCATATCATCAACATATAGACACAAAATGACATAACCTCTGTCAATGTCTTTGACATAAACACACTTATCACATTCGTTGATTCTAAATCCACTTGACAACATTACGTTGTCAAACTTCTCATGCCATTGTTTATGTGCTGGCTTCAAACCATACAATGATTTGACAAGTTTACAGACTTTCTTGCTTTGCCCTAGAGCTAAAAACCCTATAGGTTGCTCCATATAGATTTCTTCATTCAAATCCCCAGTTAAGAAAGCTGTCTTTACATCCATCTGGTATATCTCCAGATTGCGCAAAGCTGCTATCGCAATCACCATGCGAATGGATGTTATCCTAGTTACAGGTGAGTACGTGTTAAAGTAATCCAGGCCTTCTCGTTGCATGTACCCTTTGATAACGAGCCTCGCTTTGTACTTGTCAATAGACCCATCGGCCTTCATCTTTCTTTTAAAATTCCATTTGTATCCTAAAGGCATACAACCTGGAGGTAAATCTACCAACTCCCAGGTGTGGTTCTGTAAGATGGAGTCAATCTTACTTTTGATCGCTTCTTTCCATAAAGGACTCTCTGGAGAAGTCACAGCTTCGTGAAAAGTTTAAGGTTCGTTCTCAACCATATAAGTCAAGAAGTCTGGACCAAAAGACTTAGACATCCTAGCCCTCTTACTCCTTCTAGGCTGATCATCACCTTGATTCTCAACTTGATCATCAAAATGATCATCATCACCAACAAGCTCACCAAATTGCTCTAAAACCTCGGAACCCCTTCTTAGGTTCGACAAGGAAAAATGTCTTCAAAGAAACATGCATTCCTTGACTCCATGATGGTATTCCTGTGTATGTCTGAAGTTTCAGACTTATGTACAAGAAACCGATATGCACTACTATTATGTGCATAACCAATGAATATACAATCCACGTATTTCGGGCCTATCCTAACCCGTTAGGGTATAAGAATCGCCACAATTGCCAGACACCCCCACATTCGTAAGAATTTATAAGAAGGCTTAACGCCTTTTCATAACTCATACGGGATCTTGTCCACTTCGCTTCAACACAAGTTTCACACTTGTGTTTCGTCAGAACGACCTTGTCAGACTCAAAAACCATGCAAAAACATGTTTAATAAGAAGAGACCTAGAGACAAGATTCTTACGAAAGTCCGAAAAATACAGGACTTCGTTCAAGGTTAGCTCTTTTCCTGAGGTTAACTTCAGGACCACCTTTTCCTCAACAAATGAGGTAGTAGAGTTTCCCATAAACAACTTCTTACCATTTGTAACTGGTTCGAAAGTTGTAAACAGCTCCTTCTCGGAGCAGATGTGGCGTGTAGCCCTAGTAAAACTAAAACCCCTCGCTACCACAGTTGTAGCACTTCCCAAAGAACCGATAACCAGGTTCCCGCGGCTTGTATGCCAGTTTCTTTGCAACACCACCCCTTGGCCCCAGCTTAGAGCCCTTGTTCACGGGGGGCTTCTTCCTTACCCCAGAAGATTTGCCATGCTCAATGACATTGGCCTTCACTGAGAAGGTACTCCCTCCTTTATTTCTATTATCCTTCTCAATTTGGAGCCGGATAATTAAGTCTTCTTTGTAGAATTAATACAAAGTTTTAAACAAATCCTTGTGTCACAATGATTATGAAACTCTCAAAATCATATCATAGTAAATACATTCCCAGATTGTCATCAACTGAATTACGCACCCAAATATATTTGGTCCAACCTATCACTCTGAAGCTAATAGTCTTATTATTAGGAAACACAAATCCAGTGTTCAATAGTCTACTATATGGAACTTCATAACATGGCCAGTAGTCTTATCACTAGAAATCACTAATTTCTCAGCATGTGGTCAGTAAACTTTCTACTACTAGGAATCACAATGTCTTAACCTGTGATCAGTAGTCACTTTACTACTAGGAATCACACCGTCCTGACATAGGATCAATAGACTCTCATTACTAGGAATCATCATGTCTTGACATATGACCAGTAGGCTCTCCACTACTAGGAACCATGATATCTTGACATGTGATCAGTAATCTATTCACTACTAGGAACCACAATCTCATAACTGTGTAGCCAGTGGTCTAACACCTCCTAGGAACCACCAGTTTTCTATCTCTGTGATCAGTGATCTTGTACTCACTAGAAGCCACCAATTCAAGAATATATTTGGAATTTAAAAATTCAAAACATATTCATCCACTATAACAGGTTGTCTCATCTTTGCTTTCAAGCAAAGTCACATAGCAATCATAAATGCTATAAATAACACAAGGATACCAAACTAATTGCCTCTGATCAATTCAGAGATATTTTAATGCAATCTTATGATTTCCTTTAATCATACTTGATCTCTCAAGATCTTCCTTTAAGAATCTCGTGAGGCAAAGGTTGTCAGGTGGAACAACATTTCTGTTTGTCACATTTTGAAGCCATTTCTGAAACATCACAACAAAATTTCACTTCTGTGATTCCAGAAATTAAACTTAACCCTTAGAAAATCCCTCAGATGGAAATTTAATTCAAAACTAGTCTCACCATTTAACCTAGAATCGAACATGGTCAGGAATGTTTCCAGGAAGACTGAAGGGGTCACATCGATCCCACTTAAAATCCAGTTAACCTTTTGACAAAACATCCAAGAGCATGTTGACTCCTAATCCATAGGAAACAATTTTAAAATTAAGATTTCCAGGGGATAAACTAGGTTATAACAAACCGATTTCCAAGCAAATAAAATTTGCTACCAGAATTACACCACTCGTGAAAGTTAACCGGTACTCCCGGAACTAAGCCCATTATTTCTTAATAAAATCAGAAATATTTTAGCTAATGCTAAAATTTGGTTTCCTTTCTCAAAACCAAAACACTTTGGACATAATTAGATTATAACCAAAGACTTTCTCCAAACTTGGTTTTCCAACACTTTGGGAATAAAATGATTAAACTCAAATACTTTCTCCAAACTTGGTTTTCCAACACTTTGGGAATAAAATGATTAAACCCAAAGACTTTCTCAAACTCCAAAGGTTTGAAACCAAATCCGTCTTAGTTGTCATTTTTGAACAAATAAGAACTACTTTTTAGCCAAAGCTAAAACTTTGATTTCTATCACAAAAAACCAAACCAAGTTCCAAACTTACATGCAATTTAAAAATTGCTATAACAATTACACGCATATAAAATGCTTCTAACAAAACAAGCAAATAAAACTTGCTACCACAAATTGGTAAACAAACCAATTAAATCTTAAGCAAAACATGCTTCAAACATTTAAATAAATTAGCCAATCTATAAGGATTCTATTTAGTCCAAAAGCCTTTCCACGCTTAGGTATTCCTATTCAACACAAAAGTTAGTAGAAAAAACCACAACAAAATACAAACAAATAATCTAAGCAAATATATATATATAATAAATAATTGAAACCATCTACCTAACTATTTATAAAATTAACCAATGAATTAAAATGCCAATTTAATTAAAACTTTAAAATAAAGTTCAATACTCATGAGTTATAAATGAAATTAATTCATAATAAACGTTTAAACTAATAACTCCAAATAAATAAGTTAAATTCAAAGTTAATGCACCCAATTAAATAATTCAGATTAATGTGCCCAATTAGATAATTTAGATTAATGCACCCAATTAAATGATTCACATTAATGCACCCAATTAGATAATTTAGATTAATGCACCCAATTAAATTCAAATTAATCATGTACATAATTCATAAAAACTCTATAACTCCAAATACATTAAACTAAAATTAATAGGCAAGAGTTACAAACCAATAACCATTTAGCAATTAACATATGCAAATAATTCTAAAAACATTAAATTATGCAATCTAGTCTAGAAAATAATAAGCATGTAACAAATTAAAAACTAGAATAGAATTAGCATGTCAAAATTGCAACATCCATAAATTATATTTTATAAGCTTAAAATTCATGCAAATCATGGTAGGGGAATGATGAACCATATGCATAAAATAAGATCATACTAATACAATTAAGTATGCAAATTATGATAGAGCATTCTAATTAAACTAAGCAATTAGAGAATAACATTGCATAATTTACAATCATTGAAACATTGAGCAATTCCGCAATAGTTCCTAGTAACATTATACAAAGCTAACCTAATTGTCTATATAAATCTATTCGATCAATTTCATAGAAAATATATAAAAATCTGTTTTAAGCTTGTTCTTCAAATTGTGAAATTAAATAAATAGATTTATGAAGAAATCAAAATTATATACCAAGAACATATGCTGATAATTACAACTAAATTTCAACAGAAATACACAAAACAATAAAATGGTAAAGAAACCAAACCGAAACCTGCACGGTAGCAGTTTCCTTAAAACAGATTTCGCCGCCTCACAGGTCGAGTGCTTGAGAAATCCCGGCGTCTGTCTCCCAGGATACGACGGTCAAAAACTAGCTACGGCAGAAGCACTTTCTGTCTAGCTTAGTGAACAAAAACAATGGCAGCACTCTCTCACAGTAGGAACTTTATGGCAAACTGACTTGTAAAATGGAAGCAAAAATTTCTACATAGAGACTTGACAGGAGGGTCTTAATTTATACATGTATAGGGGAGAGAGGAAGAGCCTCCAGCCTTTAAGGCTGGTCATTAAAACACCATTAACCAGCATCCATAGTCCCTTTTCAAAAAGATGAAAAGTTTGGATGCCCAAAGGATTCACACCCTTTAGCCAAGAAAAAAGAATTTAAATACCCTTAAAATCCCATTCATGAATCTAACATCATGAGGCAATTTCTTGGCAATTTCTTATTCAATTCTCAATGATTTTTGGCCCACTTGGAACCAACACAATAAATGGTTGGGACCCACTTTAATATTTAATTAAAGTCACCACACTTTAATATTAAATTAAAGTCACCAAAAAATCATTTTTTCCAACAGAAATAATTTAAATATTAAAGATTCAAATGACACAAAGCTCAGGATTTAAAGACCAAAAATGAAATTAACACATGAAATTATCTACATTTCTTAACGAGTGGAGACACACTAAAATGAAACCTTGTTCGTGATGCTAACACATGACACAACCCGGGGAGATAATCAAAGTCATTGAAAAGTTAGTTTCTTCTATACAATTTTTAATTTTTAAACTTTTTTAAATGAATTAAGATTTTCATAACCAAATAGAATCGTTTAACTAATAAATTAATTTCATGATCAAATTTAGCGTTGGTTTAAAAGAATTATTATTCATTATAGAGCAATGCTCTACACCTACCATTGATTGTGAGGTCTCTTAAAATAGACTAATTATTGGTATTAAGAATTATTGATCTCTTAACCAAAGATAATAGCTAGGTTGTGTAATCATGATTTCACCCTTACCACAAGTATAATTTAAATCATTATATTATGTAGAACCTTCCTTGTATTATATGCATCTTACTCTCAAGATATAAATAAAGATCAAAACAAAGTCTCACCACAAAATTAAATCACAACTATCCCCAACAAGGGAATCAACTAGCAAATCTTTGATAATTATACACCTATTATTTAGAATATAAACAATAAAAGATTTTTTAATATTTTAAAATTTTACATTAATTGATGATGAATAGTTTATCATGATTTAAAACAAATAAAGGATTTTATTTCTGCATTAGCTTTGTGCTAATTATAAGTCTTATTAATGATAGCTCTAAATGTTGTCAATACAAATTAAAATAATTAAAATTTCAATACATATTTTACATATCTCATAATTTTTTTTATATTTTACATATTTTAATACACTTTATATATATTTCAATACATTTTAAATATTTACTCACATTATGGGAGTTTTAGTAATTTTTTGGATGAGTATGAACTTAATAAGTTTTGTTGACTTTCTAACTATTATGGTCTAATAGTTGGTTGGGCGGCCTCACACTTAGTAGACTTAGTTTGTTTGATAATATAATACATTTCCTACTTATAATTATTCTACTATTAATTAATAAATAAATTAAAAAATAAATAAATAACATAAGTTCTTAAGTCTCTTTTTAATATTTCTTATTAAATATTATCATGATTCTCATGATTCTTATCCGAGTACTACTTTACAATTTAAAATTTAGACCAGAGTTCTATAGTCCAACGAGCCAATGACAAGTGCTTATGTTAGTGCAAGAAAAGTTCCAAACTCTCTCACATCACCAATCCACAATCCCACTTGTGTCCCCATGAAAAGTGTTCGGTAGCATTGGGTAAAGTTTTAGAATTATAATTTTAAAATAGAATTGTATTTTGAATTTATAAATTTTAAAATTATAATTTGAGTGTGAAAAATTTATTTGGTTATAAGTTTTGAAAAGAGTTTTGAATTCAATTTGAAATTTTTTATGTGACATATGATATTTGATTAAAAAACATACAACTCATAGCCAAACATATAATCCAAAATATTATTCAAAACTCATAAAAAAAATTTAAAAAAAAAAATTGAATTTTTTTTTTTTACATTATAAAAATAACATATGAAAAAAAAAAAAAAACACTCTTTCGGTCAATCAACTAGACGTCCAATGACCGAGTAGACGTGTTTTAAAAAGTGAGTGTGAAATCAATTTTAAAAAATTCTAACCAAATACCACAATCAAACCAAGACATGAAATTGAGTTTTGAAAGCCTTACCAAATACGGTACAAACAAAACTGATTTCCACTATGTTATCAAAAGTCTAGCCAATCTCATTTTTTCTCATCTTTCTCGGAAAATGCTATTCATTTAAATTTGTGCTTCAATTTTTTTTTTCTAAAAATAAAGTATATAATATAAATTTAAAATAAGTATATATATAGTCTATACTCAAAATAAATGTGATCTTTTAATATATTTTTTCATAATTTCTTACGTAATTTTCTTAATATAAGTATTATTATTCAAATCTAAAAGGGGGATTTGGTGATAGATCCCTCACTGTCTAATTTGTCTTTCAAAAGTACAAGAATTATATAGATCATTTCAAAACCCCCTAATATTTTAAAACTTGTTTCTTTTACTATACTACCCTCATATATATATATATCAACTCTCCTGTAAAGTCATTCTCACAGTGTATTTCAGAGTAAAATTTTACTTTGAATCATAATAAATTTTACACTGATTCAGAGTAATCAGTGTAGAATTTATTATGATTCAAAGTAAAATTTTATATCGTTAAATACATATATTGCCTTAGAGGTAAAATTTTACGCTCATTTTATTAAACCAAAACAGAGCACATACCAGAGTAAAATTTTACTCTCATTCTGTCAAACAAAAACAAAGCACAGACTAAAGGAAAAAAAATAGAGAGATAGAGAGAGCACATATATTGCCTTATTTGCTTCAAACCAGAGTAAAATTTTACTGTCTGAAAAACAAAGCATGATAAGAAGACAAAGAGAAAAAGAGGGAGAGAATATAGATCGGAGATGATAGATCTCAAATCTGAGGTCATCAATCTCAGATCTGAAGTCTTGGATGCTAAGGATGACGATGGTGGCATCGAATGGCGCTGGTGGTTGAGATGCTAGCGGTGAAACGGTGGTGGCGGTGGTGGTGACGAACAGCATCGATGGTTAAGACGATATTGGTGGAGACGACGGAGGTGGTGGAAACGATGGTAGTCATGGTAGTCGTGGTAGTAGAGATGGTGGTGGTGGTGGTGGAGAGAGCTCTTAGAAAGATATAGAGAAAGAAAGAGTTGAGAGAGAGAGAGATGGCAAAATGATGGAGAGAAAGAGGAGAAAGATAGAGAGTGTGTGTATGAAGGGGTAAATTTGCCACACAAAATATAAATCTGAAAATTTTTGTCCTTTATACAAGACTTTATAATTATGAGTGGGTTTTGAAAGTATATATATATATTTTTTTTTTCTTGGTCCTTTTAACAAGAAAAGGAAGGTAAAAAGGATTTATGGCCAAATTTTCCAATCTAAAAATTAGACTCACTTTTTAAGCTCAATGATCAATCAACCAATCATTCTTATGTGTTATTTATGTCTCTCATATATTTTTTAATTATCAACCAATTATCTTACTTACAGATCATTGAGTTTGAAAAATAAATTTAAAAAACTAAATTTATATATCATCTTTCTTTTTAATATTGTTTAGGATTCAGGGTTGAGAGAATCCAATTTTATTCGTTTGGAACTATAATATTATTAGTAACAAAGTCAATAAATTGTAACTTGAAACTTCATCTAATTGGAACCCACTTTCTCGAAAACACTAGTTTCTAAGTTCCTCAAATTTCATTTAATTGAGCTGATTGACCATGATTGGTGGCTCTAAACCTAATTTCCTCAACAAAAAAGACTAGCAACCAAACTTAGAGATCCATAATGTGTGGTGGAAATTGAATTGATATTCAGATTTAAAAATTTATAATGTATTCAAAATCAGTTTATATGATGGAGATTAAATTGATAAATAGTGTGTCATGAGTAAAATTAATTTGAACCATTAATTCCTATTTCTCTGTAAATTCACCATAAATAATTCTAGGTTTGTAATATTGCTCACGATATCTGGAAAAATAAAATAAAATAAAATTAAAATTATGCTCAGGGGAGGCTCTAACATGTTGATCACCATGAACTCATCCTTCAATATCGCCGCATTCCTTTCGTTTGTTTGCATTTGCTTGCTCAACTTCAGAATCAAAGCAACCCCAACTTTCCTATATTCTTATTGCCCAAATACAACCACTTACACTACTAACAGCACATACCAATTGGTGATTGATTATTTAGTACGCCCGAAATATGGACACGTGGTATTTCATAAGGTTTTGATTGGTGGAGAGGCATAAAGACCCACAATTTATGTTGGGGATGGGAGAACAAGATGAGGCTAAGTAATTAGTGATTGACTTGGAGTATAGCCACGTGGTGTTCCGGGAGTATTGAATAATTTTTCCATACGAATCGAACCTCAACACCCTCTTCTCAACTCTTTCCTCTAATGGCTTCTCTAACTTCACCGCCGGACTCAACCCGCCTGACATAGTCTACGGCCTCTTCCTCTGCCGTGGCGATGTTTCCATCATCATCTGTCAAGACTACGTAACCACTGCTACTACAGAAGTAGTCCAACGTTGTCCTAAGTCCAAGGTTGCCATGATGTGGTAGAATGAGTGCATGTTGCGATACTCAAATTAGACCATCTTCTCTATTGCTGATGAGTCATTTTGGGTAATTCTGAGAAATACGCAGAACGTAACGAACACAACCAATTTCAGAGAAGTCATGGGAGGTGTAATGGATGATATAGCCACACGGGCTTCAAATGATGGGTTTGTTAAGAACTTCGCAACGAGTCAAGCTAATCATTCATCTCTTCAAACGATGTATGGGTTAGCATAGTGCACACCGAACTTGAATGGTATGGCTTGCAATAAATGTCTTCAAGATGGTATCTCAAATTTTTCGAGTTGCTGGGATGGAAATCAGAGAGTGAGGGTTCTGTTTCCGAGTTGTAAATTTCTGAGATTATTAAAAATTACCTAACTATATGATTTATTGGACATTTACTATATGAATTAAAATTTTTAAGGGTCTGAATGTAATTTTTAAAATTATAAGTAACAAATCATATTTTAAATAGATGGTGTAATTAAAATTTACCCATTAAAAATGATAGGGAAAGAGGGTTAATAGTGAAGTGGCCCACGTATATGTTGAACCACCCAAAGGGTATCTAAAAATAAGTAGTTTGGAACCCATGATCAAATCCTTTAAAATCTCTGTAGTCCTCCTCTTTCTCTCCATCCTTTGCTTGCTTAGCCTTAGAACCAAATTGATGAACAATTGAATCCATCCTTTGCTTGCTCAGCCTTAGAACCAAATTGATGAACAATTGAATCTTTCATTGTTATTCTTTATGATCAGATACAGTGTATATTTATACAGATGGTGTAACAACCTCCTAACAAACTATAAAAAACTCTAACTACTAACTAATCTCGAGTTAACAAACTCTAACTACTAACTAACTAATCTTGAGCTGAACTTGAAGTAGAGTTAGCTACTGGTGTAGCTGCTGTTGAACTTGAGACTAAGTTAGCTGCTGTTGCTGAAGTAGTCTTATCATCACCCTGCAAGCTGATGAGAGGAGAGGTGACCAGCAGCTTGGATTGAAGGTACTGAAACCGAGCATCAGACAAAGGTTTGGTGAAAACATCTGCAATTTGTTCAACATAGGGTATGTAGTGAAGAAGAAGCTTCTTGGAAGCAATTTTGTCCCGGATGAAATGACAATCAACTTCAATGTATTTGGACCTTGTGTGAAACACATGATTAGAAGCTAATGCGATGGCAGATAAGTTATCACACCAAAGAATAGGAGTAGTTACAAGAGGGAGAGAAAGATCATGAAGTAACATTTGCAACCAACCGAGTTCAGCCGTAGCATGAGCAAAAGAGCAATACTCAGCTTCTATGTTAGATCAAGAGACTGTAGGCTGCTTTTTAGCAGACCAAGAGATGATATTAGAACCAAGGAAAACACAATAGCCAGAGGTGGATTTTCGATCAACAGAGTCACTAGCCCAATTAGAATCAGGAAAAGCCTGGAGCTCAAAAGAACTAGGACAAAAAGTCAAGCCATGAAAGAGGGAACCTTGAACAAACCAAAGAATCCGTTTGAGCAGAGAAAAATGAGCATTAGTGGGTTCATGCATGTGTTGACAGGCTTGATTCATAGCTAAGGACAAATCTGGACGAGTAAGAGTTAGATGCTGTAAAGCACCAACTAAACTTCTGTATAATTGATGCTGGTTAAAGGGTAGATTAGCAGCAGGAGTGAGAACAGGTTTCATGGACATAGGAGTAGGACATGGTTTACAAGAGGTCATCCCAGCTTTAAGGAGAATGTCAGAAGCATATTTAGATTGAGACAAAAAATAAGAATCACCCGCAGCTTGAATAGAAATGCCCAAGAAATAAGAAAGATCACCCAATTCCTTCATGGCAAAAGCAGAGTGCATCTGGTGAATGAGAGCTTGAATATGAGAGGGGCTACTACTAGTGAGTAAAATATCATCCACATACACAAGAAGAACTGTAATGGTAGTGGAAGTCTTGTGAATAAAGAGAGAGTTATCACAATGACTATTCACAAACCCTTGACATAACAAGAACTTGGAGAAAGTAGAGTACCAAGCTCGAGAAGCCTGTTTGAGGCCACAAATAGCTTTCTGTAACTTCCAGACATGATGAGGAAATGAAGAGCTAACAAAACTAGGTGGTTGAATCATATACACTTCCTCATCCAAAGTGCCATGTAGGAAAGCATTGTTGATGTCAAGTTGCTTCAATGGCCAATGATAATGTAAAGCCATACAAAGCAAAACCCTGATGGTGGGATGTTTAGCCACAAGGCTAAATGTCTCAGTATAATCAATGCCCACTTGTTGTAAAAATCCCTTAGCAACCAATCAAGCTTTATATCTTGCAATGGAGCCATTACTGTTTCGTTTGATTCGAAAAACCCACTTGCAACCAGTAGCCTTCTTAGTAAAAGGAAGAGGGACAAAAGACAAAGTGCCCTAAGCAAGTAAGGCATTATATTCTTCAAGCATCGCAAAATGCCAAAGAGGAGAAGTAAGAGCTTGTTGATGAGAAGAAGGCTCAATATCTATAAAAGGAGTAGTACAAGCTACAAGACCATTAGTTTTAGATCTGGTGAGCATGGGATGAAAATTAGTAGAAGAAGTAGAAGGTAGAATAGATGGGGCCGAAGAAGGTAGAGAAGGTAAATGAATAAAAAGAGAGTCAATAGGAATAGAGTGAGAAGGAGGAGAGATGGTAGATGTCTGATCAATAGGTGAAATAAGTAGATAAGGTAAAATCTGAGAAGCTACAATAGGCTGAGATGGAGGCCTAAATGGAGGAAGAGCAGAAAGGTTGACAGAAGAACAGTCTTGAGGAACTGCAGAGGGAACAACAGAAGACTTGGCAAGAGAACAGACCTGAGGAGCTGCAGAGGGAGAAAGTAGAGTTGCTGCTGGTGGACAAAGCTGAGTAGCAGCTACAGCAGACTGAGATGAAGACTGAGCAGTAGTAGATGTAGGCCAAAAGAAAGAGTGAAGATGGGATAAAGAATGAGCAGGAGCAGACGAATGAGTAGAAAAAGGAAAAATATCTTCATGAAACTCTACATGTCTAGAAATATAGACTTGACCTGTGGTCATGTCCATACACCTATAGCCTTTATAAGAGGAGTGATAGCCAAAGAAAACACATAAAGAGGACCGAGGCTGCAATTTAGAATGAGTATAAGGTCTTAACCAGGGAAAGCATTGGCAGCCAAAGACCTTCAAAAAGGAGTAATCAGGTAAGACATGATAAAGAAGCTCAAAAGGAGATTTGTGAGACAATTTGGCACTAGGCATTCTATTAATGAAATGAATGGCAGTAGCAACTCCATCAAACCAGAATTTAGTGGGAACAAAAGAATGGTGAAGCAAAGAAATAGTAGGTTCAACAATGTGTCTATGTTTACGTTTAGAGACACCATTTTGTGGTGGAGTATGAGGGCAAGAGAGTTGATGTACTATGCCTTGAGCCTTTAAGAATTTAGCCATGAAAGAGTTCACAAATTCAGTGCCACCATCAGTCCTTAACACTTGAAGTTTAGTAGAAAATTAAGTCTCAACATATGCTTTAAACTCTAAGAATTTTGAGAAAAATTCACTTTTGTAACATAGAGGATAAAGCCAAGTAAATCGACTATAATCATCAATGAAAAGCACATAATACTTGTATTCAGATGAAGTAGAATGAAAAAGCCCCCATACATCACTATGAATGAGAGAGAAAGGTTTATTCACAGTAGAATTTGACAGTTTAAAGGGAAGTCTATGACTCTTAGCCACACTACAATGCGTACAAGGATGAATAGCAAACTTTGTTTTATTGAAAGTAAAAGACAAATGCTTCTTTAAAGCAATAAACTTCAACTGAGATGGATGGCCCAATCGTTTGTGCCAAGTATGTTCAGAAGCACATGCAGAGGTCTTTGTCAAGAAAGCAGTAGATGAGGCAGAAGAAGGATGCATATATAGCAGTAGAATGATGAGAAGAAGACAACAGAGATGGAAAGTGATACAGGCCATTAGCATTATAGCCCTTATGTAAAATAGTCTTGGTGTTCTTGTCCTGAACCACAAAGGAAGAAGCATCAAAAGTAATAGTCCAATTATTATCTTTGGTGAGTTGATGAACAGAGAGAAGATTGGAAGAGATAGGAGCATGAAGGAGTTTATTGAGTTTAAAAGGAAAATAAGGAGTAGGAATGAGACCTTTACCTGTGTGGTGAATAGGAACAGAAGTGCCATTACCAATTATGATCTAATCAGGACCAGTATAGGACTGAGACATGTTGAGATTGGAGAGATCATGAGTAATATGATCAGAGGCAGCCGAATCAAGATACCAGGGAGCAGCCTCATATAAAGAATGAGGAGAAGCAGAAGCAACAAAGCTCTTGGTGGAGGATAAGCAGAAGAGAGTTCAGAAGAAGACTGAGATGAAGAATGTTGGGAAGAAGCATTTGGATGCACAGTTTGATGAAAATTAGCATCTAGTCTATGCCAACAATCAAGAGCCGTATGGTTGCCTTTGCCACAGATTTGAAAAATTATAGCAAGTGAATAGATCCTTCCTCTACCGCGAGAGTTCTGTCGTCCATGACCATGAAAAGAGCCTCGAAATCCTCCTCTTTAGCTTCAAAAAGAGGATTGTCTTCCTCTTGAAGAAGAAGATCCACTAGTGGAATCTCTTAGGGACACATAGGCAACTGTGTTTCTGTGTGATTGCATTTTTCTCTATTTGGAGTCTATATTTAGAGACTCAGAACATAGAAGAGAAGTTAAGTCTACCGTGGAAATAGGTTCAATCCAAGCACGAACAATAGTTTTAAGAGCATCAAACTCATTTGGCAAGCCATTCAGAGTAAGCAATACTAGATCTTTATCATCCATAGGTGATGAAGCAAGAGCTAATTGATTAGCAAGCTCTTTGATTTGAGTCAAATATTCTTCAATTGATTTGGAACCTTTGGTTAAATGTGTCAATCGATTCTTGATTTGATGGATGTGAGAACGAGAGACCTTGGTGAAATGTTTGCAAAGAGCAATCCATACCTCGAAGCTATGTTGCAGATGAAGAACAGAAGAAAAAATTGTAGGTGTAAGAGTAGCAGTTATACAACTAAGCAGATGAGCATCAATCTTGTTCCAAGTTGCTCGATTTGGATTCAAAGCTTCAAGGCCATTAGAGTCAGTGATCGTCAATGGAGGACATCGAACTGATCCAATTGCAAACTCTAACAGATTAGTAGCTCGTAAAATATTTTGAAATTGACTTCGCCATATAAGGAAATTGGTGGAATCGAGTTTAACTGTGATAAAAGAATTCAAATTGGAAATCAAGAGATTGAGATTTGCAGGTAAAGAAGAAGAAGATGATGAAGCAGCCATATGTGGATCGAAACTATGCTCGTAGGAGCTTTGTTGAAGCTCTAATACCATGATGAACAATTGAATCTTTCATTGTTATTCTTTATGATCAGATACAGTGTATATTTATATAGATAATGTAACAACCTCCTAACAAACTATAACAAACTCTAACTACTAACTAATCTTGAGTTAACAAACTCTAACTACTAACTAACTAATCTTGAACTGAACTTGAAGCAGAGTTAGCTACTGGTGTAACTGCTAATGAACTTGAGACTGAGTTAGCTGCTGATGCTGAAATAGTCTTATCACAAATCAACCCTAACTTTCCTTTTCATTCAGTGCCTAAACACAACAGCTTACACTCCAAACAGCACTTACCAAACCAACCTCAACACCCTCTTCTCTTCCCTCTCCTCCAATTCCACCACCTCCATCAATGGCTTCTCCAACTCTACCGCCAGCCTCAACCCCTTGATATGGCCTACAGCCTCTTCTTCTGCCGCGGTGATGTTTCCACCGACGTCTATCAAGACTGTATAACCACTGCTACTAAAGAAGTAGTCCAACATTGTCACAAGTCGAAGGTTGTCACAATTTGGTACGATGAGTGCATGATACGATACTCAAACAAGAGTATCTTCTCTATTCCCAATCAGTCATATAGAGAAGTTTTGAGGAATACACAGAATGTAACAAACATAATCAGTTTCAGAGTAGTGTTGGGAGGTGTAATGGATGATACAGCCACACGGGTTTCGAACAGTGGATAGTCTATGAAGCTCACGACAAGTGAAGCTAATTTCTCATTTCTTCAAACCTTGTATGGATTAGCTCAGTGCACGCTGGACTTGAATGTTTTGGATTGCAATAAATGTCTTCGAGATGGTATCTCGAATTTGTCGAGTTACTGTGATGGAAAACTGGGAGCCAGAGTTCTGTTTCCGAGTTGTAATGTTAGGTATGAGTTCTACCCTTTTTACAACCTCACCGCCATTACACTGCCGCCTTCGCCGCCACCGCCTTCAGCAGTCCTTCCTCCACCTCTAGGTCTTTCAACCAGTCGAGGTAAACTTTAAAAAAAAAAAAAAAAAACTCTTATTATTAAACAAAACCAAACCAAGCTTTGTTTTTCGATTGTGATTGATCGACTAGAGCAATTCTTTGTTGTGATTGTGCTAGATTCAGATCCAAAAAACAAAAATAATTAGAATTAATTTCATTTTTACTCCTTTCCCAAATCTATTTGCATCATTTTTGTACTTTTAGAAGAGTTTCAATTTGGTCCGTAAATATAGAGGAAATGTCCTCTTATGTCCTAAATTATCACTCAAAAATTAATTGCACTCTTATTTTTTTTTTAATAATATTAATTTTATACATAAATTATTTGATTTTAGATCAATTTTACCCATCATTAGTTTCCATTTATAATCTAACGGAAGTTGCTAATGTGACACTAAGATTTCATTTGAAATTTTATTTTACTCCCAAACTATCTCCAAAATATCAATTAGATCCTCAAATTTTATTTTATTTAAGAGTCTAATTGATATTTTAGAATAGTTTGGAGGGTAAAATGAAATTTAGGTATCACATCATCAACTCATGTTTGATCATATATGACAATTAACGTGGGACAAAATTTATGTAAAATTGAATAATTTATGCATAAAATTGATATTATTAAATAAAAGAGTCGGACATACCTGCTCACATATGAGATTTTAATTTGGAATCAATCATGATTTTCAATTGCTAAAGCAAATTTTCAATGACACGTTTTTGTTTTTGTTTTGGGAGGAAAGGGGAGAATCTCAACGCAAGGACTTATTGCCATCCTTGTTCCCATTGGCGTCTCTGTTTTGCTTTTCCTTGTAGGTTTTTGTTTCATAACTAGAAAATCAAAGAAGAAATGTGATGCCATAGAAGAAGATACAAGACAATTTTATTTATTTATTTATTTTATTTTTGGTGTGTCTCATCTTGTTTTCACCATTATTTGTTGAGTGAGAGATCAAAAAATTCACTATATTAGTTTTTTGATTTGTCCAGTTGGAAATGATATCACCACAGATGAGTCATTGCAATATAATTTGGGTACAGTTCAAGCTGCCACAAACAACTTCTCTGCTGAAAATAAAATTGGTGAAGGTGGATTTGGTCTTGTCTACAAGGTAAGATTGCTCTTGATTTCGATAATGGAGTTAAATATTCTTGGATTTGTAGTTTCCGAAATTTAGGTCCAATATTTCAATGGATGTCATATATTATCAGGGAACCCTTTCCAATGGACAAAAGGTAGCTGTGAAGAGGCTATCTCAAACCTCAGGGCAAGGAGCAGAAGAATTCAAAAACGAGGTCGTACTGGTAGCCAAGCTTCAACACAGAAATCTAGTGAGACTATTGGGATATTGCTTGGAAGGAGAAGAAAAGATACTCATATGAATTCGTGCCTAACAAAAGCCTTGACTACATTCTATTTGGTTTGGCAAATTTAAATAACTCTAGTTCTTAATAATGCTTCTTGTTTAGTTTCCATGAATGATTGCCATGAGTGTACATGATTTGAATTTGAAGAGATGAAACAATTTTAATGCATCACCGTGCATGTGTTTCCATTTCAAATCAAATTGTGTTAAGACATTTCTTGCCTCAACTCAAATTTCTCATTGTAAACTACAATATATTTTCTAATCAATGTGCAGATCCACAAGAACAAAAGAAGTTGGATTGGCTGAAACGTTACAAGATTATAGAAGGAATAGCTCGAGGAATGCTTTATCTTCATGAAGATTCCTGACTTAGAATTATACACCATGATCTCAAAGCTCGCAATGTTCTATAAGATGGAGATATGAATGCTAAAATTTCAGATTTTGGCATGGCTAGGATATTCGGTGTGGATCAAACTCAAGGAAATACAAGTCGAGTCGTTGGAGTATTGTGTCTCAAATTTCCACGTATTTGTTTTTCCATAATTTAAATTAATGAATACATAATTTATGCAATCTCAGGCAAATCATCATTCTAATTCTTCAAAAATTCCCCTTTGGACGAACAAATTTTGAGATGCGTATCATGCCTAGCTACCTGGTGACAGTAATCTTGATGGACTGCACTTTTTTAGTTGAATTTTGGTGCATTATGTACTCAATGGTTTCATATAAAATGAATTTTTGGACACAGTTTCTTGTTATCTTCTAATTCTATTGTTAAATTGATGGTATTGGTATGCAATAGTTATATGTCTCCAGAGTATGCAATGCATGGACAATTCTCTGTGAAGTCCGATGTGTTTCACTTCGGTGTCCTAGTTTTCGAGATCATTAGTGGCAAAAAGAACAATACCTTTTACGAATCAGGAAGTGCTGAGGATCTTCTTAGCTATGTGAGTAGTAAACCATCCATTCTAATTATTATTTTCTTCTGAGTGACAATTTCATCACATCCACCAATCATATATGATGAAATGTTGTAGGCTTGGAAACTGTGGACAAAGGAAAGACCCTTGGACTTGATGGATTCAACTTTGGAAGGATCTTATTCAAGAAGTGAAGTCATTAGATGCATCCATATTGGCTTGTTGTGTGTCCAAGAAGATCCAGAGGACAGACCCTCCAAGGCAACAATAATTCTGATGTTGAACAATTACTCAGTTACTCTATCAGTTCCCCAACAACCTGCATTCTTTGCTCGTAGCAAAATAGAAGATATGCCAAAATCCTTGGATTCAGATCAATCTGTAAGCAAGTCAATATCATGGCCAGTGAATGAAGCATCGATTACTGAACTATACCCAAGATAATATGAGAAGTCAAGATTGAAGGATAGCTCTATGGTGTGTGAGATGAACCCAAATGACAATCTGCACCATCCTTAAAGGTGGTGGTCCCTAATGGTGCAAGTCCTGAGTAATAGATCCTGAACTTGACTTGGTCAACAAAGTTTGTGCTAGTACTTCAAAGAAAATAATTGGATTTTTCCTGTTTTCATCAAAATAATAGTTCATTGCTCATTTTCTTTTGTTGTGAGGCTTTGTTGTTTGTTGTGGAGGCTGATTGGAATGCTAATAGTATCGCAAACTTGGGTATCATAAGATTATGCTATTTTGGTAGTAGCTACTTTTTTTGCCCATATTTGAGATTGATTTTTGTATTTGAATCTGTTTTTGTTTTTCATTTTTGACTTTTGTGTTTTTATGCTGAATTTCTCATTAGGTGATGTACAAAAAGAAATTATTTCTTCTCTTTGTATCCTGTTTCCATAATCTAAACCGTTCAATGTATAAAATTTGTCGAGTACTATATGCCTGCAAAAAATCACATTGATCAAATATCGATAGCTATTTCATCAGATCAGATTTCTGTCAACCGTTTATTTTTTCACCATCTATTTGCTTTTTTATACAAAAATGATTTGATCACGTAGCTATCGATATCTGATCAACGTGATGTTTTATAGATATGTAGTACTCGATGAGTTCTATACATTGATGGTTCAGATTATCAAAATGGAACACGTGGTGGAAACCGAAACAGAGGCCCCAACAATAGACTATAAAGACTCGAACTCAAGGTTTGAGCGAGAAATTTAAAAGTCTTACCACTAAATCAATCCCAGATGATATCATATATAATAATTAACAAAACTTGTGAATAACACAACTTGCTAAATTTGACTGTTGATGTCTCATTTACTCCAGTCCCCTTCAGAAGGCTCCATATTGTTTATTTTCAACTTACCACATTTCCTCTTAATAACTGCTACAAACCAAGAAATCAATGTTGCTTCCTTGACTCGTCTCAATCTCAATAATAAGTCAGTCGGAGCTTTTTGCAGCAACTTCCATCTTAACCACTCATTTTCCGGATGAAAATTATTATTTTTTTCCACGAAAAATTAATAAATAGTCCTCAAATAATATATAGTATTATTTACCTTATACTCCTGATACTAAAAAAGAAAAATTAGAATATATTAGGTGAGTTTCCTCTATCTCTTGTCTCCCAACTTTTTAATAAAGTTAGGTTACTATTGTTCTCGCTACGTAACACCTCATGCACTGTGGGTGTTTGGATTGGATTTTTTTTATTATTTATTTATTTATTTTTACTAAAAAGTTTTTAAAATTCTTTAAAAAATTTACATTTTTAGATTTTACTTAATTAGAGGGACTGAAAAATAAAAAACAAAAAATAAATTTAAAACAAAGTGAAGAAAGGACCACAAAAAAAGTAAAAAGTAGTTTCGGTTTTTTTGGGGTTTAATTTTTTTTTTTTTTTTTTAATTCTGTAGATTCATTTATACAAGACAAACTTGAAAAGTTCAAAAAAAAAAAAAAAATTACTAATGACAAAATGCCAAACACTCCACAAGATGATTGAGGACTATTTATAATTACTCTTTGTTCAAACATCTAAAAAGTTATCTTGTCAAATGTGAAAACAAAATACATTTCTTTGTCAAATGAGATTTATGCATTTCAAAATTCTCACATAATTAAAAAATTGTGAATGTTTTACAATAGTAAAATTTAGGAAGAAAATAGATCCTTAACACATTTAAAGTATAGGATGATCTTATTTTAATTAATAAGAGATGAGTGTTTTGTTTACTACGAACAAAATGGCCTTTCCTCACTATATTTGGAGTAATTATTTTGTTTTTCAAAAATTTCACGTTAACAGTATATCTAACCAATAACAAAGTGCTTAATAATTATTTGAAACAAAATTTTAAAAAATAATGAATAAATGACTTGATACCATTGAATAGGCACACTACCAAATAATCTTTCTCACTAATGGAATAATTTATGCTTGGGAGTTTTAATTGTGCATTCCTAATTCATTTTTAATTATGTAGAACGGATCTTATTCCTCACTTCTCATCATTCCTCTCTCTATCTCTCTCTATCTTTTCTCTCTTCCACCTCAGTAGAGCTCAAAATTGGAGTGATATATTAGGGAGATGTAGCAGCACTCAGTGAATTTAAAAAAATCAAAAAATCAAAAAGTTTTATATTTTAAAATTCTATTCTTCTAGATGAATCGCAAAAATTTAAAAATTGTGGAAAAAAATTCCACTAAATACAAATAATAATAGGGTGAAGCACTAATAAATCTCAAATTGTAATCTTATGAACTATTTGATGATCCATTTTTATTCTTATGGATCCAAATGTCTCATTCTAGTGTGAATTACATAAATGGCCAAGGATAAACGCGCATATATTATGTGTTGAGGGACAAATTTATCATAATGTTGAAATTACTAATGGTATACTTTTCCCAAATGTAACATGCTAATGTAATATACTAAAAAACTCCTTAGTGTACATTTTCAAACGTAACAACGCAACATTTCAAAAAACTCCTTAGTGTACTTTTCTTAAACATAACACTCCAATCAATGTAACAAACAAAAACTCTTTAATATACATTTTCCAAACATAACACTCCAATTTACCACACTAAAAAATTCCTCAGTGTAATTTTCTCAAACGTAATAACGTAACATTCTAAAAAAACTCCTTAAAATATTTTTTTTAAATGTAACACTTCAATCAATGTAATATACAAAAAGTCCTTAGTGTACTTTTTCCAAACGTAGTACTCTAATATAACACTCTCATGTAACACGGAATAGCACACTAACAGAAATGTAGATTTTTAAGCTCGACAACCAACATTTCAGCCACCAATCTCTCCAAAAAAATCTTTTGCACCTCACATTTCCATTCTCATCCCAAAAACAAATCAGAAAATTAGAAAAATAAATCACAAAAGGGCATTCACTTAAACTCAAATGATACCAAATCAAATAAATATAACTTTTCAAAATAAAATGAATTAATTGGTTCATAAGAAAACTCTTAGGACTAAATGGATTAACATTCCTTTATATGAGATTTATGGATAAATTTTCCATAATAATAATATGAGATTTTTTATTCAACTCCCTTGAAAACATTTTTTATTAGTCTGTTTTTTTTAACAACATTTTTTATTAGTCTAGGGACAACTAAATTTTATATGTGTTAGTTTAAGGATATTGACACTATTTTTTTTTTTTTTAAGAAAAAATTACTCGTACTATAGTTTCATTACTCTACTACCTCTAATTGCCATTGCCATCTCTAACTGCCAATAGTCACCTCCGGTCGCTGGTGACAACTTTTTGGTGACCGCCGTTGGTACATTTTCCAGTGATAATTTTTCGACGACTCTCCAACAATGAAATTTCACTGACTTAGCACAGTGAAAATTCTCTATGCTAATTTTTGGTGACTCTCTTGTAAAGTGAAATTTCACTATGCCATGTGAGTGAAATTTATATATTTTCCAAAACATAATATTTAGCACAATGAAATTCTCTCTAAATTAGTGAAAGTCATAATCAAAGTTAATGAAATTTCACTAACTAATTCTAGCGAAAATTTGAAATCAATGAATGTCCAAAGAAGAAACATACAAATCAAACAATATAACAAAATATCTATCAATTAACAACATGTAAATCAACTAAATCTATTTAAAAATCAACATATAACAAAAAAATAATGATGTTGGAGAGAGAGAGAGAGAGAGAACAATAAAATCAATCGGATATGAACTAAAAATGTTTGGACAACGGTGGATGGACAGTGTTGAAAAGAGAGAAATAGCAAACGAAGAGATTAACTAAATTTGGATTGGACATGTGCGAATTGTAGTGGATGTCGGTTAACAGTAGAAAAAGATGCGGCGATGACAGTAAAACAATGTTGGTGGATATAGTGACGATAGTAGAAGTGGTGGCGGTGATGGTTGATATGGTAGGGCAATGTTGTGGATAAATTGCAAATACACTCCTAAAATTTGCTTAAAATACAGATTGTCCCTTATGATTTTAGAAATTATAAATATTTCATTGTCAAAATTTTTTATTTAATAGAAGTAACAGAAAAAGTAAAATTTCTAATTACTTTTCTATATAACAATAAAATTATATAAATTATTAATTAAAATATATTTCTAACATCATTAAGATTATTAATTGACTTTATGATCTATTAATAAAAGGAAAAATTCGTTATGCGATTAAAAAACTTAAAAGGGCAGAATGTAATTCGTAGAACCACTGAAGTAAAAAAAAAAAAAAAGTCTGGAGAAAAGTATAGGAATTTCTGACCATTTATATTGAAGTTTATCCTTATCCTATTTGAATTTCAAAATCTAGGAATTTTAACTAGCAAGCCAATTGGGATGTATCCCTTAAAAATAAAACAATTGGCTTTGTTTTCAGAGAGTTACGTGTAGCTCATAATTGGTGAATTCATTATCCAATAAGTCCTATGATAATTAATAACATTTTTCATCAAACACTGTTAAAAAATGTTACTAATTGTTAATTTTCAATGACAATTTGAAAATTATCACAAAAAATGTCACTAATTATAAGTTTAATGATAGTTTAAAAAATTTGTCATAAAAAAGCGTCACTAATTTTCAACTTTCAGCGACAGTTTGAAAAATTCATCACAGAAATACGCCACTAATTGTAAATTTTAGTTACAATTTATAAAAATCATGACAAAAAAAAGTCATTTTTAGCGACATATGCAAAAAATAATCACAAAAAATTATTTTTAGTGACGATTTTATTGGGACTTATTTTCAATAAGACTTGATGGGAATTAAATCCAACTATTAGGATCTATTCGTAGTTTACCCTTCTTTTTATTCTTTTTTGGATAAGTTGAAAATACATTCTTAAGATTTTCTTAAAATATGAATTGTCTCCCGTGATAAATTTTGGAAATTTAATAGAAGTAACAAGAAAAGTGAAATGTCTAACTAATCTTTTACACAACAATATGAATTATTAATTAAAATATATTTATGATGTCATTAAAATTGTTTATTGACTTTATGATTTAATAATAAAATAGGTCATTTGTTATGCAAGAAACTTAAAGGGACGGAATGTAATTTGCAGAATCACGAGAGTAATTTATATTTTAAACAAATCTCAAGATATGTATTTGTAATTTACTCTTTTTTTAATACTTTTTTTTTTGTATTTATGATTTTTTATTTTTTATTTTTAGATCTTTATAAATCGGGACAATTACAAGTCAATGAAATAGATAAAAAAAAAAATTTAAGCAGACATGGAGGGTACAATTCAGACCAACACCCCCATATTTTACAATTTTTTTTTTAGTTTTGTAGCCTGCATTGTTATTTCCCTTTATAAATTTGGTGGACGTGGAACTTAGAAAAAATTGACACAAATTAAAAATGAAAAAACACAAAATTATTGACAAAAAATGTCTCTTTTAGCTTGATCTCAAATTCATATTTTTACAGATTTTAGGTAACCGAACCTTTCCATCTTAACTACTTGTTCATCGATCAATTGAAACCCAAAAATATGCGGAGGAAGTGTTTGATCACCATGATGATCCCTTCAACATCCCCACAACCCTTTTTGTTCTATCCTTTTTTTTTTTTCTCATCCTCAGCTGCACCAAAGTTAGCTCGGATTCTCTGTTATATGTCTGCCCAAACACAACAACTTACAATCCCAACAGCACATACCAAAACAACCTTAACACCCTCTTCTCTGTTCTCTCCTCTAATTCCACCACCACCACCAATGGCCTCTCCAACTTCACCGCCGGCCTCAACCCCCCCCCCCCCCCCCCCGACATAGCCTACGGCCTCTTCCTCTGCCGTGGTGATGTTTCCACCGCTGTCTGTCAAGCCTGCGTCCCTACTGCTACTAAAGAAGTAGTCCAAAAGTGTCCCAATTCTAAGGTTGCCACGATTTGGTACGATGGGTGCATATTGCGATACTCGTACCAATCTATCTTCTCCTATGTGGATCAGACAATTGCACTTAGTTTGGTTAATGTGCAAAATGTAACAGAATTCAACCGATTTGTAGATCTTGGGAAGTGTAATGGATGATATAGTTACTGGGGTTTCCTCTTCTTCTTCGGATAGTCGGTATGGCAAGAATTTGCAACTAAAGAAGCTAAATTTACACCGCTTCAAACACTGTATGGGCTCGTACAGTGCACGCCGGACCTATCTAGTTCTGATTGCAATAATTGCCTTAGATATGGTATCTCAAATTTGGCTAGTTATTGTCTGGGAAAGCAAGGTTTAAGATTTGGTTATCCAAGTTGTGTTGTCTGGTATGAGTTGCGCCCCTTCTATAACGCCACCGCCACTGCACCGCCGCTTTCACCGGTTCTTCCTCCTCCTCCTCTAGGTCCTCCTACAAGCAATTTAGGTAAAATTAAACCCTATGAGTATGTTTGATTGGGTGGATTAGAGCATGGGATTGGGATTATTAATCCGTAGGCCCAATTATCCTAGGTTTGTTTTAACATTTTAGTTTAGGATTATTAATCCAATGGATAATTAATCCAACAAATTTGTAGGATTATTAGTAATGGGGTAGGGGTGGGATTATTAATCCAATGGATATTAATCCAACTGCATAGTGAATACCACACTAATTTAATAGGATTATTAATACTTCACTATTAATCTTATGAATCAAACATGACCTATATGTTATTGGTCGTCATTTAGAGATCAAAATTATTCATTTTGTAAGATTATTGAATGGATTACATGCATATTAAATGATTTATTGGATATCAATAATTAGATAATTAGAATGAGATTTGATTTAAATAATGGAAACTACTTTGTCTCCAGTCCACCAAAAAGATCGAACGCAGAGGCTGTCCAACCCTTTAGGGGGCCCAAGGTAAAATCTTAAATTGAGGCCTTTTACTATTTAAATTTAATAATAATTTCCATATTTTATTTTCATGTAAAATTATTTTTCTTGTTTTTGTGATGCAAAATGATCTCATATTTTTTGAAATTGTTCAAACTTAGACTCAATTGAAGAAATAATTAGATCTATTATATATATGAATAATTAATTTAACAGAGTTTTCAGTAGATTGCATTGTCTTGTCATTAATAATTCTCATCAAACTGTATTTTTTTTATACAAATTATATATATTTTAATATAAGAAGATAAATGAATAGAATGGGAGACATTTATTGAGTATTCCTACAATTTTTTATTTTATTTTATTTACTTCCGATAGATAATTTTTTAGATTCTTACAAAACTCTTGCGCTGTGTTTGGATTATAAATTTGAACAAAAATTTGAAAAGGAAAAGAAAAATATTATTTATATTTTATTCATACAGAACTTTTTTTTTTCTTTTCTTTTTAAATCTCTACCAAAATCTATGATGCAAACACAATCTTAAAATTTCTTGTGAGTCCCTTATTTACACTAAATTAAAAATCAATAAAACTGAACCATAGCATGTAATTTTTTTTGGTTCCTTAATTAATAAAATTGAAGGGTTCAATTTAATGATAAATTTTCTTTAACTCTAGTTGAACCAAACCAAACCTGCTTATATCCTCTTTTTTTTTTTTTTTTTTGTTACAGGAAAATCCTCCCTACCCGCCCGCAGGTCCAAGGCAACGCCCCTTACAGAGATCACCAAGGTG
The DNA here is from genome assembly GCA_036172215.1 of Camellia granthamiana. Taxonomy (NCBI): domain Eukaryota; kingdom Viridiplantae; phylum Streptophyta; class Magnoliopsida; order Ericales; family Theaceae; genus Camellia; species Camellia granthamiana. The sequence goes on along the minus strand of CM069909.1, from coordinate 130,233,068 downwards.
TCCTGTTAGCCGGTCCGAGTGAGGAGACTATAACCTGAGAACTTGCCCCGACCTCCAGCCGGTCCGAGTGAGGAGACTATAACCTGAGAACTTGCCCCGACCTCCCAAGACAAGCTCCGCTTAAATCAGGACTCGCACAGCGGGGGAGTATTGAACCCACACCAAGTGCTGACTAGACAACTTAAGGTCCAACCTCTTAACCAACAGTGCTTCGCCCAGGAGATTGGCCCAAGGAGGGAGTTGAACTTGTGACCTTGGGGCTTAAACCCCAAGGCCTTACCACAATGCTACACCCCCTTGGGTTATTATATCCTTAATAGAGACTGAAACATAGAAGATTGAAAGAATTATGCTGGGGCTTATATATAAAAGCAATGACTTTTATTACCACATATGTGGCTTTTGTATACCTGAAGTCCATAAATACACACAAATTATGGGGCCTCTCATAAGGGTGAGTTATATATAAAAGCAATAAGGACTTTTATTACCACATATGTGGCTTTTGTATACCTGAAGTCCATAAATACACACAAATTATGGGGCCTCTCATAAGGGTGAGGCCTAAAGCAGCTGCCTATATGGCCTAAGGGTAAGGCCGGCCTTGACCGAACGTTCCAGTTCGGCCATAGACCCAATACAAGTCCTATTTAGATAATTTGATGTGTTAATATTTTAAATCTCTTCTTATACATTGTTCATCAAAAACATAATAATAAATTGCAAGATCATTTGTTTTGGGTACGTAGATCATTTATTTATTACAAGTTTGTCTTCCAATTATGTTCTTGACTTTGAATTTCAAATTTATTCTTTTTTCGTACTTGATTTCTAACATAATCTGCTATATCAACCATAATTTTCACATGTGAGCTATTCTTTACTTGTTAACACTTTCAACAAAAAAGATTTTTACTTTTCTTGTTGATGCAGGAAAGGGTGGAATCTCATCACAAGCACTCATTGCCATCGTTGTCCCAATTGGAGTCTCTGTTTTGCTTTTCACTGTATGCTTCTGCTTCAAAAGTGGTAAAACAAAGAAGAAATATGGTCCCATTGTAGAGGATAATGGTGAAGAAAAAAAAAAAAATTAATCTTTTGTTTTAACCATTTATTCTTCTACTAATAAATCAACAAATCCTTTACATTTACCTTTTGATTTGTCCAGTTGGGACTGAAATTACAACAGTACAATCCTTGCAATATGATTTGGGTACAGTTCAAGCTGCCACAAACAACTTTTCTGACCAAAACAAAATTGGTCTAGGTGGATTTGGACATTTCTACAAGGTTAGATGTCATTTGTAATTGTACATGATTTCAACGATGCAAAATACAGTAATATTATTCTACATGAATGAATTTTTAAAGTAATAGGTTCCACGACTATTTCTTACCATAAACCAATAAGCCTCACTAGTTTTATGTCTAGTGGTAAAAATTCATTTGTGTAAAACATTTTCTCAAGTGAAAAAATTGAAAAATTAGAAGTTTTAAAATTTTGGATCCAAAATTTAGTAAATGTCATATATTCTCAGGGTATACTTCCTAATGGATCAGAGGTAGCAATGAAGAGGTTATCTCAAAACTCGGGGCAAGGTGCACTAGAATTCAAGAATGAAGTTGTATTGGTAGCCAAGCTTCAACATAGAAATCTAGTGAAGCTACTGGGATTTTGCTTAGAAGGAGAAAAAAAGATTTTCATTTATGAATTTGTCCCTGTTAGGTTTTTATTCTTTACAATCTTGTTTGACAAAACTTCTTTTAGTTGTATTTGTATTCGTACTTTTATTTTAGTGAGGCTATGAGTTTTTAGATGCGAATCCAACCTGAATTGTGCCTTGCAGAGAAGTTTGTGATGTTAATACTTTCATGTTTGTCACTTCGCTGACTATGTCAGGGATCGAGCTATTGAAGTTGCTTGTCCGCTCGAGCAGCCGTTTGTGCGCTCGAGCGGAGAATGTTTTGGTTCCAGAAATTTGACCTGTCTACAAAAACACTGGGAGTTGGGATTTTACGCTCGAGCGAGCTTTCCTGCGCTCAAGTGAGCTTTCCTGCGCTCGAGCGAGGTCCGCCCGAGCGGCCATTCCTACGTTCGAGCAGAGATCGCGATTCAATTTTCTATAAATATATGTTTTAGTCAGATTTTGGGGTACGACTTCTAGATCTTGTTCTTGGGTGTTAGAGTTTTCATCTGGGGCTTCTTTGCTTGTTTCCTTTGATATCTGTGAGAGTTTAATCATGAATTGAGTGGATTATATCAAAGAGTTTTGTTTGTTTTATTTATTCAATACAAAAGAGAAAGTTGTTCTTTGGTGGATTCCGTGAAATTTGGGCCTGAAGCTTTGGTGGATTATGGAGTGGCTCATCGTCGTGGATTCGATATCGGCGTTGTAGATTCAATGTTGGGTAAGACAATTCCGAGGTGAAGACTGTGGTGGAAGAGGCATATAGGGGTCGGTTCCATTCGTGTGTGGATTCGCTAGGTAATTGAGAGCACACTTGTGTAATTCCTTTTATCTTCTTAGTAGATTGTTTTGTGACTTTGGCCTGTGATTTTTTATCACAATTGGAAGCGCTCCAATTGTGGTTTTTCCACGTTAAAATCATTGAGTCGATTTGTCGTGATTGTTTGATTGGGATTAATATTTACTTCTTAAAATTGATACATAATCACGAATCAATATTTAGGAGATTTCTAGATTTTTCAGTCTCCAACAAAAGCTTGGACTACTTACTATTTGGTTTGGCCCATTCGAACAACTCTAGTTCTTCATAATATTTTTTTATTTTATTTCACAATAAAACATGATGTCAATGAATATACATTCTTTGTAGTCAAATTTATTTAGGAACTAACCTAGTAGGCTAGTATTGCAATGCATGCTAAGAAAAGAAACCCATTTACACACTATTTAGATTATGGATTTGGATTGGAAATTGGAAAGAAAAAGGGAAATGAAAAAATGAAAAAAAAAAAAAATTAGCTTATATTTTATTCATATTTTTTTCTTTTTCTTTTTAAATCCCTATCCAAATTCATGATCGAAACATAACCTTAATGCATTCATCTGCTATTGTTTCCATCTCAACTTGAATAACATTGACACATATCATACCCGAGTCTAATTCCTCACTGCTAACTTGAGCATATATTCTGATCAATGTACAGATCCACAACAAGAAAAGTTGATTGGTCAAAACGTTACAAGATTATAGGAGGAATAGCTCGCGGGATGCTTTATATTCACGAAGATTCCTGACTTAGAATTATACATCATGATCTCAAAGCTAGCAATATTCTATTAGATGAGGATATGAATGCGAAAATTTCAGATTTTGGAATGGCTAGGATCTTCAGTGTGGATCAGACTCAAAGAAATACAAGTCGAATTGTTGGGACATAGTAAGTTTTGTGTCACCTAATCCCATTAATTGCATTTGCTATATTTTGGATTAGTTAATTCTTTATGCAGTCTCAAGTAAAAGCATCATTCTTTTTCTTCAAATACTCCCCCTTGGACTGGAATAAAATACAAGTGGGTTAATACACTTTTAAAAATATGACCGTTAGCACTGTAATGGCATTTGGGAAAAGCCATTATAGCTCTTTTTTCTTTTCTTTTTCTTTCTTCTTTTCTTTTTCTTTTTTTTTTTTTTTTGAGATTGTGATAATTCTGTTAGATTTAATTGAAAAACATACTTGGATAAAGCTTTACTGCTATTTCAATATATTGACTAAATTTAGGCAAACATTACATGATTATCCACCTTGCTCTCTTTACCACCACCAGTCTCAAATTCACATCCATTTTTCAAACCTTGGTCCTCATCCTCTACAGGAACTTTCAACTCCACGTGTTCAAACCTAAGACACCGAATCAATTTACATGAAAACAAGGTCACTGTAATTTGATCTCTCCACAATCTAAACTCTTGTGGAGAATTCGAAGCAGCAACAATGATTGCGTTCTCAAATATATCGAATATATCGAAATTGGAGGTTCAAAAATAACCCAGAAATCAGAATTTTTTCTGGGAGGAATCTATGTGTTAATTCCAGGGAAATACACAGTTCCAACCTATTATTCAAACCTATTCACCTCTCAATCAATGCAACTTATTGACAATAAACTTATTCAAATAAACAGTTCCAACTTATTATTCAAACAAAGAGACATCAAACTTTTATCTTGTTAGGTCGTCTTCTTCTTCTTATTCTTCTTCTTCTTCTCTTTCTTTGAAAGGTGAACCTACATTTAATAAGAACAAGTATTTTAATTAATAAGGTCTTGTATTGCCAAAACAGCTTTGATAAAATGATTGCTCACCTCTTGGGATGAAAATGTATGAGATTGTTACTGATGTGGCATTGGCCGAACAATAGGATGACTACTTAGTGAATCCACAACATAGTTCTAAATCGCGGTATCGGCTAACGTAACGGTATCGATCGCGGAGTATCGGTATCGGTAGTATCGGCCGGTACGTATCGGGAATCGGACGTCGCGACCGTGAAATTTTAAAAATCATTAACAATCCCTCTAAAACTAAATTTTATGCATTTTTTTGACTCTTTTAACTTTAATTTGTTATATTTTAATCAAAATTTCGTTATGTAGGAACATTTTTGACTAATTTTCAACTAAATGATATGTATTTATTTTTGGCATATGTTAAACTTTTAATAAAAAAATTGATTTGAATATTTATTTTTTCTTGTATTGAGAAAAATATATATATATATATTAATATAAATAGAGGTATAGGTGTAAAAAAAAAAAAAAAAACCCTTAAACATTTGAATCTACAAATCCACCATAAACCTATGCACCTCCATGTAGCCAAGTACCTCTCTCTTCTTATCCATCTCAATCTCAGACTCCCAATGCATCTCATATATATCCACTTCAATCTCAGGCTTTCATACCATAATACAACCACCTCTCTCTCTCTCTCTCTCTCTCTCTCTCTCTCTCCCTCTCTCTCACTCAAAATATTGACCCGAAGTTGCAGAAGAAAAACAGGTGAATTTCATCAAAGAAAAAAAAACAGAGCATGCTTTATGCAAAGCAAACAGAGGCAAAACATATATATATATATATAAACCGAACTGTTTATATACTTTGCAGGTGCTTTGCTCTATATATAAGCAGAGCATGCCTTCTCTATATATAAACAGAGCATGACTTTTGCAGGTGCTTTGCTCCACTTTTACAGCTGCTTTGCTTTGCTTTGGTCGATTATTTTTTGCTTCGTACCGACTGTATCGGAAATATATCACTTACGTATCGGATTCAGGCCGATACGTAGCGGGAATCGGCCGTTACGGACGCGAAATTCATTCTCACCAGTATACCGGTGAGTATCCGACTCGGTGGTGGCATATTCCGGTACGAACCGGCCGGTACGGAACGTACCGGCCGATATTTAGAACCTTGATCCACAACCTATCATTCAATAATAGGCTTAAGTTGTATAGTAACCAGACAAAAGCGACACTAAAAAGGGCAGCAGTTACAGCCACGCAACAAATGCATTGGTGGTATGATGGTATCAGTTGGAGGTGCAACCATATGCATGTCATATGTTTATATTGAATTTTTTAATCATAATGCAAACTCATGTATCCCACTAAATGTTAAAGATGCCAAATCTGTAATTGCAATGGCTTCAGAGTTTTATGATCATAAATCTAATAAAATTTACACACAAGAATGTAAAAATCTAATAAAAATCCGTGAATTACAAATCCACAGTTCCATCTATAAAAATTACATGGACAGCCCGATCTGCCCTGTAAAGACTTCCATTTCCAGAAAAAGTACATGGACATCCACTACAACATGTTGAATACATGCCCGGTCATGTCCTCTAAGCAAGACTAAACTGCAGACAACATCAACACACACACACACACACACACACACACACACACAAAAGAACTGTTAAGTGTAAAAGAATAAACTGGTTAAATATGTTGAATATAAGATTGACCAAACAACCCAAAAAAAAAAACCTTTGAGCCTGAATTTGTATAGTAGCCTGGCTCTTGGCAATTTGAACCAGTTGACACCCCAAAAGGGAAATGGGAAAAAAACAGTTGTCGCCAAGTTACATGGGAAATATACCTACAGATAAAACTTCACGAGGTGCGAAACAAAGTAACGTATTGAAGTATACTAAATGATGTGCATGTGTCTGCATGACTTAAAAAGAAAAAGGTTATATCAAATACACAACACCTTTATGGATTTTTAAATGTATCACACACATCAACCAATCAACTTACACTAGAAAATTAACTGAAAAAAAAAAAGAAAAAAAAAGATATCTATAAATTCTAAAATAACGATTAGCAACTAACCATTGGTTTACCTCATTGCAAAACCGATAGAAATCCATCCATTGGTCCATGTTTATGACCTTGTAATCAATTTGTGTCTGCATTCAGAGCAAAAACACTCAAATGAGATAAATAAATGGGATTGGCTCCTATCTTGTTCATGCTCATAAGGTCCTTTACGTCACCACTCAAACTATGATGCATCATTGTATGTGAAACTGCTAAATGAAACAGTTGAGGGCTAAGTTTCTGATTTTAACTAAAAAAACTAGCAAACAGGAGCTTGCCCCATATGATATTCACTAATATGACAAATCCTACAATCATAAGTCCAAAATTAAGGAAACTCTCACCAATACTCAAAAAGAAATGAGGGTATATGCATTGGACAATCGAGGAAGCAGATACATAAAAACCTTCTGCATTATGGTGATCATGAGAAAACTACAACTACTCACCCTCAGGTACTCAACAAAGTAGTCGACTTGGGCATGGAATTGGGACCCTAGAACAAGATCAAGTAATTGGCAAATGCTCTCAATGTCAATACTCTTCTGTTTTTCCTCTTAAAACCGTATAAGGACAAAAAAAAAAAAAAAAAAAAAAAAAAAAAAGCCCGGGTAAGCAGCATAAAAGCAATATGTAAGGCTCTCCAAGATTAACTACAGGCTGCCATGGATCACCATACCTGTTAAGCAGTATCGAAATGCATAAGAATAGAAATCCACAAAATTTGACGGCCTTTTGACCTTTAACGGTAGGAAGAAAAAAGAGAGGAATGAGAATTATCAGTATTTATTAATTCTCTTCCTATCCAAGGGAAGGCTATTGGATCAAATGTCAAAGAAATAGACAACTACGACTCGCAAAACTATGAGCCAACATAAGTGAAAATTTATAAATTCGGCTTACTAGGCAGAATGATGATATCAAGTTTGTAATAGAATTCTCGTCATTTAAATACAAAAGAATTTGTGCATTGTATGATCATTTCCTTATACCATCTCTTTTAAACAAATATTCACTAATGTTTAGCCTATTATTCACAATTCCCACGAGCATTATAGACATTCACTGCAAAATATAACTAACACATTATTAGTTTTGTCCCATAATTCTATTATGAACATGCATCCATTTATTGAGGGAGGTTCATCAGGTACTCCCTAATCATTTAAATGATCAAACGAGTAGCTTTAGACTCAAATAAACAGTATCACTTGAGTGGAATCCAATTAGGTAGCATTAGCAATATATTTTGTGGTTAGTAAATCTGAACTATATATTTATATATATTATATAATATTTATATACATACATCCATCCATCCAAACATATATATTTATACATGTATCCTGTAGATTAAAAATTTGTCATCCATAGTTATCCTGATCTATTTCGTTTTAAGTGTCCAAGAGAGGAAGACCAACCTTTACACGACGCTAATCTTGTATAACCTTTTTAGCACGGGCCCTAACCTCATCTGGATCAATCTTGGATTGGGGCGAACCAGAGCATATACAACTCATCAATCACTAAAACGGAGAGAGAGAGAGAGAGAGAGATGGTGGAGCTCACCTTAGTAGACGGTGGAACTTCGAAATTGAAATTTCTCTGAGGCAAAATCACTGAGACGAAATCTCTAAATCTCTGCGAATCTTTGAAATTGAAATTGAAGAGATGTAGAAAGGGTTTAGAAAGGGTTGAGAGAGAGAGAGAGAGAGAGAGTGGAGCTCACTTCGCCTGTGCAAATGATGGTAGCGGTGGAGCTTTGAAATTGAAATCGCTCTGAGAATGATAAGGTTTAGAGAGAGAGAGAGAGAGAACGCTCGAGATTTGGGTCTAACAATTATTTTCAGATTCAAAACAAGGGTTTGAAAAGGGAAAGAGAGGCAGCACGTGAGGCATCGCATTTGGAGGTGTTTCTAAACGCCTTCCATTATAAAACAGTATTGTTTTAATTAAAAAAACAAGAATATAAGACGGGATAATTATAGATATTTATATTTATTTTAAATTTTTTTTAATATATAAATTATATTTTTTAAGATTTTTTATAAAAATAATTTAACAATCTTATCACTAATCATAATGTATAGGAGAAGTTAAAAAGAGTACTATAGTAACTATACACGGATTGCATCTATAATTGTTTGTGTGAAGGGATTTTAAATACTGATAAGGGGATTGTATCAATAAATGCAGGCATGTAAAAAGATATGTGGATTGAAAAAAGTTAATAAATGCTGATCAGAGGATTTTGACCAAATCAATAAATGCTAAGTTTTTTTTTTTAATAAAAAATTTAAAAAATTCAGATTGGAATATTAAAACTCCCACAAACTTTGGGATTAAAAACTCTCTTTTAATATATAGCATAGATATGCAACGTTTTGTAAAAAGTCATTAAATATTAAAAAAGTGACATTTAAAAAAGGGTCTTTCAAAAAACGTCATCTAAATTCATTTTTCCTGCAGTGATGAGAAAATTGTAGCTGCACAAACTTTTATTACTGGGTATAAAGCCCTTGCACAAGGTGGGATTGTCTATTAACTATGAGTCCCACTTCATTCACGAAAATTGTATATAATTTTATTATCGAATATAGTACATATGTAAGAACGGTTTATTGAGGTTGATTGGGATGCTAATATTGTCTCATTTCTCCCCTCAAACTCAAGAATGGATCTAGGCGGGGAGAGGCGACCGCACTTCTAAAAAAATTGAAAAATATAATATATTATATTAGAAAATTTAAAATAATTTAAAACTATAAAAATTTGTACTCTCAAATATACTTTCACACCTCCACAGTGATAATTCTAAATCCGTCCCGCCCAAACTTGGAACCGGATAAAGCTTGGGAGCTTGAATGAGCTCCCCCCCGAATCCCCCGAAAATGGAAACAGAGGGAAATGAAGAGAGGGAAGGCGAGAGAGAGAGGGGTAGAAAGAGAGAGGGCAGCTCAGCCGATCGTCGGCCGATCACAGCTCGTCGCAGCAGCTCAGCCTCCGTCGCGCCTCCGCCGCTCCTCCGCCCCTGGTTGATGCCCCCTCTTGTCCAGTTCGTTGCAGCAGCTCAGCCTCCGCCGCGCCTCCCCCGCTCATCCGCCCCTGGTTGATGCCCCCTCCTGTCCAGTTCTCCCTTCTCCCTTCCCTTCTTCTTCTTCTTCTTCTTCTTCTTCATTTCTGATGGAACAAAAAAAAAAAAAAAAAAATGGAAAAACGATATCGTTTTTGAAATTAGGGGGATTCGGGGGTTGGGATTTCGAGCGACGTAGCATTACTCCTTGGAACCATGGACTTCTTACCATGGCAGCAGCTCCAATTATAATAAAAGCAATAATGGAGGAAGAACATAGCTAACTAACAGGGAAAGAACTTGGCTCCCTTTTTAAAAATAAAATTCGAATAATACAAAATTTCACTTAAATCATGTAATAATGGTGTGTTTTAAATGAAAAAAATGATTACAAACAAAATATTCATTCTTGAAACTCAATAATGTGACAATGAAAATATTTTAAAATTATAAGTCACAATGATAAAAATTTTAATTAGAGATAACAAATCACATCAAACTACGTCATTTTATATGTAAATTTTATGAAAATTCTATTTATGTATCAATATTGTATTTGAAAATACAAGTGTCAATCTCACCTTGTTTGGTTTAGACCTTTTTTTTTAAAAAAAAATTAAATTGAGTTTTTTTTTAATGGTTTTTTAAAAATATTTTAAGAAATTTTTTTTTTTTAACTTTTTAGATATACCTAAGCTAAATGCATTTAAAAAGTAATTATTTGTATAAAACAAATTCAATAAATAACAAGAATACCAAAATTTACTGAATTTTTATATTTTTTTATATGCTTGTGTATTTATTGATTTTTTAAATATTTTTTTCACAAATATTTTACTTTTTAGATGCATAACTAAAGATTTTTTCACTCATAACTAAAATAGCAAGTCACAACTAAACATCATTTATGATATAACCAAAAACTTCTTCAATTGTAACCAAAATAATAATTACAATAACTAATATCATAATAAGTCATAATCAAATCATAATTAAGAATAATCACCAAACATAATTTGAGATATAACCAAAGACCTCTCGGTCATAACCAAAAAATAAAAATCATAATGAGTCATAAAGGAATTATAACTAACACTATAATACCAAAGATGATAATTGCACATATTTTATTTTTTTTTTATTTTTTATTTTTTGATAACCGAGTGTCCGGGCCAGCTTATGCGCACCTCGACTAATCTCGGACCCTGAAGTTAACGACCGGGCAAACCTCCAGTGGCCCGCTAGGAGCACAGCAAGGAGTGGGATTCGAACCTGAGACCTAGAGAGGAGCATACTCCTAGGCCCCAAGTCCCTTGGCCTCAACCAACTGGGCTACCCTTGCGGGTTATGATAATTGCACATATGATACACACTCCAAAGAAGGGTGTGGATTAGGTATACATACTATTTTTTTTTTTATTGAAAAGCAAAAAATGTTATGTATCGTAAATTTGTGTCTCGATTTCTATATCAAAAACGACGTGGATGGTGTAGATTATAATTGGAGAGATATAAATCACACTTAGAATAACTGTGATCCATTGAATTTTTTTTTTTCCAAGTACCTCGGTTGAAAAGCAGCCAAGCCCCTTTTAAAAAGGGCGAAATTATAAAGCAATGATGCGGTGGAAAAATAATTACACTAGATGGAATGCAACTCTGACAGGAATAATTTACACTAAGTACAAGAAAGACTTACACCATACAAAATAATAATAATAATAATAATATAAAACTTGCACTATGGATTCAAGAAATTTACACCATCATAAAAATTTATTGATGGAACACAACTTCGACGTACAAAACTGACTTACACCATACATACACGAAATTTATGCCGTTATAAAAATTTAAAAATAAAAAATTTCACTGTCTCATTCGTTTGTAATTTTCCCTTCATGAAGACAAACAAGTTTAGAAGCAGGTGGATTTTGACTCTACCTCTTAAAAAATTATTGATTGGTTTAAAATATTAGGTGATCATATCCTGAATAATTACAAATCTTATGCCTTTTTTTATTTTCTAATTACTCGATAAAAAATTATAAATTCTATCTTTTTACCAATCAAAACACTCATAAAAAAAAATCACATGGACGTACCCGGACCAACCAATAAATTCTGCTACTACTTTTTCTGCGGCGTACAATACTGACTCGGTTTGTTTCGCCAATGCAAGGAAACTTCCAAACTATCATGATTCATGCCACCATTCCACTCCAGTACTGTCAAACAGCCTTTCTGACCCTCTCTAATATGTTATTTATTTTATTTTTTAAGCTAAGATAGCAGCTAAGACCATCTCCAACGGTTCATCAAACCCAGTATCAAATTTAAAATTTGATGAAAAAGCTACTGTTCACTGCTCCAACGGTTGCACCAAATCGATATCAAAATGAGATTTCATCAAATATTTCATCAAACTGAGAACAGGCGAAGCATTTCACCAAATCACTGTTACTGACTGTTGGGTTATAACAACCGGTCGACCAGCCGGTTGACCAACAGTAAAAGATTCAAATAGTTCAGGAAAAAAGTTCAAACCGTTAAAAAAAAAAAAAAAAATTTTTTTTTTGCCTAACCGGTCACCGGCCGGTCGACCACCCGGTTGTCCTGGGACAAATTTGGTGAAAGGTGAACCGTTGGAGGATGTGATCCCAGATTTGGTGAAATGAGTCATTTTTTACTCAAATTTGATGAAAAATCTTATTCACCGTTGGAGATGCTCTAAGAACATTTTCAATGGAGTTGTTAAAGAAGTTATTAAAGTTATAATTTAATAAGAGTGATAAAAAAAAAAAAAAGTTCTTTAATAGCTTGTTATTTTTTTTTATTAAAGATAGTAGATGTCATTTCTATTCTCAAATTGACAAGTTGAATAGCAGGTGTCAAACATGCCACATCAGCAAATATCAATAGATTTTTGACTCCAAATTCATTTGAAAAAACAAAATTCATTCAGTAAAAAAGCACCCAAATTTCATAATCAAATCTAAATTTCAAAGGAGTTACGGAATTCACAAATTTCATAAATAACAGAAAAAATTTATAACAAATCACACAAATTTCATAATTAATTTAGAACAACTCAAACCCAAAAAATTGGTGAAGAATCAATTTCACAAATTTCAAAATCAATTTCAAAATTACGCAAATTTCAAAATCAATTTCAGAATCACACAAACAAATCACACAATTTCAATTTTAGAATCACACAAATTTCATAATCAATTTCATAAATTTATATAAATTTCAAAAGTGAATTTAGATGATAAATACTTGGATCGACCTCTAAGGCTTCTTTTTCATCAACTTATAGGGCTCGTTCCCAAACCAATTGAGCTCCATTGAAGTCCAAACAGTAGTGTTCAGCCAAACAATGGAGTTCCATTGAGAGAGTGAGAAAAAGAGATGCTCTTGAGATCAAAGACAAAGACAGAGACACAGAGAGAAAGAGAGACAGAGAGAGAGAGAGAACACACCATCTCGGCCGACTGGTTTGAGGACAGAGAGAGAGAAGACTGGTTTTGGAGATCGATGATCGGTTTGAAAACAGAGAGAGAGAGAGAGAGAGAGAGGGCACCATCTCAGTCGACTGGTTTGAAGACAGAGAGAGAGAGTATACTAGTTTTGGAGATCAGAGAAAATTGTTCGATGATTGGTGATCGATTTGAGGACAGAGAGAGAGACGCTCTCGAGCTCAAAGGCACAGATAGAGAGAGGAATAAGACACCATCTCTCAACTGATTGGTTTAAGGAGGAAGAGAGAGACAAGGGGCTTCTGTCTTGAAAATAATGAACAATCATTCTAGAGGAAGATCTCAACTATTGGATTGTTATGTAATCAACAGCTGAGATCTTGTTCAATAATCAACCCCTAAGATCAGTCCAAGTGTGCTATTTTGTTCATTAAAAAAAATAAATAAAAACACAAGTGAAACAAAAGCACAACAGCTACAAATAAACGGTCAAATTTTTGAAAATTCTCAACGGCTACATTTAGGGGGGAAAAAATGGTCATATTTTATAATTCTATAAATACAAACCCTTTTTCTCAATTTCATTTGACAACAAACCTCCCAAATTACATTTTTATTTATAGTTTTTTCACATAATCACTATGGAAAGTTTATCAAAAACAAAGAGAATAAAATCATTCACCATTGATGTAGATGTGGCACTTTGTGAAGCTGGTGTCACATTTCTGAAGATCTAATTGTTGGCAATTCGTAATCTTATGCTCACTTTTGGGGGAGAATTTATGAAAATTATTGCTCACTTCAAAATGATCAGTCAAGAACACAAGTGTCTATCCAATCTCGATAGGGTATATTCATGAAATGTTCTAAGAAATTTCGTGGGTGTTTAGCTCAAGTCGAAAATCTACACCCGAGTGGGATATCTCAAGTTGATATAGTAAGATTTTATCTTCATTTATTGTGTTAGTTTTTTAATTTTTATTTTTTTATTTTATTTTGTCTCATATAAAAATTAACTAATTAATTAATTTAATATTTTATTGACACAGATGCTTCAAGCAAAACTTTTATATCATCAACATGAAAACAAACATTTTGCTTTTGAACATTATTGACCAATCTTGCAAAATAATATCAAGTGGCAAGATGTAGCTCCTACCAACACAGTGAAGTCAATGATACATACACCGTTTTCCCATAATTCAGCCCCCAAATCTCCTATGGATAACTGCATTTCTCTTGAAGACGATAACACTCCAAGGGTTGGTAATAATCCAATTGGTGAGGGTAGTGTCTCTATAAGGGGTAAAAGGCCTATGGGTAGGAAATCTGTAAAAGAATTGCTTCGGAAAAGTGAAGTTGTTCAGGCTGAAGTCCATAAATTTAACAATTTGTTAGAGACATTTAACCAACACATTGCTGAGAGGTAAATGCAAAAGCTGAAAGAAAAGAAAAAAGGATTCAAGCGATGTAGGAGATGAAAGAACTGGAGATCAAAAAAGAAAAACATTTGCAGGAGATGAGAGAACAAGAGATCAAAAAGGAAGAATGTTTGATAATGACTATGGACATTTCTCATTTGGACACTCAGACGAAAGCGTATTACGTAATGTGCAAAAATGAGACTTTCGTCAAGTGGTCTGTACATGTTAGCGACCCAAATTACTATTTTCTCCAACCTTCGTGACGAATAATTACGGGAAAATATATTTTTTTTATTTTGCAATGTCATTTATTTTTCAATATAATTTTGAGTATTTTTAATGTTTCAATGTAATTTTGTTTTTGCAATGTATTATTGACTATTTTTTATTATAATTTTAAATTTTCAATGTTATTATGAACAAATAAATATATTATTGAAATAAAGGCAATAAAGTTGCAAATAAAGACAATTTTATTACAATAAAAAGACATTACATGACAGTAAGGGTCATTAAAAAGATAAAATAAAACTTAATCTAACTCTCCAGATCGGGACCACAAGATTTCAATTAGATCATTACGAATTGCATTATGGGCTTTAGTAAATCTAACCCTCTGGCGATTCAACATAAATTCATCATACTCCTGATTTTGATCACGTGACACTTGACATGGGGTATTAGTGGTATCAGTTTCCAGTAGTGCTGCACTGCGTTCATTTTCTGGAATATTATGTTTGTCTTCAATGATTATATTATGCAAAATAATGCACGTTTTCATGATGCAGTATAGATCCCCATCACTCTAACCTCTTGCCGGAACTCTAACAATATTAAAATGTGCTTGAAGCACTCCAAATGCCCTTTTGACATCCTTACAACATGTCTTTTACATCCTTGCAAATAGTTCTCTCTTTAAACCTTGAGGTTGAGATATTGTTTTCACAATCGTTGCCCAACAATCCCATGGTGTATGCGTGATTATTGATGGTATAGTTAGCAATAGGGGCACGTCCTCAAGTTAATTTAGAAAATAAATGCGAGATGGCAAAAATAGTAATATTATTCAGAGAGCCAGGTATGACAAAGAAAGCATGCCAAATCCACAAGTTGTAGGAAGCAACTACCTTGATTACAACTGTTGGTTTGTGGTAGTGTCTAGTGTAAGCATCGGCTTGAGCGGTTAGACATTTATCCCAACGCTAGTGCATACAATCCAAACTCCATAACATTCCAGGAAACCCATGTTGCTCTCCTACTTGCAATAATATGGCGACATCTAATTCATTTGGGGATCTTAAGTAAATTCCTTCATAGATAGCAACAATTGTTTTGGTAAAGAAATTCAAGGCGGCAATTGCAATAGTTTCGCCGATTTTGATGTGCTCATCTACAGCATCAGCAGTTACGTGGTATTGCAAGATCTGAAGTGCAACAGTCATCTTTTGTACACTGGATAATCCATAAGCACTAGTGGCATTATGGGTTTGGATGAAGTACTCATTGACTTGTTGAATATCATGTAAGATACTAAGAAAAAATGATCGCCTCATTCAAAATCGTTTTCGGAAGTGTTCTTCTAGGCAGACAGGATTATCTTGCAAAGTAATCTCTATAAATTTGTTCATCGCCTTTAACTCTCTCACGATTAATGATCAATGATCACTTGTGGAACCAACATGTTTGCTTGGTTAGTTTAGGGTTAATGCTTGTATTCTTTGTTGTTGCGCTGTTAACAGTTGCATCATCATTATATGTGAAGATTCATCAAAATCTCCATTGAAGAAGGCTTTAGTGAAATTGTTCATTGTGGGTGGGTGAATATGAAAATTATAGAAAATCTTGTGGGTGGGTACAGAAAGTTTAGAAGATATGAAATTTGTGGGTAGGTGAATATGAAAATTGTTGAAAACCTTGTGTTATAATTTACAAAGAAAATTGTGGGAAGGTGAATGATGGGTAGTTGTTGGTAAGTGAATTGCAGATGAATAATGGATGGTTGTTGGGTAAGTGGTTGTTGGTGAATGAATGTTGGGTGACTGATGGATGATTGTTGGTGGGTGCTGGTGAATGAATGCTGGGTGAATAATGGATAGTTGTCAGTGGATAGTTGGTGATTGTTTATTTTTAACGTAGTTAATAATTTTTTTTAGTGGTATGTTTTTTGGTGGGGTGAATTATATTTAAATTTTTTTTTAGAAAATTTTTAATTTTTTTGAATTTTTTATATTTGTTTAGTCAGGTATAATGTAAATATATAATTTTTTTTTTTTTTTTTTACAAACACTTGAAAAAAAAAGGTCACAAAAGACAAAAAATAAAAATAAAAAAAAAATACTAAAAAACCTATATTCAAACAACACCTACAAACTTGGAGGGAAAGTTGATTGAGATTTGCCAAAATAACATGTGACCATTGCAGTACCATTGCTATAATTTGGCAAAATAACAGTATTCATTGCCAAATTATAGTAATGGCAATGCTATTTTAGCAAACACCATTGGAGATGCTCTATAAAAAAGGCGTTCCAACAATAAATTCACTTTTTCAACCATTCAAATACTTTGTTTATAAGAACAAGTGTTTCACAAACCAAACCTCTCTCTCTCTCTCTCTCTCTCCCTCTCTCTCTCTCTCTCTCATCTTCTTTGTGTATCACTCATTGGTCTCTCTTATCTTCTCCGTCACCGTCTCATCATCATCATTGTCAGAAGCTAGATCTTCCCTATACTAGTTCAGTTGTGCTATTGAGCCACGTTGGTCCAACGGCGACTTATGACGGTTGTTATTAGTGATGCTCTGCCGTCTTTTCGATGTGTAGGTCCTTATGCTTCTTTCTTGAATTGTCCGATGAAGATTGACTTAGTTGTTCTAACTGTCGCCACCATCACCAACACAGATCTTGTGAGGCCCCTAACCTTTGTAAAACCTATAAAGTCCTTTACTTTTAAATTCTTTCAATAAAGACCCTCAAATCCGTATTTGTCTTCAATTTTAGTTACAGAGTAAAACATGTACGCGCGCCAACTGAAAACTTGAAGATCCTTATTGAACTTGGAGCTCAGGAATCATTTCCAAAACCCTAATAATAATTAAATTAATTTTCTAATTATATTTTACACACAAAAATCCTAGGTTTTTGGTTCTCAGTATGATTCACCATTTAATCCGAAATAAAGAAATTTTAATCGAGTTGAATTTTCAAATCCTAATTAAATTAAATACTACACTTAATTAAAGGTTCAAATTCATAAACTAAGATTTTAGCCCTCATATTTTTCTTGAATCACATTTTGACCCCACACTAGTACCATTATATACATATTTATATCTTAGATTTATTTTGTATACAAATATCTTCCAATTAGATGCCATTTGTATGCAAAAATCAAGGAAAAATCCCCTCAAATCCACCCCACATGGGCCGGCCACTCCCTTGAATATGTGTGTGTGTGTGTGTGTGTGTGTGTGTGTGTGTGTGTGTGTGTTTGTGTACTTTGGAGACAAATTGCTTGATTTTAGGAAGAATATTTGACCAAGGTACAAATGCATTATGTATATGTCTTGTACTTGTAACCAAGTTAGTTTACTTAAGCACTAACCCTAAATAGATCATGTTTTGGTACGCAATTAGGTTTCATAATCATCCTATATTCCATTGAATTCAAACTAAATCCAAAATATTCAATCCATTTCCAACCAAAGGGCACTTTGGACTTTTCACACCAATTTTGCTATAAATACACCAATCCTCTCTACACTTTTGAGCATAAAACACACTCACCCACTTACATATTTTACTGAGAGGAAAGAAAGGGTAAGAGAGTGAGCTTGGTAAAGGAAATGAGAGAAAGAGAAGGTTTTGTTAGCAATTCAATGAAGCCTCAAGTAAGCCACATTACTATCTCTCATTCTATTTTCTTTTTCAAATACATGCTATTAGAGGTTTAAAATAATATTTTCAGATGTGTTGGAATGGTGTTCATGTGTTCAAAGTTGATGAGTTGGGCTTTGATCCTTCTTCTACTCATATTTTCTCTTAATAAATGCAAAACTATCTTTTTCTTCCCATATCTCATATTATTTCCAAAGGCACACCATCTCTCTAAAAATCTAAGTTATTGATACACTATTTAGTATGTTTTCATCACAAAATAAATGAAAATTTTCACTTAGTTGGCCTCTTTTCTTACCTATCTTCTTATTTTGAGTATTATGCATGAAAAATCAGTTTTTACAACCAACTTTCGAAAATTCTGGAAAAATGTAGAAAAATCTCATGAATCTTAGTTTTATTTCAAAAAATTCCTTAAAGAGTCAGATTTCAAGGAAAATTGGTTTCATTGAAAAAGAGTGAGCGGTTTGTAAAAAAATTCAATTTTCGTAACGGTCGACGAATCTGAACAGCGCTGGAGTGTTTCTTAAATAACTAAAAATCTAGAAAAGCTATTCCATTTCTAAAAAATATTCTGAAAACTAGATAAAATTCTCTACGAATCATAGGAAGGCTAGGCTCGGAAAAAATCTAAAATGGTCTTTTGGATTTTAATATTTAAATGGTAATAAATCTAGAAATTTAGTTTTGCATTAGTATTCGAAGCTCTTGTCTTCATGAATATGCTTATTAGTATATGATCATGTTTTGGTATGATATTGCATGTGTTATAGTTATGTTCCTTATCTTCTTCATTTGATGATGTTCATATGTGGATATTACTATCTTATTAAATCGTTCTAACTTTAATTTAAGACATCTAACTCAACGGAAACCTTAATTGGGGTGGTATCGGGTTTTTGATCACTTGAATAATGAAGAGATGATAATGTGTTATGTATGGAATAATGGGATGTGCTTCCTAATTAAAGGTTAAGTCTTTCACAATCAGTTATCTCATAAGCTCTAGAATGGAACGGATGTATTCGAACTCTTTGCGATGATTTGATTGGGTGAGATAAGGTTGGGGCCAGATGGGACATTCAGAAGGATAAAACTTTTTTTTTTTGGAAGGATAAGGTTGGATTCAGGATGATAAAACTTTTTTTCTTTTCGCCGTCTCTTTTGAGGTCCACCGATGGCGCTGCTGTAGACGTCCCCGAACGCATCCCGGGCGAGGGTGCGACTCCCCCCTGTTCTGGTTCGATATTGGGTCTACTACAGTTCAAGGACTCGATTGTCACGGTTCTTAATCTTGAACCAAAGAGTCCAAATCCGGCAAATCGTTTTGAAAACAGATTTTTTTGAAAGAAGTGCCAAACATGGACTGCTTTGCCAGATACAAAGTCGCCACCTAAATATTTTTTATGGGGAAATTTAGGAAACCCTGACTCGGTGCCAAAGGTCACGTGTCCGTCATCACCAAAGTTATCTCGGCTCAGGAACTTGGGTACGATTGGGGAAGGTCACTTCGTGAGCACCCCCGCTCGCCCGATCAAAGATCGGCCTCTACTAACCATGATATCAGGTTTTGAAAACATTGTGTGTTCTTATTCCGGTTATTAGCCTAGGTTACTATGTGATGCGCACAGCATACAAGTATAGACCGAATCGCCTGAATTGGAACAAAACGTTTCATGTTTATTTTCGAAAGATGATTTGCTACCCGCAGGTAGGCTTAAAAATGCAGATTTTGCCACCCTCAGGTGGGCTTAGAAAACATGGTTTTGCCACTATCTAGTGGGCTTAAAACAAACATTTGATGAATTGTTCCAATCCAAATAACCCAACCTTCACCCACAGGCATTCAGGCAGTTATATCACATAAGCAAATAGCCTCATGGCAAGCATGCTATTCATGGCAACACTCACACGCATGCAAGGATGCTAAAGCATAAAAACTCACCGAGTACTCCAAGCCAAAACAGAAACTACATTAGAAATCATGCATGATCCTAAGTATACAGAAATGCCTAATGCAACACATGCAGAATGCAACTATAGCAGGCTCGGCTATTCTAAACATGGCATATGGAATGCTACAAATAACACGTATTCAATTTGGAATTGAAATACAAATGCAGTTTGTATGATACGCCGAGCCCGGTGCATGCAAAACAGATGAATGAATGCAAACATGCTGTCATACTGTATGCTAATTGAAATATGCCCTAATCTAACCATCATAAGCTGGTAAATAAAAGGGAAGAAAGACGTGGGGTTGGAAGACATACATCACACTCACCCACACTTATTACAATTATGCCCTCGCGCAGAGGGTCCGAATAAATGTATAGTCCCAAATGAAAGAATAATACAGTCCAAAATATTACAGTCCAAATAATATACAAATCCCTAATTAATTAACAAATTTACTAAGAAAGATAAAACGGGCATGCAAGCCAGGGACTGCCTTGACTCCGCTCCGGATAATGAAATGATGCATGTTTGGGCTGCTTTGCGCGGAAATCCACTGGGATGCCCCAATTAACCTCTGTTTGCAATGTTCCTCGAAATGCGCGCCAGGTCTCGGAAGACTGCTGATTCTTCATTTTGCTGCAACAGAGAGCAGGAAAGGGGCATAGCAATGTATTTCACAAATATATGCATGCCTCGATCCTCGTGCCACCAATCACGCATCTCGATGCATGATGGCCGAGGAGCCGAATTGCATAACTCAATATAGGATGAATGTATATGAATGCTACAACAAAACCTAACTCCATCATGGATAATCCGGAGTGTCGGTGACTTGGGAATTGAGACCCGCTCCGTCACTCGGAGTACGGAACGCACCTCGTTTCCCGTGCCCGGGCTAACTCCTATCCCGAACACGATGCAATGTGCATGACATGCATGAAATGCAACTAACATATAATCCTAACATACACAATGCTATGGAATGGCATACACGCTATACGAGGTAGTACACAACCGAGCATACACAATGCTATGGATGAAATGGCATACGCAATGCAATAATGGGCTTACACCAATACAAGTGAACCTCAGTCACACTCACATAGGAGGCCATCAGATGAAAACAAGACAACTCGAAATGCGTGCCCGCGGGCACGCAAACCGAGAACGGATCCTCAGGCACCGAAATGCCACTCTAACGAGACATGGCAAAGACACGGAATATGACATGCAATCATGCAAAAAAATAGTAGCAAAATGAGGGGGAAAACAGCCCCGAAACAAGGCGAAATGACACCCGATGTAAGGAATCTCTCCCGAAATGCAAAACTAGTCATCCGAAATGACTTGTAGCTATACAATACATGCATAATTTGAACAAGACATGAAAAAGAAGAAGCAAGACAGCCCCAAAACTCGCATTTTTAAAGTACAAAACATGGCCAAACAGCAATCACAAGTAGGGTAAAAATGGCATACAAAAATGGCTCCGTAAGGGAAGCAATGAAGCAAGTGATAGATGCAAAGCCCAAATGGAAAAATACCCTTCTACAACACTGAAGAGGGCCTAAAAAAATTAACATTTACAGTATATGACAAGCCTCAAATCAGTATTCAAACATGCTAAAAATGCCATGCAAGAAATAGACCAACAAGAGGCTATAACATGAGGTATGCAAAGCATTCACCAAACAGCCAAAGACCCTTAATAAGATATTCCAAGAAGGTCAAAATATGGCCAATTTCAGTTCTGATCATGGCCCAAAAACAGAAGCAAGGTAAGCTCACAAAGCATGCAAAAATGGGGGCCAAAGAGGGGTATAATGGTAAGTACTACATGGAGGCCCCCAACAGTGTTGAGCCCTTCTACAATGTTGTAGAGAGGCTCAAAATAAGCCCACTCACAGTTTAAATCATGCTCAAAAAAATATCACAAATAGGCTAGAAATACTATGCAAAATAATGGCACACAAGAGGGTATTGAAGCAAGTGTAAGATGGGGCTCTCAAACAGGGTTGAGCCCTTAAACAAACATGAAGAATATCTCAAAATAAGCCTAGTTTAAGTTAGGGTCGGAGCCCAAAACAGTAAGAAAATAGGCTAGAAAAATGGTGCAAGATTGAGCTCAAAAGAGGGTGAAGTGAACTTACCCTTGAAGACCAAAGCTTTGGCTGCTTCTTGGACCAAATTTGCTGCCTCTAAGCCTCTGGAAAACCTCTCCTTGCTGCCGGAATGGAGTGGTGGTGGTGGTGCTTGGTAGTGATGAAGAAATGTGGTTGGAACTTAGGGATTTTGAGAGAAAATGAGAGAGAAATAGAGAGAGATGCATGCAAGGCCCTTAGGGAAATTTTTGTAACCCCAAAATCAGTCTTGGAGGCTGGTTATAAAGGCAAGAGAAGGGGAGAAAAGGTGAAGGGAAATGACACCAAGTTTCCCTCCAAAAGCTTTCCCCCGGATACAGATATTTTTGGGAGAAAACAGCTATACAGCTGTAATACACCCACACTGAGGAAGCTGGCCGGCCAGGTACTTTGGTTGCAGGTGGCCGGCCGGCCACCCCCTATGGCCAGCCGGCCAAGGGTCAAAAGGCTCAAGAAAATTTTCTGGCCGGCCACCAGAGAAAGGTGTCCTCCCATGTGTGCTCAACAAGACCCTGTGGTTGGAAATTGGCAACTGTAAAACAGGAGAGACAACAAGCCACTTTTAGGAGGGGTTCAAAAGGTTCAACAACAATTACAGGCCGGCCATAGACTTTTAGGATCCTCCCATGTGTGTACAACACAAATATGTGGTTTGGGGTTGAAGAAAATGGCCCTAGGATGGTCAACATTGGCTCGGAAGTGGGAAAAACGGGCGCCGGAGGGCGCCGGAGGAATATAACTGGTTGCTGAGACAATTGCTGGCCTCCCACCCTTCAGTAACCTTCCTGGTGATAAAACAGAGGTACCTGCCAAAAATGAACAAAAACCGATGCAAAACGAATGCTCGGGGGCCAAAACACGCAGTTCGGGGTCCCGAAAATAGGCCGTTAAGCAACGAAAGTGCATTCGACCACGAAGTGGGTCTCTCAGGCCCCAGTGTCCCTCGAAAGGGAATAAATGAGATGCATGCCAAAAACCGGAGCAGTCGGAGATGGTTAGGCGGTCCCGAACCAAGGCACACGGCCTGACAGCTCCGAAAACCGGGAACCGGGCTCCGAAATGGGCAAAATGGCCTACGGCCACGAAATGTAGCCCACGGCCACTGAGAGATGGTCTACGGGACCTCTCCCTCCCCTCAGGAAAAGAAACAGAGAAAACCGAGTCTGGTTCGCAAACCGAGACAAGGTACAGAAGAGGGTTCGGAAGTCCGGAGGCAGGGCTCACGGCCGTGACTCTGAGACTTCTGAACGAGCACAATATGCAACACCACCGAGCGCTCAATCGGTGACGTCTGAGTCTTAAGGTCGGTCAAAAATGGGGTGTCTACAGCTGCGCAATATGTAACTTTTGCATCCGTGGTAAGTTTTGCAAAGCAGCAAATGAGGAAGTTCTGAATAGTCCGGTGTCCAATTCTTGCGGTTGGGAGGATGAAATCTCTTTGGGAGATTTCTAGATTACTAACATCTAACCTTGTAATCCTTTATTATTGAATGATTATCATGCTTCATTACTTGCTTGTTATAATTGTGATAGTGTTTTGGATTGGGAAAAAAAGACGGCCTGTGTGTGCGTTTACTGAGCATTCAAAGCTCATGGCATTTTATGCTAGGTATTGAGAACTATTAGACTAGTCGAAGGCAAAACTGAAGTATTTGAAGACGTATAGCTACCCTATGAGAGTTAGGGGAACTAGTTTGTAAACACATTTTGAGATTGTAAGTGATTAATCGCTTGTTGTATTTAAGACATGATTTTGTAATTATTATATATATCATTTGTAGCCTATCATCATACTTTGTTAACTTATGTAAGCCTTGTGTTAATACTTTGTCAAGATCTGTCAAAAAAGATAGTTTTGCTATCTAAGGTGGTCGGACTTAGAAGGGAGGCTATATTGACTCTTCCAACCTTCTTGGGATCTTACTTGGTTATTAACCAAATGACACATTGGAGATGCTTTCCTACTCTTGTAACCTTAGATAAACCCTGTATTTATTTGGTATTATATTCTCTGATGTTCCCTATTTTTAGGGCGTCACAAATCTAAGATCATCAACCACACAGATCTCAGATCTGAGCGTGGAGTATGGTTTTCCTAGTGCGAAAATTTTGACATCGTTGGCCACACAAATCTTAGATTTAAGCGTGGAATATGGTTTTCCTAGTTCGATAATCTTCGATCCAATATTTGAAACTCACTGACACGTACACAAACACACACACACACACACACACACACACACACACACACACACATATACATAGATCTCATTGCTTTCTCTCTCTCTCTCTCTCTCTCTCTCTCTCTCTCTTTCTTCCTCTCTCTTCATCATCAATCTCCAATTTTCCAACTAATCATTCTTGGACATCGTTAAAGAAATTGTCTTTATTTCTAGTATGGTTCCTTATGGAGTTTTATGCACAATCTTGATTTGTTATTTTGAAGTCCTAAGTTCGAATTTTTTTTTTTTTTTTTTTTTTTTTTTTTTTAAGTTTTTGATTCATTTGTGCTGAAAGAAAACAAGGATTCACAAGATGTTGCCAATCTATTGAAACCCATCTGTTCAACAAATAGTGGTGAATAAAAAAAAAAATGACCTCAGAATTTTTCGCCTTTTTTTAAAAAAATTATTTATTATCAAATCTCAGATCATTGTTGAAAATATGACATTAGTGACCTCTTATGATGCAGATTTGTGAAAAATGCAACTGATATTTCAACAGATAGATCTAGATCTGTTGTTGATTGTTGTTGTTGTTGTTGTTGATGATGATGATGATGATGATATAGATGTATATATGATTGTTGTTGATAATGATTAACAGGTAGAAAAAATAGGTAAGATCTGTGTGTATATTTAAATAGATTTGTATGTTTTATTTCAATAGGTAGGAAAATTAGAACTAGAATTACAAATAGATAGGAAAAATAGGACAATAATTTCAACATATAGAGTTTCAGAATTTCAACAGATAGAAAAAATTAGAACAAGAATTTTAACAAAGATTTGAGTAGATAAAAAAAAAATCAACAACTAGAATTTAGAGAAAAAATTGAACATATAAGAAAATTTGGATAAATAGATTTAACTAGATAAGTGAAAAAACTGAACATATAATAAAATTTGGACAGATATTTGAATAGATACTACAGGAAATTGCCCTTTTGTCGACAAAAAATTTAGTCGGCAAAAGTTTTCCGCAACAAAATTTTTTGGTCGCCACTTTGGTTGCCAATGGAGGGTTGGGAAAAGTAATTATTGACTAAAAATTGTTTTAGTCAGAAAAAAAGTTCTACTTGTCGACTAAATTTTTGATTGCTAAATATATATTTACTGTGACTAAGCCATTTTGTAGCTAAAATCGTTTAGTCGCCAAAAGTGATATTTTCCCAATTAAATATTTTAGGCGCCAATTGCCACATTTCACAACAAAAAATGTTAGTCGCCAAAAGTCACATGTCACAACCAAACATGTCAGTCACCAAAAGTAATATTTGCGCAACCATTAGTTTAATTGGCAATAGACCTATAAGCAACCAAACCCTTTGGGAGCTATATGCTAAATCAATGCTGACCAATACATTTTTTAGTCGCCAAAAATGTCACTTTTGGCGACTAAATTTCTTTTAGTCGCCAAATTTCGTCGCTGAAAATGTAAATTGTTGTGGTGAGATCAAGCAAAAAAATTAAATAAATAGAATTTTTTTTTTTGAACAAATAGATATAAATTTGAACATATAGTCAACGAAAAGTCAATAGATTACAAAAAGTTAGCAGATAATTTAAGGGGTAAAATTTGTAGCGATCTTGATTTCGATCCTTCTTTCATGTTTTGCCACTTTGACTGGGCAAGTCGGGGATCGAGCTGCCCGGTTAGCTCACGGGAGTCCAGGAGGTAGCGCCCCTTGGCAGGTCCCAGGGCAGCACCATGGTGGGGTCGAGGGACAGCGCCCCCGAAGCAAAAATACAAAATACATTCGAAGTTGCTTGAGCCACACATGCGAAAAACATGGGAGGGCATATTTGGCTACTGCAATAAATGTAGGTGCAGGAGTGCAAGTGCGGGAGAAGTGCTGCACGTGTGGTGGTAGGTGAGTCTGAAATTTTAGTCTTTTCTTCTCTTTAGGCTGAGTGTATTTCACTCTTGTTTGGTCTCTCTCTATCTAAAAACCCTTTCCTCTCCCTTCTCTCTACATTTCCCTACGCCAAATCGGATCAAAACCTTGATTTCTCAAGATCCATTAGAGTTCTGCCATAGTTTCTTTATCAAAGTTGGTTAACTTCTCGAGGGCTTCGTTGTGAGCGGTGAAGATCGAGTTTCGACACCGTTGATTTTGGGGGTTTCATCTCATTTCTTCTTCAAAACTTGAGGTAGGGATTTTCTTAGAGTTATATATATATTTTTGCAAGATCTATATGATTTTCGAAATCATATTTCGATAGCTTTGAAAATTGATTGTTGATTCAAGAAGTTGAGGGACTTTGAGAGTGGGTTTGTCTCTTGTTCTTTTAAAATGATCTTATGGGTTTTGATCTTCGTTGATTGAAGAAAAGATGATTTTGGAAAGTTTTCTTTCAAAAGATTTGAGTTGTATAGTTTTGGTGAGAAAACCTAGAATTTGGGAATTTTTTTTAAGAGACTGAAAATCCATGAATGATATTGTTATATTTATTTTGTGTGTCAAAATAAATAGATGTTTGGAAAATTTCTTATTTATATTTATATAAATGATGAATTTCAGGGAATATGAGAATTATTGTTCATTTTGAAAATTATTGTTCAAAACATTGAAATAGCCTTGAAATGACTAATTGATGAGGATACTTGAGAAGAGGGAATTGTGTTATTCCTTGGATGCTGAATTGGAATAAAAGTATTTATATTCATCTTGTGTTATTGGCATATCAATTCATTTGATTACATTAAACTTTGAAACTTGATTTGAAAACTTGCATTGAGAAAAAAATGTTGAGAAACAAGTTTTCATGGAATGGTTTTGGGGTAAATACGTTGGTAAGTCTTGATAGGTGATGTAGATGATATTGAATAAGTTGGCCTGAGAGTCCGGGGTGAAAGACCGAAAACCCGCGCGGATAGGTGTCGAGCCTTTCGATTAATACCGGTAAAAAAGACAAATTGGTAGTACTTGTATAGTTTACTTGCAGACACCGACCTAAGGATTACCAGAATCGTGTTTATCGCTCTTGAAATGAATTGTTAAGTTTTGAAGAATTGAAATTGCATGATATCATTGAGCATGAGGGTTTTCAAAGATGAGGATGTGATTTTCTTTCAAAAGAGCATAGCATGGCATGTGCATTTCATCTCTTGAGACTTGTATAAAATGTATATACTTTGTTAGAGATTTCCTACTGGGCTTTATGCTCACTCTATGGAATTTTTGTGCAGGAAATGATGTGGTGATGCCGCCTAACTAAAGGCGAGGAAATGTGTGTTGATAGTACGAGACTCTCATTTTGCTGTGACTCTGTGTGTAAGCCAAGGGCCGTATTGAATAATCGTTTTGTGTAACCAGGCTCAAGCCTTGAAAACTTGTAAACCCTTGGGGGTATTTATTTGTTTATTTACTTGTTATTGGATTAATGTATTGTTGCATGAAGAGCTATTGTATCATGTAATGTAAGTTTGGAGATTTATATTTGGTTTTCCTTGAAAGAGCTATGATTGTCATATTATCATTTGGGCTAGAAATTTGGGACGTTACAACTTGGTATCAAAGCTACCTAGTTTGAATATTTGGAGCTCGTAGGAAGTGGTTGTTTAACCACAATGGGTTCATTTAGCATGCTTAGGAAGTGTTATGCATTTTGTGATTATGTAATAACATGCTTATGTGACTAAATGGGTATGGTACTGGACTTTTGGGATGTTGTTTGCGTCTGTTAAATTTCTTGAGGTCTCATTAGAAGGGTGCTTGATCAATACTTGTTCTACTAAGAATTTTTAGTTTTTCGTGGGACGGATTTCATCGTAAAAGAATAGTCCATATGTGTTTACATGACTAAGTGCTTATGTGGAGTGAAATTGAATTGTGTGTATGGTAGAGAAATATATGGAATTGTTATAGTCGAACGTGTGAGTCAAGTTATGAGCACATACGAGTTAATGTGCTAAATTATTTCTCGTGTCCTTTATTAGGATGTCAGGAAGGGGTCAAGTCCGTGGTGGTAGAGGCAGAAGGCGTGGTAGGGCTCGCCGAGGTGTGCATGAGGTACTGGTCCATAGGGTTCCGGTGCAAGAAGAAGGGTTCGGCCAAGCTAATATGGCCGAGCAAGTAGGCCAAGCTAATGTGGCCTAGCAAGTGGGACAAGCGGGTCAAACCGCAATAGGGGCCCTAGCTCAAGAAAAAGCAGGGGCTTTAAGGGAGTCTATGAACTTGTTGAGGGTGGAGAATCAAGCCTGAGAGAACACCGCGGAGTCAAAGGCGAGTTTCCTTACTAGAGAGTTCTTGCGGGCCAAACCGGATGAGTTCTATGGTGGTCCTGAGCCCAAGAAAGCGGATGAGTGGCTTGAACACACTATGAAGACATTTGAGATGCTTCACATCGAAGATACTGAACTAATGACTCTAGCGAGTTACTATCTTAAGGGAGACGTGGGTCAATGGTGGAAATATGCCAATGGTAGAGTGGAGCCGACATGGGAAGCCTTTGCGGTTGCTTTCCAAGATAAGTACATACCTCCCCCTGCGAGGGAGAGATTGAGGCAAGAGTTTAAAGACCTCAAACAACTCGACATGCCCGTGGCTGAGTTTGAGGTGGTCTTCTCTAGTTTGTCCAGATTTGCACCAGAGTTGGTGGCAACGGAAGAGCGCCGTTGCATTGAATTTGAAAAGAAATTGAAAAGAAAAATTACGTTCAAGCTTGTCGGAAATATGATTTGGGAATATGACCCTCTTGTGGAGACGGCGACACACGTAGAAATTTCCATACAAGCCGAGGAGGAGACGCTTCGGAGTTCAAGGTCTAGGGGCCAAGAGTCTCGAGGAGATTATAGGCAGAACAAGAAGAGCAGGAACACCTATCTATCCCAGTCCCAACCACAGCAGTCAAGATCCACTTTTCCTTTGCCTACTGCGGGTCCGGGAAAAAGTGCATTGAGTAGCTTCTCGTGTTTCAAGTGTGGCCAACCGGGTCACAAATCCTTCTCATGCCCACAGAAGGGAGGAGAGCAGTTAATGTTACCACCACCTAATCGATCTCAAAGTCAGTCTCAGTCTCAGAATAAAGGTCAAGGCTTTAATTGTTATCAGTGTGGTCAGTTGGGGCATATGAAGAGAACTTGCCCACAGTTGGGAGGCGCATCTGGCATATCAGGGTCGAGGCAGACTCAGAGCCACCAGCAGGCTCAATCAGTCCAAGCTTTGCGAGTTAATCAGGGAGCCACTTCAGCTCAGTTAGTACAACAGGCCTATGCTCCAAGAGGGGAGCAAGTTAATCAGGGGCCACATAGGCGTGTGTGTGCTGTTACCGTGCCAGAGCAGTTGCCAGAATCCTCAATTGTGAGAGGTATTTTTGTTGTGTGTAATTATTTGGCTAATGTATTGATAGACACGGGTGTGTCCCATTCATTTATATCTACTGCATT
Organism: Camellia granthamiana; assembly: GCA_036172215.1. Lineage (NCBI taxonomy): Eukaryota > Viridiplantae > Streptophyta > Magnoliopsida > Ericales > Theaceae > Camellia > Camellia granthamiana. Next base: position 130,203,127 of record CM069909.1, on the reverse strand, counting down.
TGCTTTTGCATTGGGGTTAAAGGTAGCACAGTTAGTGCCTCTACTCAGAGTAGAGTCACCTATTGGGGGTACAGTTGATTTAGACCGAGGTTGTCATGATTATGAAATAGAAGTTGCCGGGCGTCGACTTCCGTTTGCTTTTGTGTTGCTAGATAGGTTGAGTTTTGATGTCATTTTAGGCATGAATTGGTTGTGTTCTTATCAAGCTGTGATTGATTGTTACTGTCAGAGAGTTACGGTGTGCACTTCGGGTGGTGATCATTTTTATTTTTTGGGGAACCGAGTTGATAAAGCCTTGTCGCCAGTTGTTGACCCTCGTAATAGGAGCAGGCTTAGTGGCCTTCTTGCAACTCTCTTGGATAGTGAGAGTGACGGGGCTCGTGTTGAGTTACCAAGGGTAGTTTGTGACTACCCGAATGTCTTTCCAGAAGATCTTACTAGTTTACCACCTCACCAGGAGATCAAGTTCTCCATTGAATTAGTGCCTGGCACGACACCGATTTCCATGTCACCGTATAGATTTGCACCCACCAAATTGCATAAGTTGAAGATTCAACTCCAAGAACTTTTAGACAAGGGTTTCGTTCGCCCTAGTACATCGCCTTGGGGAGCACCGGCTCCCTTTGCGAAGAAGAAGGATGGGTCATTGCGGTTGTGTATTGATTTCCGCAAGTTGAATAGAGTTACAGTCAAAAACAAATATCCCCTACCCAGAATAGATGATTTGTTTGACCAAGTTAGAGGGTCTCATTGCTTCTCAAAAATAGATTTGAGGTCAGAGTACCATCAGTTGAGAGTTTGGGAGGAGGACATTCAGAAGACGGCCTTTTATACTCGTTATGGCCACTATGAATTGCTTGTAATGCCTTTTGGGTTGACCAATGCACCGGCTTCCTTTATGGATTTTATAAACAAAATTTTTTGGGAATACTTGAACCATTTTGTGGTTGTCTTTGTGGATGACATCTTGATTTATTCAACCTCTGAGGAGGGACACGAGACTCACTTGCGGGTAGTGCTGGGTTTACTTAGTGAGCACCAATTGTATGCCAAATTTGAAAAATGCAAGTTTTGGTTAACGGATGTGAAGTTTTTGAGGCATATAGTGTCCAAAGAGGGAGTGACTGTGGACTCCTCAATGATAGATGCCGTACAGGATTGGGAACAACCCAAGAATGTTTTTGAAATCCAGAGTTTCTTGGGATTAGCGGGGTATTATCGACGTTTTGTAAGGGACTTCTCTAGACTAGCTGCACCTTTGACTAGGTTGACTAGAAAGGGTATCAAATTTGTGTGGAGTGAGGCTTGTGAAAAGTCATTCCAAGAGCTTAAGACTAGATTGACTACCGCACCGATTTTGATAATTCCGGAAAGGGGTTTGAATTACAATATCTATTGTGATGCCTCCAGGGATGGACTTGGTTGTGTCTTGATGGAAGAGGGAAAAGTTGTAGCCTACGGATCACGACAATTGAAAACTCACGAGAAGAATTACCTCACCCATGATTTAGATTTAACGACGGTGATTTTTGCCTTAAAAATTTGGAGGCATTACTTGTATGGTGAGAAGTTTGAGGTTTTTCTCCGATCATAAGAGTCTAAAATATTTGTTTTCTCAAAAAGACTTGAATTTACGACAACGGAGGTGGATGAAATTTATGAAGGATTATGACTTTGAGTTACACTATCATCCGGGGAAAGCCGATATGTTGGCCGATGCTTTGAGTCGAAATTTTGTGAGTAGTTTGGCAAGTGTGGGCATTCGGGAATGGGATATGCTAGATGTTATTGGCAAGTTTGATTTGCACTTGGGTGAGTCCAGAGAGAGTGCTACTTTATTTACTTTGAATGCTCAACCTACCTTGGTTAGTAAGGTCATAGAGGCACAATGAGGAGACCATGATGTGGAATCAATCTGTGTTAAGATTTACAATGGGAAGGAAGAGAAAGGTTTGAACATTCACTCAGATCTGAGTGTACGTTACTGTAGATACCCCATTTTTGACCGACCTTAAGACTCAGACGTCACCAACTGAGCGCTCGGTGATGTTGCATATTGTGCTCGTTCTGAGGTTGTAAAGTCTCGGCTGAGAGCCTTGCCTCCGGGCTTCGGAACCTTCTCGTGCCTTGCCTCGATTTGTGAACCAGGTCCCGTTTTCTCTATTTTCTCTTCTTGAAGGGAGGGAGAGGTCTCGTAGAGCATCCCTCAGTGGCCGTAGGCTGCGTTTCGTGGTCATAGTCCATTTTTTCCGTTTGGAGACTAGTTTTCGATTTTCGGAGCCGTCGGCTGTGTGCCTCAGTTCGGGACAGCTTAACTGCCTCCGTTTGCTTCAGTTTTTGGCACACACCTTGTTCCCTCTCCCTAGAGGGACACTGTGTCCCGAGAGACCACCTTTGTGGTCATACGCCACCTCTGGTGCTTAATAATTAGTTTTCGGGGCCCCCGGCTGCGCGTTTTGGCCCCCGAACCCTTGGTTTGCATCGGTGTGGGTTCATTTTTGGCATGGACCCTATTTTCATTGTTAGGAAGGTGGTACAAGGGTGGGAGACCACCTTTTTCCTTTAGAGACCAGCTTTCTCCTTGGAGACCACTTTTCTCTCTCCTCCAGCCAGTTTTCTTGTTAGAGAGCTGGTCTCCCTCACTTTTGGGCCACAATTTCGGGTCTCCCATACCACCATTGTGTTGTACTCACCTGGGAGGCCACCAATATGGGTAGGCCGACCAGCTTTTCTTCCTGACCCTTTTGAACCTTGCTAAAAAGCTGGTTTTTCTCTCTTCTGGGTCATAATTTCGGGTCTCCCATGCCACCATTGTGTTGTACTCACCTGGGAGGCCACCAATATGGGTAGATCGACCACCTTTTCAACTTGAACCTTTTGACCCCTGGTTGGCCGACCAGGAAAGGTGGTAGGCCGACCACCTGAACTGGTCGGCCACCTTTCTGCTTTTTTGTCTCAATGAGTTGAAGCCAGCTGTGCCAGCTGGAAGCCTCAGGATGCATCCTCCATACACGTGTATGGAGGATGTTTAAGCTAGATTTTAAGCTTCCAAGAGAAGCTTTAGCCCCTCGACTCTATAAAGGGAGGCCTCCTCTTCCATTGCTAGGGTTGAACCTTTTGGCTAAGGCATCTGCATGCACCTCTCCATATCTCTCTATTCCAAGCTTCAAAACTCCACTATTCTTGGCCATTTACACTACACCTCCAAGCACAACACCTCCACTACCATCCTAAGTACCTTGGAGCTGTTTTTCAGAGGTTGAGAGCTCACTTTCTTGGTCCAGAAGTTGCTGGAGTTATTGGCTACAAGGGTGAGTCTTTATTTCCCTCTTCGTAGTACTATTTTGCTTCATATCTTAGCTCTATTTGAAAGCATTTTTGGACTTCATCATAAACTGAAAAAAGTTTTGTTTTGAGCTCCTCTTTAAGTTTGATCAAGACCATTTTTCTGTTGGGAGTCATCTTCCCCTTTGCATGCTTCATTTCCTCATGTTTAGGGCTATGCATTAGAGCATTTGTATTGGCCTTGGTTTGGGCTTTTGGCCACTGAAATCCAGTGGATTTTTAGTGGCCAATATGTGTTTTTGAGCCCTAAAATCAGAGAGGGGTGACCTTCTCACCCCTTGTTCTCTTTACTAGCTTTGTTGGCCTTCCAAAGGAGCTCCATTTTGCATGTTTTGAAGTCATGTTTCAAGCCATTATTTGTGAGTTTCAAGGTCTGCCTTGACTTTGTCCAGAGCCCTTTTGGCCATATTTTGTGTCTTTGATGCATGTGTAGAACAATCCCATTCAAGGCCTTTCAAAAGGGCCTTTATTTGCATGTTTCCTAGACCCATTTCAGGCTCTTTTTAATGGGTTTTAGGACCCTCAGAACCGCTGTCCAGAGGTGGTTTTTCCATTGTGTGTGTCCATCATGCATGTGTAGAACAACCCCCTTATTGGCATTTCAAAGGAGCCCATCATTCTTGCATGCATTGACTAAGTTTTAGTGGTTATTTGGGCATATTTTGGCATGGAATACCCCTGTTTTTGGCTGGTTTGGTGAGCCTTCATATGCTCCATATAGTTGTAGTGTAACTCATGGTTCACTAGCTTTCTTTGCATGCTTTGTTGACCCTTGATTTTAACACTTTTTGGCCATGCCTTAAATTGATATTGTGCTTATTTTGGACTAACCTAGCTCTGTTTTTAGGTCTCATGGTTGAATGATGTTGGTTTTGCATGCTTGTAGTTCAATACCCATGCTTAACTTTGAGTTTTGAGGTTCATTCCATGCATATACTGAGGTGTGTTCATGTTTTGGGCTCATTATACATCATATTTCAGAGCTTGTTTGAATGTCATATTGCTATGTTTTGTACTCTTTAAATGAGTTTGAGAGTCGGGCTTATATGCCCCATTTACCGACCATTGAATGAGCTCCATTTCTTTGCATTCCGAGCCATCATTTTAGGCCATTTCCCCACTGTTTCAGACCTGCCTAGGGTCTATTTGGGGTTGGTTTTGTCATTAGTGCATTGCTTTGGGTACCTCTAGAGTAACGCACTTCACTAGTTTCGGTACCCGGGCCCCCTAGCTTGCATTGTGTGCCATATTTGCATGTTTCGGGACCATATTTTATGCCATTTTAGAGCTGTATCATGTCATTCTATGCCATGTTTCATCCTCTGCCATGCTTAGTTAGAGTTGCATGTTATCCCTTAGGATCGGTCCTTTGCATCCATGCATGTTTGCATGTATTTCGGTCGTCTCATTTTCATGTATGGCCACTGATATGAGTGTGGCTGAGGTCCACTCATATTGGTGTAAGTCCATCTCGCATTGTGTATGCCATTTTAGTCCATAGCATTGCGTATGCTAGATTGCATGTAAACACATTGTGTTGTGCATGTTATGTTGTTAGCATTGCGTATGCCATGTCATTCCTCGCATTGTGTATGCTAGGTTGTTAGTCGCATTGAGTATGCCATAGTTCATGAGTATTATCCATGCCATGTAGTGTTGTAGTGTTAGCATTGTATATGCTAGGTGCATGTTCGCATTTTCATCCCTTGCATGTTTGCGTCATTCAGTAGCATTGCTTCTAGGATTGCATGTTAGAATTGCATTCATGCATATCATGCATATTGCATTGTGTTTGGGATAGGAGTTAGCCCAAACACGGGAAACGAGGGATGTTTCGTACCTGAAGTGACGGAACGTGCCTCAATTCCCGGTCGCCGACACTCCGGATTACCCATGATGGAGTCTAGGCCTTGTTGTGTTGTCATGTGCATTCATTTCACATCAAGTCGTGCAATTCGACTCCTCGGCCATCATGCATCGAGATGCGTGATTGGTGGCATGTGGATCGAGGCGTGCATACATATGTGAAAATACTTTGCCATGCCCCTTTCTTGCTCACTGTTGCAGCAAATCAGAAATCGGCAGCCTTCTAGAGCTTTGCACAGCATTCCGGCATTAATTGCAAACAGAGGCGAATCGGGGCATCGCAATGGATTTCCGCGCCAGGCAACTCAAGCATGCATCATTCATCATTCGGAACAAAGCTGAGGCGGTCCATGGATTTGCATACTGGTTTATTTCACTTCTTAGTTAATTTGTTAATTAATTAGGGTTTTGTAGTATTTAATTAGCTAGAGTAGTTAATTATTTATTCGGACTGTATTATTTATTCGGACCCTCCGAGCGAGGGCAATTGTGTAATAAGTGTGCGTGAGTGTGATGTATGTCTTCCAACCCCACGTCTTTCTCCCTTTTATTTACCAGCTTATGATGGTTAGATTAGGGCATGTTTCAATTAGCATACTTATGCTCGCATGTTTGCATCCATTCATCTATCTTGCATGCACCGGGCTCGGCGCATCATACTAACTGCATTATATTTTCAATTCCAAATTGAATACATGCTATCTTTTGCATTTCACATGCCATTTTAGAATAGCCGAGCCTATTGTAGTTGCATTTTTGCATGTGTTGCATTAGGCATTTCTGTATAGTTAGGATCATACATGGATTTCTAACATAGCTTATGTTTTGTCTTGGAGTACTCGGTAAGTGTTTATACTTTAGCATCCTTGCATGTGTGTGAGTGACTGCCATGATAGCATGCTTACCATGAGGCTACGTGCTTATGTGATATAACTGCCTGAATGCCTGTGGGTGAAGGTTGGATTATCTGAATTGGAATAATGCATTGACTGTGAGTTTTAAGCCCACTTGAGAGTGGCATCATGTTTTCTAAGCCCACCCGAGAGTGGCAAATCCACATTTTAGCCTACTTGCGAGTAGCAAAATTCAATCCATTTTCAAAATAAACAAACATGAGATGTGTTGTTCCAATTCAGGCGATCTGGTCTATATTTGTATGCTGTGCGCATCACGTAGTAAATCTAGGCTAATAACTGGCATAAGAGCACATAATGTTTTCAAAACTCGATATCATGGTTAGCAGAGGCCGATATTTGATCGGGCGAGTGGGGGTGCTCACGAAGTGACCTTCCCCAATCGTACCCAAGTTCCCGAGCCGAGGCAACTTTGGTGATGATGGACACGTGGCCTTAGGCAACGAGTCAGGGTTTCCTAACTTCCCCAAAATAAAATATTTAGGTGGCGACTCTGTATCTGGCAAAGCAGTTCATGTTTGGCACTTCTTTCAAAAAAAATCTATTTTCAAAAATGATTTGCCAGATTTGGACTCTTTGATGATTCATCGGTCTTGCATTGCACTCTGCGAGATTAGATACAGGACCGTGACATTGAGTCCTGAACTATAGTGAGCCCAAATGAACAGAACGGGATTCCCTCCCGGGACATTCGGGGACGTCTACAGTTACCGATCGTTTGTTTGTACCAGAATCTTGTAGAGAGGAAGTACTTTGAGAGTTCCATCACTCACGCTTTGCGGTACACCTGGAAGGCACTAAAATGTATCATGATCTTAGTCGTCAGTTTTGGTAGAGGGGTATGAAATGGGATGTCGCTTTATTTGTATCGAAGTGCCTTACTTGTCAACAAATGAAGGCCGAACACCAAAGACCAGCGGGTTTGTTACAACCCTTACCGATAGTCGAGTGGAAACGAGAGCGTGTTACCATGGATTTTGTAGTTAGCCTTCCTAGAACACAACGAGGCAATAATGTCATTTGGGTGATTGTTGATAGGTTGACTAAGTCTACACATTTCATTCCGATGTGCACCAACGACTCAGTTGAATGCTTGGCAGAGTTGCACATTAGAGAGACAGTTCGACTTCATGGAGTCCCTGTGACTATTGTGTCAGATAGGGATCCTCGTTTTACTGCCCAATTATGGCAAAGCCTTCAAGAGGCATTGGGAACTAAATTGACTCTTAGCATCGCTTATCATCCTCAAACCGATGGATAGTCGGAACGTACCATTCAGATTTTGGGGGACATGTTTAGAGCTTGTGTCCTTGATTTTAAGGGGCCTTGGAAAAGGCACTTACCATTGATTGAGTTTGCTTACAACAATAGTTACCAAGCTAGTATTGAGATGGCACCATTTGAGGCCTTGTATGGCCGACCTTATAGATCACAGGTTTGTTGGGCCGAAGTGGGTGATGCACCGTTACTGGGTCTGAAAATTGTTAGAGAGACAACTAAGAAAGTTGTTCTCATTCGGAAGAGGTTAGCTACGGCCCAAAGCCAACAAAAGAGTTATGCCGATAAGAGGAGACGACCTTTATCTTTTAAAGTTGGTGACCATGTGTTTCTAAAAATCTCACCAAGGCGGGGTTTGATAAGATTTGGTAAAAAGTGGTAAATTATCTCCAAGGTTCATTGGGCCTTTTGAAATCTTAGAGCGAATTGGGGAAGTGGCATACCGGTTAGCTTTACTGCCACAACTTTTGGGAGTTCACAACGTATTTCATGTATCTATGCTTAGGAAATATGAACCCGAACCTTCTCATGTTCTTGATTGGGTTGACTTGGATGTAGACGAGGATGCCTCTTACGAAGAACGACCGGTTCAAATATTAGATACCTGGGGGCAAGTGCTACGGGGCAAAACTATACCGTTAGTAAAGGTGTTATGGAGACACCATGGGGTTGAAGAAGCGACGTGGGAATGGGAGGCGGAAGTCTGCTCCAAATATCCAGATTTGTTTAAAAATGCTTAAGTTGCTTTTCTTTGTAATATTCTCGAGTGTTGAGGGAAACGTATTTAAAGTTAACCACATGTTGATATGTGCGTTGTTATTTTAAGCATAAGGTTGTTAAGAGTTGCCATTACTTTTTAGGAAATTTCATGTTTATGCATATTTGGGAGGTTGTTGTTAATGAGATAACCATGGTGGAAATGGTGGAATTTGGTTGAGAGTCAGTATTGTGATTTGAAAATGAAATAGCGTGGCTTTGATCGCTAGAAACCCCTTTGTTTGGGTAGCTTGATTTGAAATTTCAGGGACAAAATTCTTTAAGGGGGAAAAGTTGTAGCGATCCCGGTTTCGATCCTTCTTTTATGTTTTGCCACTTCGACTAGGTAGGTCGGGGATCGAGCTGCTCGGTTAGCTCGCGGGGGTCCAGGGGGCAGTGCCTTGGTGGGGTCGAGGGGCAACGCCCCGAAAGCAAAAATACAAAATGCATTCGAAGTTGCTTGAGCAGCACATGCGGAAAACAAGGGAGGGCTTGTTTGGCTACCGCAATAAATGCAGGTGCGGGAGAAGCGCCGCACGTGTGGTGGTAGGTGAGTCCGAAATTTTACTCTTTTCTTCTCTTTAGGCTAAGTGTATCTCACTCTTGTTAGGTCTCTCTCTCTCTAAAAACCCTTTCCTCTCCATTCTCTCTACATTTCCCTACGCCAAATTGGATCAAAACCTTGATTTCTCAAGATCCATTAGAGTTCTGCCATAGTTTCTTCATCAAAGTTGGTTAACTTCTCCAGGGCTTCGCTGTGTGCGCTGAAGATCGAGTTTCGACACCGTTGATTTTGGGGGTTTCATCTCATTTCTTCTTCAAAACTTGAGGTAGGTATTTTCTTAGAGTTATATATATGTTTTTGCAAGATCTATATGATTTTCGAAATCATCTTTCAATAGCTTTGAAAATTGATTATTGATTCAAGAAGTTGAGCGATTTTGAAAGTGGGTTTGTCTCTTGTTCTTTTAAAATGATCTTATGGATTTTGATCTTCGTTGATTGAAGAAAAGATGATTTTGGAAAGTTTTCTTTCAAAAGATTTGAGTTGTATAGTTTTGGTGAGAAAACCTAGAATTTGGGAATTTTTTTTAAAAGACTGAAAATCCATGAATGATTTTGTTATATTTATTTTGTGTGTCAAAATAAATGGATGTTTGGAAATTTTCTTATTTATATTTATAGAAATGATGAATTTCAAGGAATATGAGAATTATTGTTTATTTTGAAAATTATTGTTCAAAACATTGAAATAGTCTTGAAATGACTAATTGTTGAGGATACTTGAGAAGAGGGAATTGTGTTATTTCTTGGATGATGAATTGGAATAAAAGTATTTATATTCATCTTGTGTTATTGGCATATCAATTCATTTGATTACATTAAACTTTGAAACTTGATTTGAAAACTTGCATTGAGAAAAAAAATGTTGAGAAACAAGTTTTCATAGAATGGTTTTGGGGTAAATACGTTGGTAAGTCTTGATAGGTGATGTAGATGATATTGAATAAGTTGGCTTGAGAGTCCGGGGTGAAAGATCGAAAACCCGCGCGGATAGGTGTTGAGCCTTCCGGTTAATACCAGCAAAAATGACAAATTGGTAGCACTTGTATAGTCTACTCGCAGACATCGACCTAGGGATTACTAGAATCGTATTTACCGCTCTTGAAATGAATTGTTAAGTTTTCAAGAATTGAAATTGCATGACATCATTGAGCATGAGGGTTTTCAAAGATGAAAATGTGATTTTCTTTCAAAAGAGCACAGCATAGCATGTGCATTTCATCTCTTGAGATTTGTATAAAATGTATATACTTTGTTAAGGATTTCCTACTTGGCTTTATGCTCACCCTACAGGATTTTTGTGCAGGAAAAGATGTGATGATGCCGCCTAACTAAAGGCAATGAAATATGTGTTGAGAGTACGAGACTCTCATTTTGCTGTGACTCTGTGCATAAGCCAAAAGCTGTATGTGTGTGGATTTGAATAACCGTTTTGTGTAACCAGGCTCAAGCCTTGAAAACTTGTAAACTCTTGGGGGTATTTATTTGTTTATTTACTTCTTGTTGGATTAATGTATTGTTGTATGAAAAATTATTGTATTATGTAATGTAAGTTTGGAGATTTATATTCGGTTTTCCTTGAAAGAGCCATGATTGTTGTATTATCATTTGGGCTAGAAATTTGGGACGTTACACATGTCATAATTAGTACATTCTACGATATATATATATATATATTTTTTGCAAGTCGTTAATGGTTTTTCAATAACGACAAGTATATCATGTAAGTCGTTAATTCATATATTTATGGCATATAAAAGTATGCCGTAAAAAAATGTATATTTTCACGACTTAAAAAATATGTTGTAGAATATTTGCACTTAAAACGGCATCCATTTCATGTTGTAAAATATTATAACTTTATACGGTATGCATTAACATGTAGTGAAAACTTTTGCAAAAAAAAAATTCAATCTGAATTTTTTTTTTTTATGGCATGCAAAAGCATGCCATAAAAAAATATATATTTTCACGGTATACAAAAATATGTCGTAAAATATTTGTACTTAAGACGACATACATTTCATGTCGTAAAATATTATAACTTTACACGACATGCATTAGCATATCGTGAAAACTTTTATTAAAAAAAATTTCAATTCGAATTATTTATTTATTTATTTAAAAAAGCTAACAATTTCCAACTAAGCTTCTCACCTTAAATTTTCCTAATTGAGGACAACGTAAAAAAATAATTTATACATTATTTCATAATTTAGTGTCTCTTTTAAGGGATAGTTTTTAATTTTAATAATTAATATTTATATGGCTTCTCACTAATTTATAATTATTTTTTTTTAAATCACCTTGATTTGATATTTTCCCTTCTTTTAATAATTTATTTATTTATTACTTTTTAAATGTGCCTAATCTAAATACAACTAAAAAGTAAAATATTTATAAAATAAATATAATAAAATGTAATATATATATATATATATGAAATGTATTAAATTTTATATGTTTTTTGAATTTAGTGATTTTTTAAAAAAATTAAAAATATTTTTTTTAAGTATATGTAAATTATTTGAATTTAAAAAGTAAAACAAAAAAATTATTTAAAATATTTAAAAACTAACCATAACTAAAACAAAAAAAAATTCAAAAACATTATTTTAGGCCCCGTTACTCTCTCACTCACTCTCTGGGTCTCAATCTCTCTCTCTCAACCCTCTCTAAACCCTAATCTCTCTCAACCGATCGAATCAACCTTCTTCAGCCCCGTTTGATCTAATCTCAGAGCGATTGGCAATTTCGATTTTAAGATTTCGAAGCTCTACCGCCTCCACCATCTGCACCGGTGAGGGGAGCGAGCTCCATCTTCTACTAAGGTGAGCACCACCGCCTCTCTCTCTCTCTCTCTCTCTCTCTCTCTCTCTCTCTCTCTCTCTCTCTCTTAGTTTTGTATTCTCTTTCTCTCTCTCTCTCTCTCTCTCTCTCAAGCTCTTCCTTCCCGTCAAGTTGGTCAGATAACGAAACTAGTGCATTTTATTTCAAAATTTCGTTGTTTGAGCAATTTGCTGTATAATAATTTGTTGATGGAATCTCAATTAAATTCCACTCCAGTTTTCCTGTTTCATGTTCATGCTTCATGTCCTTTCTTCTTCGTCCAAGTCACAGCAACCTCTTGATTTGCCATTCGGTCTGAAGTTTATTGTGGACTCATTCTTGTGATTTCAATATTTCATTTTATCAAATTTGTCACAATTTCATCCAAAATTATAATCAATTTTCTTAAAACAAATATGATCATATAATTGTTAATGTTTGATTAATTTAATTTTTTATGTAAATAATTTATATAGATCTTAACAGGGAAGTCAGCCTACCAAAACGGGATAGCCCAAATTCATAGCATCTCATATATATACATGTATTTGCAATCCATCAACAAGTTTCTTAAATCCTTTTGTCACTATGTTAATACAATTTCAATTATTCAATTAGGTTTCAAGATTTTTATATGATTCAATAGTTACATTAAGATAAGGGGGGAACTGAGTAAATTAAAGATAGAGGTTGCTTGGCCTAGCAATACACACCACACGAAACCACACCACACTATATTTGTGAACTCCCTCCTTCCCCTTTCCCTTTTTTTAAATCAATCTCTCTCTCTCTCTCTCTCTCTCTCTCTCTCTCTCTGTGCTAAAAAAAGACTTGATTTTCTTCTTTCTTTACAAAGGGTACAAACAAAAGGTTTAACCAGTTTGAGACTTAGAAATGGTTTCATCAAGAAATATTGCTACTACTACTACTAATAGTAGTGGTATTGTTTATCTATTTCTTTGCCTTTTTCATGCTGAAGTTGGCTTCTGTTTTTCTTCTAATGTGTGTAATTAGGCTATGCTGTGATGTTTCATCAGCTTGGTGGATACTCTGATGAAAATTTGAAGTTCTTTCCCTTATCTCTTTGAAATTATATGCAGGTATATGTGGTCTATATTCTACCAAGAATCAAGTTAATGTTGTCATTGGTTTCATTGATACTAGTTAGTTTTCTCTCCCTTTCATAGACCAATTGGTTCATTTATTAGACAATGCTACCAATATATGTGTGTACAAATGAGGCATCCTTCATTTATTAGTTCAATTGAGGATGCAAAAGAGTCTCTGGCTTTTTCTAGGATTAGTAGTTGAAAACTGAACACGAACCAGTCGCTCTGGAGCTAGGGTTCAAGCCCACTAATGGGTTTCTCAAGTTTGATTTAGAAACTCAACAAGTTTCAATAATTTTTGCGTGTTGACTGTTATGCTACCTAACACACGACCACCCTCTTTTTTTTCTGAACTTCAGACCACTTGTTTAAAAATTAAATGCTAAGCAGGACACAAGCGGAGTTCGAGTTTAGGAATATGTTCAACCTAAACTTATCTACCTAACAAGTTTGATCAAATCAAAACAAGTCAAGCTCAACTGCAACAAAGTAGCACCCAATGATTCAATGGGGTTTCATATTTAACTGCTAATCTCTCTCTCTCTCTCTCATATTTAACTGCCAACTTGTGATATACATTTGAAGCTCCAAAGTTGGAAAAATTGTTAGCTCTATGTTGGCATGTTGTCAATGAATGTTACCCTTCAGAATTTTACACTTAGGGTTGTATCACAAGGTAACAGCTCTTAAATAGGTAGCGGTAATCATGGCATTATTTAGAAAATGAGGGAACTTTATAGAAAGTGTCTATTTTGGGCAGATATAATTTTTGTTCGAGTAAAGACCCAAAATAAGATTAGAACTTACAAATATCAATTTATGTTTCTGGAGTCTGAGGGATAAACATGATTAGGTTTCAGTTGATTTATTCATAATTTGACTAGTTTTGATTGATTTACTTCAAATGATTTATGTTGAAAATAACAATAATCCCATGCTAGTGATTGTTGTCAATAATCCCTTATTATTAATAGGCTGGTTGTAGTGATTGCTGTGAGTGCTACATTTTGAATTTATGAAGATGGTTTGAATTGATTTTGGCCTGGTGCTGATATAGGCATATTTTGGGAAAACCTATAATTTGAGACATAGTCACCAAGAGAAGGCTTCTCTTTATAATAGTATATATAGATAGGTATATAACGTACACTAGTTTATAATGTATACTAGTCCTATTCTTGTTTTAAAATTTGTCCATATGGCTTTGCCTAGAACACATTACTCTATATTGGGTGACCTATATCATTTTGCAACCTGTTGAATTCTAGTTTGTAATTTCTCACTTTCAGGACATTCTTTGTTTACTGCCAAAATATTCTTTAATGGTTTTAGGGCTTCCCCTGTGCATTTCTAGGTGCTTGGCTGATGACCAAGGGTTGCAGGTATTTGGATTATAAATTTTATTCATGAAAGATGCAACAATTTATAGTGAAGTTTTAGGAAGCAATGAATACATGTTGGGGTTTATAGCGTTCTGCTTGTTCTAGTAATAGTATTGAGCAAAGATTCAGGGGATCTAAAACCAGTTTGACATTCTGTGTGTTATGGAATGGCCCTATGTACACGGGTAGCAGGTGGCCACACTATGACCTCCCGTAAGAGTTTGAGACTCAAATTTGCTTAAGGAATTTTTGACTTTTATCTTCTATTTATTTTTCCTCTTTTACATTCTGTTGGGTTAAAAATGAAGTGCTGCAATCAGTTTTATAAATGGGATGATAGAAATAAAGATTTAGATAATTTTCTTTTCTTCACGAATAAAATGAACAATATTTAGACTACTAGTTAATTTAATGTCTTTTGCTCTCTGTTTCAGTTAAGTTTATGAATAAAATTATCTGCAAATTATTGCCTCATTCACTGGCTCAGGTTATACTATAGGAAAGTTTGAAAGTAGCTAGAGGCAGGTCTGTAATGATAACGTATGTGGAGAATCTAAGCTAGAATTGTTAAAGATCAAGAACATCATATGATATCAACATATAAACACATTTTGATAAATAAATAAATAAAATGACAAAATGATCTAATATAGCAATATATTAGTGATCAACAATCTAATAGAAAATGTTATTATCAATAAGAAATGATGAAATTTTAATGTTAAGTGTCAGCAATAAATAGGAACGGCGATCATTTAAACTATAGTATTCTTGTGAAGGGAAGCTGAGATGAATGGCTTTGTAAATGCACTTTTCGATGACAGCTCTTACATTGATAGACCATGCTAATGATACTTGGAGTATTCCTGCAATCTGTATCATCAAAGAGAAAGAATGGAACAACAAGAGTTGAGTATCCATGCTTCAGTTGTGCGTTCATGAAATTGAGAGAGATGGGATAGTTTTTACTAGAAAGTAGAGCACAAAATCAAACTCCTTGTTACTTGTATTGCTTGACCAAGTATTCATTTTATCACTACCAGGTTGGGATGATCAACAGTACTATAAGACAGTAATGTGCGTGAATTTCATGTTTTCAGGAAATAATAGATATGAAGGTGTAGTTTTGTGCTTTTTTATGAGAATCTTTCTTAAAAATAGGAAACATTTTTAACGTATACTATCAGTACTATGTAGCTTAATTAATTACAAAATTTATATTATTGTCTTCCCCATTTTTTAGTTGCAAAACATATGTTTTGCATGAGATAATTCTCTAGTACTAGGTACCTTATTTGATTTGCCTCTCTACTTAACAACCATAGATTCATGAAGTTCATATAGTTCATATAGTGAGGTGGAAACTAGTCCAGTTCTATTTTACCTGTAAGAAAGGAAAGTTAAATTTTTGTGATTATTTTTTGTTGAATATTAAGGTTTTTGTTTTTCTCCATTTTGATTTTATGGAGAATTGAATTTTTCAAAAAGATCACCAGGCCATTGATATCCTTCTAGCAGAGATTGATATATAAGAGCTTTTTGCTTTCAAACATTGCAAGGGAAGGAAGGTTAAGCTTGATATGATAGAAGTTGAGGATGAAAGTTAGTATGCAGGTTGTTTGGTGTTTGGATATTAGATTTGTTTGCTTACTTCATAGTTGTTGCTTCTGCTTGGTTTGTTAACAGGTTGCATTTTATAAGCTACTGTCTATATACTATTAGGCAAAGTTATATTCTTGTATATATATTATATATTAAAAATAACCTTCTACGGCATACAAAATTATGTCATGAAAAGTGTAATGATTTATGACATGCAAGAAAATGCTTTAAAAGATTATATACGGCATACAAAGTATGTCATAAATATATTAAAAATAACCTTCACGGCATACAAAATTATGTCGTGAAAAGTATGATGATTTATGACATGCAAGAAAATGCTGTAAAATATTATATACGGCATACCAAGTATGCTATAAATATATTAAAAATAATCTTCTACGACATGCAAAATTATTTCATGGAAAGTATGATAATTTATGGCATGACAAAAATGTCGTAAAAAATTATATACGACATACAAAGTATGTCATTAATGTTTAATTTATTACTTTTTACAACTTTACCTGCATATTGTAAACGATGCTCAACTTTTCACGGCATGTCATATAACAGCATTTGTGTGCATGCTGTGAAAGAGTTTTTATGGCATGCATTGTAAGCTATAAAAATTCAATTTTGTTATAGTGCCTATAATTTGAATCCTTAAATTTACCCACTATGATGTAGCAAAAAAGGTAGACTCTATACAATTGAATATATAACAAATCAAAAATCGACATGTATCAGCCACGTCATCGTGGATTAAACTGTAGAAAGATTTTTGTGGATCTTAAACATTTTTCGTTTAAAAAATGAACTTATATATCATTTTTTGTTTTTTAAAAGGCATCAGATATAGAAAATAGGTGTGGAAAATGAGTATTTATATCAATTTCCTTAATTTTGTAGCCGTTGACAATACTTTCCATTGTCTCCACCTATAAGTATGCCTAAAGCGACTCTAAAATGCAGAGTTTGATCGCCATGAACTCATCCTTCAATAGCTCTACATTCGTTTTGTTTCTTTGCATTCTAGTTTTCTGCCTAAGCCTCAGAATCAAAGCAACCCCAACTTTCGTAGATATTTTTTGCCCACACACAACAACTTACACTGGCACATACCAATCCAACCTTAACACCCTCTTCTCTTCCTTCTCCTCCAATTCCACCTCCATCAATGGCTTCTTCTACTCATACGCCAGCCTCAACCACCCTGATATAGCCTACGGCCTCTTACTTTGTTGCGGTGATGTTTCCACCACAGTCTGTCAAGACTGTCTCCTTTGCTACTACAGATGTATTACAAAAATGTCCAAATTCAAAGGTTGTTACGATTTGGTATGATGAGTGCATGTGGCGATACTCGAACCAATCCATCATTGATATTGCCGATGAGTCAGTTATATCAAGTGTAAGTAATACACGCAACGTAACGAACCTAACCAATTTCAGAGGAGTGTTGGGAGGTCTAATGGATGATGTAGTGACACGGGCTTCAAATGGTGGGTTGGCTAAGAAGTTTGCGATGGGTCAAGCTAATTTCTTATATCTTCAAACGTTGTATGGATTAGCGCAGTTCACGACTTGATTGTTTAGGATTGCAATAAATGCCTTGGAATTGCTATTTCCATTTTTTCGAGCTGCTGTGATGGAAGTCTGGGTGCTGAGGTTCTATTTCCGAGTTGTAATGTTAGGTATGAGTTTTACCATTTCTACAACGTCACCGACACTTCACCACCACCTCCACCAGAGTCCGGATCCTCGGCCGCCCTACCCGGCAGCCCTTCCCAGCAGCCCCCAAAACGACGTCGTTTTGGGGGTTTTTTGTTTTTTTTTTTCTTTTCTTCTTCATTCGAACAGAAACCAGAGGAGAGGGGAGGGGAAGACGAGAGAGAGGAAGGGAGAAGAAGAGGGAAGAAGAAGGAAGAGGGCGCCACCGCAGTCACCAGTGGCGCGGTGGTGAGGTCGAAGGAGCAGCCCCGAGTAGCCATGGCAGCTCCAGATCCGGCCAGAGTGGCTGCAACGGCCTCGACGGCTCCCTCTTCTGTGACGGCTTCAGCCCTCCCGCCACCCTTCTTCTTCTTCCCTCTTCTTCTCCCTTCCTCTCTCTCTTCTTCCCCTCCCCTCCCCCTCTCTCTCTTCTTCCCCTTCCCTCCCCTCTGGTTTCTGTTCGAACGAAGAAGAAGAAAAGAAAAAAAAAACAAAAAACAAAAAACCCCCAAAACGACGTTGTTTTGGGGGCTGCTGGGAAGGGCTGCCGGGTAGGGCGGCCGAGGATCCGGACTCACCTCCACCAGTCCTTCCTCCCCCACGTCCTCGTCCTGCTTATCCTCCACGTCCTTGTCTTGCGAGCAGTCCAGGTAAATTCCAAACAAAACATATCGCCTTGTTCGGTTTAACTCTCAAAACACAATTTTTTGAAAAAATTTCAAAATTTTGTTTGGTTGGGAATTTTTTGAAATTTTTTTTCAAAATTACTTTCTCTCTCCTACACATCAATCAATCATTTTTTCTCTCCCCTCTCTCATTCTCAATCATTTTTTTCTAACATACATGTGCTCAACTACATCAAAATATCAAATTATCCCAAACTACTGTAATCTAAAACTATTTTCAAAATATACAACCAAACAATTCAAAAAAATTTCTAAACTCTTTTTCTAATATTTTTTTTTAAAAAAAAAATTTATCTCCTAAAATCAAACCAAACAGACCCATAGACCCCGTTTGGAATTTGAAAATACAATTTCTTGTTGATGAAGGAAAGGGCAGTATCTCATCACAAGTACTCATTGCGATCATTGTTTCAATCGGGGGCTTTGTTTTTGTTGTCAGTATAGGATTCTTTTTCATATGTAGGAAAGGGAAGAAGAAATGTGATGCTTTTGACTCAGATAGTTGTAAGACTATGTAAGTGTTTGAGATAATCTAAAAAAAAGTTTTTTTTTTTTTTTTTTTTTTTTTAACATATATACATTTATTTGGCTCATATCAATCAATATCTATCAACATGTCCTCTCTACTTTCTAACCATTTTCTCTATTTTTATACACACTTTTTTATTTTTTTATAAAAAGTCAAAAAAATACACTTATTTAGAACATCGCAAACCACCCCTTAGTGTCTAAATAAATAATAGTCAGTACTAATCATATATTATATATATAATTAAAACTAGTGTTTTTTTTTTTCATATTTACATAGCACATTATAAAAATTTATTTTTTTTGAAAGAGTCACGTCAGCATATATTTTTTTAATTAGGTCTCATTTGGGAACATACTATATTTTAGTAACTTTTTGACATTTTGGCTAAAGTATGAGGTAAAAAAATTAGTATGTTTGGAATGACTTTTTGATTTTTTACAAAAAGATATGCAAAAAGTAGACAGAAAAAAGAATCTTTGACTTTTTGATATAGGTTATAGGCTTTTTGATTTTTTTAGAAACTTTTTGACTTTTAGGCTCAAACTGTTGCATGCCAAACGAAGCTTTAATCAAAACTTAGTAAGTGTTTGGCATGCACTAAAAAAGTGTACTTTTTTTTGCATATATACACTTATTTGGGTCATATCAATCAACATCTATCAACATCTCTTCTCTACTTTTCTAACCACTTTCTCTACTTTTGTACACATTTTTTTTTTAATTTTTATAAAAAGTCAAAAAGTACACTTATTTAGAACATCCCAAACCACCCCTATAACAAAAAACAAAAAACAAAAACAAAAACAAAAACAAAAACAAAAACAAAAACAAAACAAAACAAAACAAAACAAAACAAATGTTGTGTTTGGTAGTATAGCGATCCCGGTTTCCCTCTCTTTATTTACTGTATTCCGGACTTACGTCCCGTGGAGTTGGTGGTTGTGTGTCTTGTTGTCATCCTTTAATTCCTTATGTTTGAGTTTTAGGATGTGTTGGGCATGTTTCGACCAGGTTGGTTAAGCCTTAGCCTCTTTCCTTGTTGCCCAGATTTTTGGTTGTTTGCTCGAGCGGACCATTTCACGCTCGAGCGGAGTTTTCACACTTCCAGTATCTGTGCCTCTGCAAAACTTCTGCAGATGTGTTTTTCATGCTCGAGCGGATTTCATTACGCTCGAGCGGGTCTGTTGGCGCTCGAGCGGAGTGTTCATTGTCTGTGAAAATACTGGGAGAGGAGAATCTACGCTCGAACGAACTGGTTTTCGCGCTCGAGCGGATGTATTTTATTCTTGTGTCTTGACGCTCGAGCGAGCCTTCTTGCGCTCGAGCGGGTCATGCGTATATCAGTTGGTAGCGGGGCATTTTTAAATCACTTTTCACTTTTCTTTTCTCTCTCTTACTTTCCCAAAATATCTTTTGAGAGCTCCTCTCTCTAAAATCTCCCTTCTCTCATAGGATTGATCTAGTTAGAGTGTTCTCATACCCTTTGGCCTTTACAAAAAGTGTGTTGATCGTCGAGGGCTACGTTTTGATCCGAAAAGTTTCGAGTTTGGAGCACTTTGAGTTTAGTCTTCTTCTCTGTTTGAGCTCTAACTTTGAGGTAGGGATATCCTACTCCATCTTATGAGCTTTGTCTTTAAATTTTGACATTTTGATATGTTGGGGGTTGTTGGGTAATTTTGAGAAGGTTTTGGGGTCTTTGGGTAATTTTCAAAAGATGGGGTTTCAAATATATAAACCTTTATGTATGTAATACATTGGAAAATGGACTTGATGTTGGATTATTGATGGGAAACGGAACCTTAGGGTTGGTGTTGTGAATATGGGAAAAAGCCCTAATTGTTATGATAAATTAATTCGTGTAATTAATTTAGGGAAAAGAGAAATTGAATAGGAAATATTCAAATTGGAAAGGTACGGGATCAAAGGGTGTTGTTGGATTAATTTATCGCTCACCTAGATAAAATGTTGATACTTTATCTATTTGGTGCATTTATTTTCTGTTTAGAAATAACTGTTTTGGGCTATCGGTAGAGGATAGTCTTGATTGTTGTAGACAATGCATGATGATTAGGCAAACTAAAACTAATCCATTGGGAATGCTACCGAATATAGCGGTTGGTATAATACATCAAATGTTGTATTGGTTGATTGAATTTGTATATGATAATTGCTTATATACATTGTATTGTGTGGGAGGAGATGGGGGATGTACTCCACGGTTTATTGGAAGATAGGGGATGGACCTCTAAACCGGATTTTGTTTGAGATTGATACAGCACTACAATGTGTATCATTTGCGAATTATAGAAGTGTTTTGTTTGACATTGATATAGTACTAAAATGTGTATCACTTGTCTTGATTGATTAAATTTGTATATGATGATCGCTTATATACATTGTATTGTGTGGGAGGAGATGTGGGATGTACTCCACGGTTTATTGGGAGATGGACCTCTAAACCGGATTTTGTTTGAGATTGATACAGCACTAAAATGTGTATCATTTGTGAAGTATGGAAGTGTTTGTTTGAGTTGATATAGCACTAAAATGTATATCATTATCATTTGTGAAGCATGAAAGTGGTTTTATGTGTTATTAATGCAGCACCAAAATGTGTATCCATAATGAATTTCGAAAGTATTTTAGTGATGATTTATAATCTCATTAAATTATTTGGCCAGACTCTGAGCCTTGTTTTCAAAATTAATGTCGAATAAGGAGTGGAAGATGAAATATAACATGGACACGATTGTCATGAAACTATAATATGATATAAGTTGGAATATAGGTGTGGACCATCTATTGAATGCTATTATTTTAGTCATTGTTTGTAGTTGGTTTAGTATATTTCTACTGGGCTGTGGCTCACCCTATATGGGACATCATTTTCAGGTACCGATGATATGCCACCTCCAAGGACATAGCTTGGGAAGCTAGAGGCAGACAAACTGTTTTGTTGTTTTGCTTTCTTTGATGTATTACATGTAAATTCAAGCCAAGGGCTTAATATGTAATTGAGTTAGTACTCATTTTTTTTTGTGACCAAGTGTTGACTTGGAAAGTTGTAAGCCTATAGGGCAGTTACTTTTGTTGTCAACAAGTAATACATTTTGTAAGAATACTCTGATGATTGTAATATAATATCTTTTTCTCGTATCTTGAATGTATGGTATTATGGGTTTATTTCGAGGACGTTATAGGTAGAGCTTTAGAATTATGATTTGAGAATAAAGTTGTATTTTGAATTTGTGAGTTTTAAAATTATGATTTTAGTGTGAAAAATTTGTTTGGTTATGAGTTTTGAAAAGAGTTTAAATTCAGTTTGAATTGAGTGATGTAACATATGATATTTGATTTAAAAATTTACAACTCTTAACCAAACATACAATCCAAAATTCTATTCAAAATTCATAAAAAAATTCCCAAAATATTTTTTATTTAAAATATAAAAATAACAGGTGCAAAAAAAAAAAAAAAAAAAAAAGAACGCTGTTCTGGTCAACCAGTCAGACGACCGATCGAACTTCCAGATAGACGTGTTTTGACAAGTGGGTATAGTATCAATTTTTGAAAATGGTAAACAAACAAAGCACTCAAATCATGTTGTGAAATCATGTTTGGAAAGCTCTACCAAACGCAGCCAAAAACTTAGTTTTTGTTGTGTCCAGTTGGGGATGAAATGTCAACAGTACAATCCTTGCAATTTGATTTGGGTACAATTCAAGTCGCCAAGAACAACTTCTCTGATGATAACAAAATTGGTGAAGGTGGATTTGGATCCATCTACAAGGTAATGTGTTGGATATAATTGTAAAATAGACAATCATCAATCAAAAATATTAGAAGTTGCACAAATTTGGATCCAAAATTTCAATGGATTATGTATATTCTCAGGGCATGTTTGTTTAGACAGATTGGATAAAGAGGGATTGTAATCCATTGGACTATTAATCCTGAGAGATACATAGTCTCTAGACTATTTGGCTAGAAATGATGTGTATCCCACGTTTGTTTAGTCATGGGATTAGAAATTAGGAAATGACTATTTTTAAAATTATTTTTTGTTTTTTTTTTACAAAACTAATTTTTAAATTCTTTTTAAAAAGATTAAAAATTAGTTTTTGAAAACTAAAACAAACATATCCTAAATGTTTGGAGGGAAAAATTATATTTTTACTAGTTAATCCAGAGGAGGGCTTATCCAAGAATTGTGCATCCCATCTTTTCCCCTAAGACAGGATAGTCTCACTTATGGGGGACTAACAGTCCGGTTGGACTATTAGTCCAATCGATAATTTTTCAACGAAACAACAGACTACTCAATATGGTGGATATGGAATCTAATCCCTCCTTCCAATCCTTTCAAACAAACACCCCCTCAAGATATATTTTCGAGTTGGCAAGAAATAGCTGTGAAGAGGCTATCTCAAAACTCAAGGCAAGGTACAAAAGAGTTTAATGATGAGGTTATGTTGGTAGCCAAGCTTCAACATAGAGATCTAGTGAGGTTGCTTGGATTTTACTTGGAAGGAGAAGAAAAGATACTCATTTATGAATTTGTGCCCAACAAAATTTGTACCCAACAAAAGCCTGGACTACTTTCTATTTGTTTCGGCAAATCTCCATAATAATACTTTTATTTAGCTTGATAATAACACATGATAGCCATGAGTGTACATTCTACAAATTACATTCTTGTCCTTTTAGTTCTACTCCAAATTGTACATATCATGCTCACATCTAATTCCTCATTGCTAACATAGAACATTTTTTTTTTTGCTGATCAATGTCAAGATCCACAAGAACAAGAAAAGTTAGATTGGTCAAGACTTTACAAGATTATGAGGGGGATTGCTCGAGGGATGCTTTACCTTCATGAGCATTCTCGACTTAAAATTATACACTGTGATCTCAAAGGTAGTAATATTCTACTAGATACAAGTCAAATCACTGGAACATAGTAAATTTTGTGTCTCCACATGCAATGTATTTGTTTTTCTCTAATAAGATTAGGGAGCCTCCCTAATTTATCTAAAAATTTAACAACTCACATGGCAATTGTAGACACCCCATTTTCGACCGTCCTCAAGACTTGGACGTCACCATTTGAACACTTGGTGATCATCCATGTTCGTGTTCGTCTTGAGTTCTCGGAGGTTTCGGTCGCGTGCCTTGCCTCAAGACCTCTCGACTTCTGTTTTTGCTTCTGAGGGCAGGGAATAGCTTGATTGGACATCCCCACACCTCACCGGCCATGGTATGATGCCACCGGCCCTGTTTTCTTGCTACCGGCCAAAAGTTTTAGCCGGTTGGCATTTTGTTTGGTCGGCCGGCCACTGATTTTGGTCAATCGGCCACTTTTTCTGGCCGAGCCCTTTTCTTGAGAGGGTTTGAACCTTTTGAACCCTTGGTTTTAGCTTCTTGAGGAAGCTTGAACCTTTTGAACCCTTGGTTTTAGCTTCTTGAGGAAGCTTGAACATTTTGAACATTTGTTTAGCTTCTCCAAGAAGCTTGACCCTTTTTAGCTTCTTGAGGAAGCTTGAACCTTTCGACTCTTTTTAGCTTCTCCAAGAAGCTTGACCCTTTTTTTTAGCTTCTCCAAGAAGCTTGACCCTTCTAAGCTTCCAAGAGAAGCTTGCACCTTTTTTTAGCTTCTTGGAGAAGCTTGAACCTTTCTAGCTTCTCCAAGAAGCTTGCACCTTTGTTCCTCTATAAAAGAAGAGCCTCTCCCTCACTAGAAAAGGTTCCAAGAATTTGTCTAAGGCTCCATACATATATCTCTCTCCATGTCTCCTCCATTTTAGCTCCAAATTGCTTGGTTCTTGCACCATTTGCACACCAACCCTTAGTATAACACCTCCATCATCCATTCCAGCATCTTGGAGCTGATTTAAAGGGGTTTAAGGTTCACCAACTTGGTCCAGAAGCTGCTGGAAATCTGCTCTTCAAGGGTGAGTCCCGATTTCCCCTTTTCTTGCCTTATTTTGCATGATTACTTAGCCCCATTTGCAAGCATTTATGGGCTTCGACCCAAACTGTAAAGTGTCTTTTTTTGAGCCCCTCTTCAACTTTTTTTAAGGGTACTTTGCTGTTTGAGGTCATCTACTTCCCCTTATCCTCTATCTCTCTTTTAGGGCTATTTTTGCATCATATTTTAGGCTTACTTGTGAACACTTTTGAGATTTGTCATAAAATGAAAAAGATCTTGTTTTGATCTCCTCTTCAAGTTTTATTAAGGATATTTTTCTATTTGGGGTCATCTTCCCCTATGCATGCTTCATTCCTTCATGATTAGGGCCATGCATTAGAGCACTTGCATTGGTCATGGCTTGGCCTTTTAGCCACTAAAATCTAGTAGATTTTCAGTGGCTTAGGTGTATTCTTGAAGGCCAAAATCAGAGGGGGGTGACCCCCTCTCTCCTTGTCTTGTTTGGTGATCCTTTTGGCCTTCCAAAGGGACCCTGTTTTGCATGCATCGAAGTCATGTTTCGGGCCTCATTTTGTGAGTTTTGGGGTCTGCCTTGGCTCTGTACAAGGCCCTTTTGGCCATATTTTATGTCTACAATGCATGTGTAGAGCAATCCCATCCAAGGCCTTTCAAAGGGGCCTTTCTTTGAATGTTTCCTAGATCCATTTCAAAGCCAATTTGGTGAGTTTTAGGGTTGTCATAGTCCATTTCTAGAGGTGGTTTTGCTATGCTTTATGTCTATCTTGTATGTGCTTAATAACCCCTTGTATGGCCCTCTAAAGGAGCTCATCATTTTGGCATGCATTGGCTACATTTTAGTGATTATTTGGGCATATTTTGGCATGTTTTATTCACTGATTTTTTCTACTTTGATGAGTTCTCATACGCTTCATATACATGCCATGTAAACCATGTTTGCTAGTCAAAGTTGCATGCTATTTTAGTCCATCATGCTAGCATCTTTTGGTCATGCTTTGAACTAGAAATGTTCATTTTTTAGGACTGCCTTGGCTCTGTCTTTGTGCTTCATAGTCAAATAATGCATGCTTTGTATAGCTATAAGTCAATACATGTGCCTAGTTTTGAGTTTCGGGGCTCATCTCATGCATCGGGTGCCATGTTTCCATGTTTCGGGACCTTTTAGCATCATGCTTCAATGCTGGAATTTACATGTTTGAATGCCATGCTTCATCCTTGCCATGCCTTGTTAGAGTTGCATGTTGTGCCTTAGGTTCGGTCCTCGGTTTGCGTGCATGTGTGCACGCATTTTGGTAGTCTCCTTTTCATCTTATGGCCACTGATGTGAGTGTGGCTGAGGTCCACTCATATTGGTGTAAGCCCATATTGCATTGTGTATGCCATTTTAGTCTATAGCATTATGTATGCTAGGTTGTATGTGAGAGCATTGTGTATGCCATGTTACATCGAGCATTGTGTATGCCATTTCATAGCATTGTGTATGCTAGGTTGCATGTTAGGATTGCATTCATGCATGTCATGCATATTGCATTGTGTTTGGGATAGGAGTTAGCCCGAGCACGGGAAACGAGGGACGTTTCGTACTCCGAGTGACAGAACGTGTCTCAATTCCCGGTCGCCGACACTCTGGATTATTCATGATGGAGTCTAGGCCTTATTATGTTTTCATGTGCATTCATTTCATGTTAAGTTGTGCAATTTGACTCCTCGGCCATCATGCATCGAGATGCGTGATTGATGACACGAGGATCGAGGCAAGCATACATATGTGAAAATACATTGCCATGCCCATTTCTTGCTCTCTGTTGCAGCAAATCAGAAACCGGCAGCCTTTTGGAGCTTCGTGCAATATTTCGGGCTTAATTGTAAACAGAGGCTAATTGGGGCATCGCAATGGATTTCCGCGCAAGGCAACTCAAGCACGCATCATTCATCATTCGGAACAGAGCTGAGGCGGTCCATAGATTTACGTGCTAGTTTACTGCTTTCCTAGTTAAATTTGTTAATTAATTAGGGTTTTGTATTTATTCGGACTGTATATTATTTATTTGGACCCTCCGAGCGAGGGCAATGTTGTAATAAGTGTGCGTGCGTATGATGTATGTCTTCCAACCCCACGTCTTTCTCCCTTTTATTTACCAGCTTATGATGGTTAGATTAGGGCATGTTTCAATTAGCATACAGTATGATAGCATGTTTGCATTCATTCATCTGTTTTGCATGCACCGGGCTCGGCGCATCATACTAACTGCATTTGTATTTCAATTCCGAGTTGAATACATGTTGGCTGTAGCATCATCATATGCCATCTTAGAATAGCTAAGCCTATTATAGTTACATTTTTGCATGTGTTGCATTAGGCATTTCTGTATAGTTAGGATTCATGCATGATTTCTAACATAGCTTCTATTTTGGCTTGGAGTACTTGGTAAGTATTTATGCTTTAGCATCCTTGCATGTGTGTGAGTAACTGCCATGATAGCATGCTTACCATGAGGCTAACTGCTTATGTGATATATCTGCCTGAATGCTCGTGGGTGAAGGTTGGATTATCTGAATTGGAATAATGCATTGACTGTGAGTCTTAAGCCCACTAGATAGTGGCAAAACCATCTTTTCTAAGCCCACTCGAGGGTGGCAAGATCCGCATTTTAAGCCTACTTACGAGTAGCAAACCACTTTCAAAAATAAACGTGAAATGTTTTGTTCCAATTCAGGCGATCTAGTCTATACTTGTATGCTGTGCGCATCACATAGTAAATCTAGGCTAATAACCGGAATAAGAACGCATAATATTTTCAAAACTAGATATCATGGTTAGTAGAGGCCGATCTTTGATCGGGCGAGCGGGGGTGCTCACGAAGTGACCTTCCCCAATTGTACCCAAGTTCCCGAGCCGAGGCAACTTTGGTGATGACGGACATGTGGCCTTAGGCAACGAGTCAGGATTTCCTAAATTCCCCCAAAATAAATATTTAGGTGGCGACTCTGTATCTGGCAAAGCAGTCCATGTTTGGCACTTCTTTCTAAAAATCTGTTTTCCAAAACGATTTGCCGGATTTGGACTCTTTGATGATTCATCGGTCTTGCATTGCACTCTGCGAGATTAGATACAGGACCATGACACAAATCGAGTCCGAACTGTAGTGAGGCTCAAGGGTGCATCTACAGCAACCTACCTCAAAGTGGAGGCTTTTAAGAAAAAAATAACATTCCAATTAATTAGGTTATTAATTTGTTATTACTATATAGAGACAAGTAGAGAAAATATGTAATATGTCTTGGGATTGTAGCACCATGATACACAAAAATAAAAAATAAAAAATAAAATAAAATAAATACGTGCTCCAAATATATATAATTTTGTTTGGTTGAGTTTTTAGAATCTGTGTTCTAATTATTTTTTTTCTCCAAAAATTAGAAACTAGTTTGAAAAAAAAAAAAAAAAAAAGCTAAAAAATACATTTTTAAAATTATTATTTACCAAAAAAAGGAATGTGTTTTTTATTTTTTTGTTTTTTTTACCAAACCAATTTATGAAATTTTTTAGATTTTTGTTTATCCTAAAACTCAAACAAACAAATTGAATCAAAAACCTTGACACAAGTTCATTGAGTTTCTAATCAAAAGAAAAGAAAAAAAATGTTGATATTTAAAGATGAATTTATTTTTTTGTAAATTGTTTATGTGAGGCTTAACTTAAATTAATTGGTAATCAGTAATTTATGTGAGCCTTTTTGCTTCTTTTTTTTTTTAATTTGATGTATGTGAGTGTGGACACCCCATTTTTGACCGCCCGCAAGGCTCGAGCGCTTTGTCTGGTACACTCGATGATGAAAGTGGTGTTGTGCATGGTTCGAGGTCTCAATGAAGGAGCCTTGTTTAAGCTTTGAAACAACCCCAAACCTTCATATTTCCATTGATTATACCCAAGAAATCCATTTTTACACCTTGTGCCAGCCTATGCTGAGGTTGAAGCAGAAAAACAGGGAAATACATTAAGGCCCGACCGTGCCTCAATGAGGGTCGACCGTGGCTATTGAAGGCTGGCCGAGCCTTGGTAGCGAGAAATACTATTCTAGGTAGAAAGCCGCCAGCTATCCATTTTTGAAGATATTTATGATATTTCTGGCTCAAATTCTATAAAAACGATCATATATCTTTGTTTTGAGGGTTAAAAAATTTCAAGAAAGCCTCTATATCGCCTTGAAAGCTCTTTCTTCTACTTCTTCTTGTGCAAGCAACACTTTGAGCTAACCTACCACCTTGAACCTATATCCATACATCATATACACCTTCACACCTTAGCCTAGGAACCTTGGTTGAGCCTTGAATACCATAATTCAAGCTTGAGAGTGTGTTGAGACTTAGCTTGGTTCATAATCAAAAGCTTACTTCTTTGAGAGGTATAAGCTTGCTATCTTCCCTCTTGCTTTCATTTATTTCATTTGCTACATAGTTCTTATTGTTTTGTGTTGTTTTGATCCTCTTCCAAGTGTTTGAGTTTGGGTTTGAAGAGCTACTAAAAGGGTTGAGAGAGTTTACTCTTTCTACAACTTTACCCATAGCTCGAACCCTTACTTTTACACTCTTTTTCTTTGTTCTCTACATTGATTTTCAAAGTTTAAATAGGGCTAAAAATAATGCTTTGAGGTTTCAAAAGTGGAGGGGTTAGCCACCCTTCCTTATTCTTGCTTACTAGCCTTATTTCCTCTCTTGGTTGTTTAGCTTTTTAGGCTCTTTTGATGCATTTTTAGCCACTATTTTTCACCTGTTTAGGACTATTTTAGGGCTATCTTAAGTTGTTTAAATAGTTCATGATTTGATTAGCTTAGTTGTTGTTTTATAAGTTTGCATACCTAGCATGTTGTATATTATTCTAAGCTTTTCTTCAATTCATTTCCATGTTTAAGAGCCTCGTTTTAATAATCAACTTGCCATTCATCTCTTTCCTTTGAAAGTTGTTTCAATCGGTTGACGGTTATTCAAAACGTGAAATAGCGATTTACACTTAATGGCTTAATCTCTACAGAGATTCATTGCCAATAGTGTAGTCTATTTTCATGTTGAGAATCACCTCCCGTTTGACATAGTTCTCACTTAGTGGACGTAACGATTACCTTGGATTTAATGGATTAAAGGATGGTAAAGACTGATGAATTTGGCTTAAAATGAACCAACTCACATAAAGAAAATGAGTTATCTTGCTTGGGGTTCGGTCGGACGTTATGCCGAATCCATTGTGTCAAGGGTTGTCTTACATCAATTCATGATGTTTTGGATGAACCTTGAAGCGTATATACCTCATTCTTTGAGTTCATTCCATGATAGGAGGAAGGGGTGGTTGTTGTTCATCTCGTTTATTGATTTGTGTCCAAGTTGTGCATCGAAATCATCAAGCAATCAATTTGCTCATTGATGATTTTGGAAACAATTCTAACCTTCTCTCGAGGCTTTCCTATGACAGAGAAATGTGAGAGGGACAAATAGAGTCCAAAACACTCTGTTTGCACTATTTTCATTTCAGAGCACAAAACAGAATTTGGCATGAAATTGGGGCATGACCGGCCTTCTTTAGGCCCGGTCGGGCTTCATTGAGGGCCAGCTGGTCATCAATGTGTGGTCAGCAGTGTATTTTTCCAGAAAATAGAAAGCAGTGGCTGAAGGTGAAGCAGAGCAAGCCTAGGGCAGACAGAGTTGTTCTTGGACATTGTACATGTAGCCCCTCGCGCATCCTTGCTTGCATCTTGATCATTGTTATAATTAATTAATTTATTTAATATTGTTTGTTGTAATTAGTCTTGTTAATTATTAATGTTGTAATTAATTAATTTATTATTATTGTTTATTTATAATTGTTATAGCTAATTAGAGTTAGTTTACTTATCATGATTATCCTTGTTGTAATAGCCTAGTTAGCTAGTTAATGATTTAATTTATTCATTCGGTTCTGTATAATTATGTAATAAGTTGTATGTCTTCCAACCCCACATCTTTCTCCCTTTTACTTATTTGTTTACGATGGTTAGTGTAGGAACATCATTTTCCAAATTAGCATTCTTATACTTTGCATCCATTGTCTTGCATGCATCCAAGGCTCGGCTCATCACGCTAACCCAATATCAATATTTAGATTCATTACTTGAATACATGCTTTATCACATGTTTTGAATGCAATCATATGCCATGCTCATAGCCGAGCCTATAAAATACATAATGTGTGTGTTGCATTAGTCATATTGCATTAATTATGAGCATGCATATTTTTCCTAATTATTTTGCTTTGTTTTGGCTCGGAGTACTAGATGAGTAATTTTATGTTTTAGCATCTTACATTAAATGTTTGTGTGCCATGCCAAGCATATTTCCATGAGGCTAATTGCTTAAATGATATAACTGTTTCAATGCCTGTGGATGAAGGCTAGTTGTTTGAATAGTGATGGTTTTATTAAATGTCCATTTTAGCCCACCTTTTCAAGTGGTAAAACAATTTCGAACAAAAATAAGAAATCAAATGTTTCAATTTTTTGCAAATATTAGTCTATACTTTGTGTGCGTATCACATAGTAATGTGGCTAAAAAAAAATTAGAACAAAAGCATATAATATAAATACAAATCACATCATTATTAGTAGAGGCCGATCTTTGATCGAGCGAGTGGGGTGCTCAATTCATGACATTTCCCTCTCGTACCTAAGTTCTCGAGCCGAGACATTTTGGTGATGACGGACTAATGGCCTTTGGCACGAGTCTTGGGTTTCTTAAATTTTCCAAAAATATTTAGGTGGCGACTCTGTAATTTGACAAAGCGGTCCATTTTTAGCATTTGATTCAAACATCGATTTTTCAAAAAGAATTGTCGGATTTGGACTCTTTTGAGTTTTCACTATTTCACATTGCACTTGTGAAATCAGATTCAGAACCATGGAAGTCCGAACTGTAGGGCTATTCATCTTTCGAAAGGGGGCACGAAAAGTCAAGCTACAGTGAATTTTATTAATAATCACTTATTTAGATTCATATAAATTTGTTCTCTCTTTATACGAGTAATATAGATTGATAACTTAATTAATTGAATTATGTTAAGGCTATGTTATTGTATATATATATATTCCTTTTAAATAAAAACAACGTCCATATTGAGATAGGCTACCATGTGAATAATTGGTAAATTTTTGGATAAATTAGAGAGGCCATCTAGACTTATTGAACTTGAAATAATGAGTACAATAATCTCATATAAAGCATGCATTTTGTTTTTTCTTTGCCAATTGAATTGCGGTGCTTATTGCTCTCAATGGTTTCATGTCTTCATTTTTTCGCATGCAAATGAATAAATAAATAAACGCATTAGATGCAATTTCTTTTCTATATATATATTATTGCTAAAACAATGGTGTTGGGTTACAGTGATTACATGTCTCCAGAGTTTGTAATGCATGGACAATTCTTCGTGAAGTCTAATGTGTTTAGTTTCAGTGTCTTAATATTGGAGATTATAAGTAGCAAGAAAAACAATACCTTTTTACCAATCAGGATATGCAGAGGACCTTCTAAGCTATGTAAGTGATAACTAAACCTTTTAACTATTATTTTCGATCTTAGTACCAAAATCATGACATCCACAAAATCATATATAATGAATTATTGCAGGCTTGGAAACTCCGGAGAGATAAAAGACCCCTGGAATTTTTCCATTCTACTTTGGAACGGGTGTATTCAAGAAATGAAATCATTAGATGCATTCATATTGGCTTGTTGTGCCTCCAACAAGATACAAATGTTAGACCCTCTATGGCAACAACTATTGTAATGCTTAACAGTTTCTCTTTTACTATATTAATTCCTCAACAACTAGCATTCTTTATCCGTAGTAGAATAAAGCCACAAATAGGACAAGGCCTAGCGTTGGATCAGTTTACAAGCAAGTCAATATTAGGGCCTATGAACAAAATGTCAATTACTGAATTATATCCCAGATAATATGTAAAGTCTAGGCCATGTCAAGATTAAAGAATAGCTGTATATTGTGAGATGAATAAACTCATCAAACTCATATACGAAGGATATCTTTCAATCTTTGTAAGATTCAAAACACTAAAAATTGTAATTACAAATTAAATATGTAATAGTGTGTTATTTTTATTAGATGACTTATTGTCAGGTATAAAATGTATTAAGCCTTGTGCTTTCCTGTAAAAATAATAATAATAATGATAACAAATAGATAATTCGTTCCCCTCAAATATGTCATTTATGCGTGGAATGTAATAGTGTGTTTCATAAAATTTAATATTTTAAAATTTTAAATTAAATAATGATCAATAATTTATCATTATATTAAAACAAATAAAAGATTTTGTACTTAGCATTAAACTGATAATTATAAGGTTGAACTTCTATCAAGTTCATATATGAGTTTAAGAGAAATTGAGGGACTCATGGGACACACCATAAGTCTATTTTTTAATAATTTAAATCGTTCATTTTGTCGAACCCTTCGTGTATCTCATTCATGAAAAAAAAAAAATTAAGTTGATCAGATAAACGTGACATTTTCATTTTATCACATTTATTTTTGAAAAAAATAGACAATAAGTATGTTTTTGAAAATAAATTATTTATTATTTTTAAAGTAAATCGATAAAATGAAAATGTTATGATTATTAGATAGTTCTAATTTTTTTTCGTAAATGATATATATGAAGGGTTTTACAAAATAAACGATTTGAATTATCGAAACAAATTATGATTTCCTTAAAATTTTTTAACACTAATTATAATATTTATATATGTTTGATTCATGGGAATCAACAATTTATTACATCTTAACCCCAAATTTGATACTTTTTAAATATAACCCAATACTAAATTACCAATTGAAAATTTTACCCTAGAGTTTTGACAAAGGCCTGTTTAGAAATTGATTATTTTAGTTAATTTTTTTATAAAAAAAATATATAAAAAAATAAAGATAATAATATAATAATTTTTGGGTTAAAATCTCACGTCGCCAAACGGGCCTAAGTCCAATGATTCAATGAGAGGAGCCTAAAATTACTCTATTATATGTTAGTTAAAGGAAAATTCCGTACTCCCACATCATCAATGCAGAATCCCACTCGTGTCCCCAGGTCTAACCTTATTTTACAAAACAAACTAACATTACTTAGTAATATTATAAATTGGGACTTTAACTAATCTAAAATTATTTAGGGCTATCATTTTATAATTGAAATTTATTTTATATATGGATTCTAAATTACACAAATTCAATCTCAATCATAAATTCTCATTGGGGGTGAATTCAAAGTAATTAAAGTATGGTTCATAGACTTATTCAACCTGTCTTCCACTCTGACTCCCATCAAAAGCATTTAGTGGGTGGATTCTATTTCCACACACCAATTCTTCTCATTTCACTTATTTAATGAATTTTTTTAAATATAATTTATCTTAAAATAAAATATCATAATATCCTTATCTTTCTCCACCCAAATTTTAATTTTAAAACACTACAACAATCCTTGATCGCCAGCCAACTCTCTCCTTTGCTATCACCTCCCAATGCCTTTTTTCTCCTCCAACTACTACCACTTTTTACCATGAACTATATACTTTCATAAGTTCCTTGCTGCAAACCACCACTTTCAAGGTTGAATGTGGAGATCTAAGATGGAAAGAAATGAGTTGAGAGTGGAGGTGGTGATAACAATGGCTAAGAGTGGCGGTGAAGGAGGGGTGAATGGATGGAAGAAAAAAAAAATAAAAAACTTAAAATTAAAGATAAAGTAGACCATGTGTATTGAGAATTTTTAATTTTTTTAGTATGTACTGAGAAGATGTTCATTAAATATATGTATTGAATGGAATTAGTATGTGAAAAAAGAATTACTCATTCAACTAGTCTCATTTTTCCTATTTTCCTGCGAAAAATATTATATATCTAAAATTTGTATCTCAAAAATTATTTTAAAAATGAAACAAATTTTAAATGAGTGTGATATAGGTTGTACCTAGAAAGCACAGATACAGATACGAGGCACGGATATGATACGATATGGATACGACGATACAATAAAACTTTAAAAAGTAGGATACGGGTACGGCTAAGATACATTTGAAAAAAAATAAAAAATAAATAAATTATTAACAGTGAATTACACATAAACTCAAGAATGTTGAGAAACCACAGTAACTTTATGATGCAAAATACTAATTTTTAAGAATTAGGTATTAATTTAAGACAGTAGTTAGTTTAGTTTTTAAATTTTCAATAGGTCTTGCAAATATTTCATTTCAATATCAAGTCTAATATGTTAATATTATAATATCAAAACAATCCACAACTTGACCTTATGCATTTTTTCTTTTTGCACTAGTCAAAAATATTCTATGCAAGTTTATTTATTTATTTATTGATATTTAATTTTACTATTGTCATATTATCTTATTAATCATTACTCCTATGTAGTTATAGGGGACATGCATGATACAATGAAGATGTGTCAATTTGTTGAATTCTATTACTTTAGCGTATTATGTTATTTTTATAATAAAAAAAAACTAAGCAAAGTATTGTAAAAATATTCTATTTATCCTCGCAATTATATTATATTATGATGTTATGTAAGAAATTACAATTCTAATTTCATAAAAGGAGTAATATGTGACTTGGAGCATTTGATACTTCAAAATTAATTAAAAAGTATCCAATAATATGTGACTTGATTGTAGCATCCGATACTTCAAAACTAAGTATCCGATACTTCAAAATTAATAAAAAATTAATTAAGAAGTATTCGATACTTTTAATAAGTATATGATACGTATCCGTAAATATCCAAGGAGTATCGGTATCCGATACGTATGCATCTTCCTATTTAAAGTATCCGTGCTTTATAGATTGTACTCAAAATAAATGTGATATACTAATGTAATTTTCTAAATAATTTCATAGATATTTTCTTGATAAAAAAACAACCAACCCAGAAACCTATTTTATTTTTATTTTTACATGCTTAATCCAGAAAACTATTTCATCACTTCATTATTGAGGAAGTCCATTTTCATTGGTTTCAGAGACTATCCCATTATTAATGATTTTGGTTAATTATAGTAGTCAAAAGCATCTCCAATTGTTGTCTAACTTATGGATAATAAGGCAAATGCTAATACGTGTCCCACCCATGAATGTGTATCAACAGTCTTGAAAATATATAAAAATATTAAAAGATATATTGATTTTAATAAAAATACATTAAATTTAGTAAAAAATATTTTATGTTTTTTCAATTTTTTTGGTCATTTACTTGTACTTTATGAGCACTTGTTAGTTAGACATATGAAATTGTGACAGTCAATCTCCTATACTTTTAGTAAAATCTCACTTTGGTCCATACATAAATGTCAATGTTCCATTTCTATTACTCAATTGTTTAAATCTTTAACATAATCTAGTTATGTAATAAGAATGTGACTACGACATGAGAGTAAGAAAGAAAAATCATCTACATTTTCTACCAATACACTTTATTCCAAAATTTACATCAAAATATGACTGTATTAGGCTAAAACAAAACACAAATTATGAACAATTAAGAAAATCAACTACGGTTTTGCATAAATTAGAATCACGAAATTCTATTTTTCATGGTAACACAATCTTCTGTCTATTCATCTATAACGATCTCGGTTTTTCATCCATTGTTTACTGTATTCCGATCTCGGTTCCATCATGGTTGTTGTTGTCTATATCGCATTTCTGTTCTTTAATTCTTTGTATTTGAGTTTTGGGATGTATTGGGCAGGTTTGTAACAGGTTAGGTGTGTTTTGAAATAAATAGTTGCTGCCCAGAATTTGGCTTCTTCGCTGGAGCGAGGCTTTTTGCACTCGAGCAAGGGCTGGGTTTTTGCTCCTTCGCTCGAGCGAGCTTTCTTGCGCTCGAGCGAGGGTTGAGAGTCTTCAGGTTTCTTTCCAAACGCAGCTTCTGCCTGAGCGAGCCTTCTTACGCTCAAGCGAGCCTGGTCTGGTGTGTCTCTTCGCTCGAACGAGCGGTCTTGCGCTCGAGCGTGCGTCTGCGTCTCTTTTTGACCTAAAGGTTGTGTTTCTTCACTCGAGCGAGCTTTCCTTCGCTCGAGCTCGCTCGCTCTATGTTTTGGGTTTTTTCGCTCGAGCGAGCAGTCTTGTTCTCGAGTGCGCTTCTGGGTTACAGACTTGAAGCTTCGCATTGTGCGCTCGAGCAAGGTGTTTGTTGTGTCTGGTCGCTCAAGCGACCACTTCTTCACTCAAGCGAGATTCGCATATGTCAGATCGCAGCAGCAGTTCTACACTTCACTTTTTGATCCTCTTTTTCCTCAAAACCCTAGATCCGGCACACTCTCTCTATATATACACCTTCTCTCTATGTAACAACCCCAACCTCTGATTAACGTTAATCCATGATTAATTATGCCTAATTAGCAATTAAGGTGAATTCTGCATTAAACTGCATGTGTGTGATGCATTGTTTGTGTCTATATCTGTTAGGTGTAGAAAGATTTGTTCACATTTTAGTTTCGGTTTGCAAATTGAAAGCCTTATCGGCATCCGAATCAGAAATTGACTTGATTTATGTGCTAATTAGGATTTATAGAATTTTATGGTAGGTTTAATTAAAATTTGGTTCGGAACGATTAAACTAGATTAAAATAATGCCATTTGATTAGTTTGGATTAATTATTACTTAAGGCACCATTTTGAGCCCACTCACCTCTTTTCTTGACTTCCCCACATTGGGAGTTCACCCAAGAGAGAGAGCTAAACGTGAGATAGAGAGAGAGAAGAGAGAGTTGAGCTCAACAAGGAAATTTCTTGAAGGTAGAGGAAATTAAAGAGAGTTTGGAAGATTAAGCTACCACACTTGAGAATTCAAGACTTAAGGTAGGCATTCACCCTCTTAACTATGAAATTGAATTGCTAGTACAAGAATTCTAGTAAGTTAAATGAACTCATGTAAGGATTAAGCTAAGAATTGGTGAATTAAAGCTCAATACATACATGCATGTGTAATTCATGGCATTTGAGGTTGTCTTTCTAAAGAATCCTTGCATGCATGTCATAATCCAAGCTTTGTTTTAGAAATTCTTCATGTTCCATATCATATTGTCATAGTTGATAATGTTTTTGGGTTGAACATTGCATTTGGTCATGTTTTGGAAGACTTGAGTTCAAAGAATTGCATACAAGTCATGTACATGAATTAATTTCAAGTTTCAAGTTGAATGTTGTTCAATTGGCATACTTCTGGGCTTTGATTTTGTAAAATGATCTTCAAAACATGTTGTTTTATGAGTTTTCATGTATTTCCTCAAGTTTTGGGCCTAGAAAACTGAGTTTGTTGCATTTGGGGTTGGGTTTGAGCTTGGTGATCAAATCTGGAATTTCTAGAAATTTGATCCACGCTCGAGCGTGGAACTTTACGCTCGAGCGTGCACTCCAAGCACATGCACTTTCGCTCGAGCGTCGAGGGTTATGCTCGAGCGTGAAATGCATTTACCTAGAAGTTTGTGTGCTTTGCAGTCCGCTCAAGCAAGGGAATTCACGCTCGAGCGAGGTTCTGAGTCTCACGCTTGAGTGGAGGTCGAGCGTCCGTCGAGCGTGAAAATCATGCATCCAGCACTTTTTCAAGAGTTTGCAGTCCGCTCGAGCGGAGCTTCATTGTCTGCATGTCCGCTCGAGCGGGGAAAGCCACGCTCGAGTGTGGACCTTATTTTCAGCAAGTTTTAAGAAATGTTTTCCAATGCATTCTTACATCCCCATTCCATCCTAGGCATTCCTAGGCCATATTTAAGATTCCATAATGAGGATTAAAGGTTAGAAACACACTAAGAGCCAACGAAGTAAGTTATGTACAATTAGAACGTGTGTTTCAAGTGTGCGTCTGTTATGTGTTATGTAGGTCAGGTGTCGCGTACCGTTGACCAATCTGCTCCGTCTATCTGTCTCAAGGCCAACTATGAGTAATAACATAGTAAAGCTATGTTCAACTTTACTTGTTTTCTGTGTGATGAATTAAGATCTGTTTTCTAAAATGATATGTTCTGTACAATGAATGATTGTCCAATTTCTGATATGTATTCGTGACATCCTTAGTATCATGTGATATCTGTTGGCTGTTACCCGGTATTGGAGGTTCCATCATGGAACTTAATATGTCTACACTCTGTTACCCGTACCGGAGGCTCCATCATGGGGCTTAGCGTGTTTACTCTCTGTTACCCGGATCCAGAGGTTCCTTTATGGAACTGGTTATTCGTAACCCTCACGTGTCTACATCTGTTCTGTATCTGCTCTGTTAATGCTAATGGATGTATCACGTATACTTAAGCATACCTCATGATTTCTGTATATGATCTGGACAAATTATGAATTTGATACGAAACTGAATTATGATTTCTGAATCTGCACGAACTCATTCATTGAAACCTTTTTACTCTATTATTGTTCACTGAGCTTTCGCTCACAGTTTATATTTTATATGTAGGTGAGCTGGCGCGTGATCAGGGCCAGAGTTGACGGCCTTCATTTCTATTATTGTCAGCCAACCGTTGTGCCTCCCGAGGAGGTTCCAATCGAAGTCTAGTTACATGGCTATTTTTGTATTTATGCTAGTCTCTGTCTGTTTTGTAAAGTCAGGTCCTGGGAATTACACTTTTGTAAATGTTTGTAAATATTGATGTCCTTCGACCGACATGCTTATGTATATGCAAGTTTTGGAAATCTTCTGTCCCATGTATGCTATCACAGCTCATTGGACCTTGTCTATTTTGTATAATTGCTTCCGTAGCCCCTTACTATGTGCTTATCTGTTAAGAGGCCTTTGGTAATCCACGGATTACTGGCCGGTTACGATGCTAAACCTACAGGGGCGGGTTTGGGTCGTGACAAAGTGGTATCAGAGCACGTGTTCTACTGCACACACAGGTCCATATGAGCTTAGGATGTCCTAGTAAAAGTTAGGGGCATTCCATCTACATGTGTGAGTATGTGGTAAGCCAAATGAATATGGAAACTTAATGTATGTAAATTTGAGCAAATGAATTGAAAGAAACGAATAAGATTATTCCTATGTTCACTATCATGTGATGTCTCTATAGCAACGTGGAGAATGCAAGGGGAAGTGATGTAAGTGAATTTTCAGAGGCTCACATGGGCCGAATGGAACAAATGCTTGCGGCATGGACTGAAACTATGACACAACAGCAAAGACAACAACCTTTACCCCCTCCACCTCCGCCGGCACAAGCCGAAGCAGATAATAATGATATCATCAACTTGACGCAGAAATTCATGAAAATGAAACCGCCGACATTCTATGATGGAATTGAACCATTGAAAGCGGAGACATGGTTACTTGAAATGGAAAAGCTATATGAGGTGTTCCCTTGTTCTGAAATCTAGAAAGTCCTCCTAGCCACCTATACTCTGAAAGATGAAGCCCGAAGGTGGTGGTTACTGATTCGAAGTGGCAATGGGAATATGACATGGGCACAGTTTAATGCCATATTCTATGATAAATATTTTCCCCAATGTTTCAGGGATCGGAAGGTGTCTGAGTTTCAAGAACTTAAACATGGAAGAATGTCTGTAGCAGAGTATGAAGCCAAATTCACCGAACTGGCACGGTTTGCTCCACATATGGTAGATATTGATTACAAGAAAGCACGAAAATTTGAAGGTGGACTGGATTTAGAGGTGTTTGATCGGGTAGGCGTATTGAAATTGCCTACTTATGTGGAAGTTTTAGACAGATCCTTAATGGCGGAAGCCACTATAGCCGCTATGAA
Organism: Camellia granthamiana; assembly: GCA_036172215.1. Taxonomy (NCBI): domain Eukaryota; kingdom Viridiplantae; phylum Streptophyta; class Magnoliopsida; order Ericales; family Theaceae; genus Camellia; species Camellia granthamiana. The sequence goes on along the minus strand of CM069909.1, from coordinate 130,162,776 downwards.
ACAAAATAAAGCCCCAGCAGCTATACAAGTGAATTGGAAAGGAAAGAGGCTTGGGTTTGGTTTTAGAAGAGGCCGGTCTTTTGTCAGTAAGAAGCAAAACACGGGGTCTACAAGCAGCTCGAGTCAGAGTAGTGGGTCTATCCTGGTCTGTTCTGATTGTGGTAGGAGGCATAGGGGTGTGTGCTACCGAGTATCCAGTGCTTGTTTCCGATGTGGCCAGTCAGGTCATGTAGTGAAAGATTGCCCACTCAGGTCTGAAAATACTAGCCGTCCTACGGCAAGTTCAGCTGGATCCGCCTTTACGGCCAAAACAAATGCAAAGGCCAATACTGGGAAAGAACCTCTAAGACAAGGTCGAGTGTTCGCCTTAGTGCCCGGTGACGTACAAAACACCTATACGGTGGTGTCAAGTACACTTTCTGTATGTTCTCAAAATGCATGTGTACTGATAGATTCTGGTTCTACACATTCCTTTGTATCGCATGCTTTCTCTCGAAAATTGACTAGGCCATTAGAACTTATGACATATGTGTTATCTGTATCTACGCCGTCTGGGGGTTCTATGATGTGTGCTCATGTTTATCCAGCATGTGATATTATGATTGGCGATATGATGTTATATGTTGACTTATTGCCTTTGAACATTGATCATTTTGATTGCATTTTGGAAATGGACTAGTTGACTAATTACTGTGCTACCATTGACTGTGCAAGTAAATCTGTTGTGTTTAGACCGTCGGGTATGCCTGAATTTACTTTTATTGGGAATGGGGTAGTTCCTCCTCCATATCTGATTTCAGCTCTGAAAGCTAGAAAACTGCTTAGGAAGGGATGTAGGGGTTACTTGTGTTGTATACTGACTGCATCATCTGACGGAACTAATGTAGAAACTATCCCTGTTGCTTGTGAATTTCCCGATATGTTTCCGAATGACTTACCTGGGGACTTAGTTGATAGAGAAATTGAATTCACTGTAGAGGTGTTTCCAGGAACACAACCTATTTCCAAGACCCCCTATAGAATGTCTACCTCAGAATTGAAAGAATTAAAAACTCAACTTCAGGAGCTGTTGAATAAGAAATTTATCCGTCCGACCACTTCACCTTTGAGGTGCACCAGTCTTGCTTGTCAAAAAGAATGATGGATCTTTGAGGTTGTGTATAGACTATCGACAACTGAACAAAGTGACTATCAAGAACAAATACCCTCTACCCCGAATAGGTGACTTGTTTGACCAACTTCAGGGTGCCCAAGTATTTTCCAAAATTGACCTCAGATCTGGGTATCACCAGTTAAAGGTCAGGGCTGAGGACATAGAGAAAACTGCATTTAGAACTAGATATGGACATTATGAATTTTTAGTAATGCCATTTGGGGTGACCAATGCACCTGCTGCCTTCATGGATCTTATGAACAGAGTGTTTAAATCATTTCTGGATGAATTCATTGTTGTGTTTATTGATGATATCATGATTTACTCCAAAAGCAGGGAAGAACATGAGAATCACTTGAGAACTGCTCTGCAGACCTTGAGAGAAAAGAAATTATACGCTAAATTGTCCAAATGTGAATTCTGGCTTGACAGTGTGGCATTTTTGGGCCATGTAATCAACAAGGATGGCGTTTTTGTTGACCCTCAGAAAATTGAAGCTATTGTGGACTGGCCTAAACCGACAAATGTGATAGAAGTTAGAAGTTTTCTGGGACTTGTAGGTTACTACCGAAGATTTGTGAAAGACTTTTCCAAGCTTGCCATGCCATTGACCCAGTTAACTCAGCAAAAATGTGTCATTTGATTGGAATGAACAAAGAGAGGCAGCCTTTCAAGAGTTGAAAACCAGGTAGTGACTGCACCAATTTTAACTTTGCCCAATGGTACTGATGGGTTTCAAGTTTACAGTGATGCTTCCTACAAAGGTTTGGGGTGTGTATTAATGCAAAACGGAAAAGTGATTGCCTATGCTTCTCGACAACTCCGATTTCATGAAAAGAATTACCCGACGCACAATCTTGAATTAGCAGCTGTGGTGTTTGCTTTGAAAATCTGGCGTCACTACTTGTATGGGGTAACTTGTGAGGTGTATACCGATCATAAAAGGTTGAAATATTTCTTCACCCAAAAGGAATTGAACATGAGACAGAGGCGATGGTTAGAGTTAATCGAAGATTATGATTTGCAGATTTTATATCACCCAAGGAAAGCTAATATCGTAGCAGATGCCTTGAGCCAAAAATCCAGTGCAAATTTGTCATGCATGTTGTCCAATCGAAAAGAACTGCTAGATGACCTGGAACAGAAGGAGATTGAGATTGACGTGCGAGAACAAGGTGGGATTTTAACTGCTATTTCCACTCAACCTACAATTCTTGACGAGATGAAACAAAAACAATGCGAAGATGAATACTTGAAAAAGATCATAGAGGAATTTGATTCAAAGCCGAGGCCGAGATTTGTGTTTGAGAATGACGTGCTAAAATTTCAAAACCGTCTGTGTACCCGATTGTTATGACTTAAGAAAACGTGTGATGACCGAAGCTCACAGCAGTAAGTTTGCCATGCACCCGGGGAACACGAAAATGTATCACAATTTAAAACATAATTTTTGGTGGCCTAGAATGAAAAAGAGTATTGCAGATTTTGTGGCTAGGTGTCTACATTGTCAACAGGTTAAAGCTGAACATCAACGACCCGCTGGTTTGCTACAACCACTCCCAATACCGGAATGGAAATGGGAGCACATTACCATGGACTTCATTGTGGGATTGCCTCGTTCTTCCCGAGGTATGGACTCTATTTGGGTTATAGTTGATCGTTTGACTAAGTCTGCTCATTTCCTACCTGTTAAATCTGTTTACAATGCTGACAAATTGGCCAATATTTATATGACTGAAATTGTGAGATTGCATGGAGTGCCAGTATCTATTGCGTCTGACAGGAACTCAAAGTTTGTGTCAAGATTTTGGCAGAGTTTGCAACAGGCTTTGGGGACTGAACTAAGGTTGAGTAGTGCCTATCACCCACAGACAGATGGACAAACCAAACGAACTAACCAGAATTTGGAGGATATGCTCAGAATGTGTGTATTAGACTTCCAAGGAAATTGGGAGACCTATTTGCCATTAGCTAAATTTGTGTACAACAACAGTTACCATTCAAGCCTTGGAATGGCTCCTTACGAAGCTTTGTATGGAAGAAAATGTCGCTCTCCGATATGTTGGTCTGAAGTAGGTGATAGGCCTTTGTTGGGACCGGAACTTGTGCAAGAAACAACCGAGAAAGTGAAACTGATCCAGCAACATCTGAAAACTGCATAGAGTCGGCAGAAGAGCTATGCTGATGTCCGAAGAAGAGATAGGGAATATGAAGTTGGGGACTATGTGCTCATAAAGGTGACCCCGATGAAGGGTCAAACTCAGTTTGGTGTTGAGGGCAAGTTGGCGCCAAGATACGTTGGACCTTATGAAGTCCTTGAAAAGATCAATCCAGTAACCTATCGGGTAGCCTTACCTCCAGTAATGGAGCACATGCATAACGTCTTTCATGTCTCGATGCTTTGAGAGTACTTAAGGGATCCACTCCACACCATTGAGCCAACCCACGTTGTAGACACCCCATTTTTGACCGACCTTAAGACTCAGACATCATTGATTGAGCGCTCGGTGATGGTGCATGTTGTGCTTGTTTAGAGGTTTCGGAGTTTTAGCTGAGAGCCTTGCCTCCGGGCCTCTGAACTCTTTTGTGCTTCGGCTCGATTTGTGGACCAAGTCTTGTTTTCCCTTTCCGGAGGGAGGAAGTGGTCTTGTAGACCATCTCTCTGTGGTCGTAAACTACTTTTCGTGGTCGTAGGCCACTTTTCCCGTTTGGAGACTAGTTTCCAATTTTTGGAGCCTTTGGCCGCGCGCCTTGTCTCGGGACCGCTTAACATTCTCCGTTTGGTGTGGCTTTTGAACCACACCTTGTTGCCTCTGCCTAAAGGAACACTGTGGTCCGGGAGACCACTTTTGTGGTTGCATACCACTTTTGATGCTCATCAGCTAGTTTTCGGGGCTTTTGGCCTCGTGTTTCGCCTCCCGTTTTCTCGTCTTGCATCCGCTTTGGTTTGTTTTTGGTACAAACCTTGCTTTCCTTGTTTGGAAGGTGGTCCAAGGGTGGGAGACTAGTATTTCTTCTTGGAGACCACTTTCCCTTTTTCCAGCTAGTTTTCTTGTCAGATAACTGGCTTTCTTGGTCTTTGGACCATCTTTTCTGGTCGGCCACCACACCACCACCTTGCATTTGGTGTGTTGACCTCTCCTACCTATGGCCGACCAATTTTTTGCTCTAGTTGACCACCTAAAGTGGTTGGCCGACCACTTAAACTAGCAGGCTGACCACTTCAAGTGGTCGGCTGCTTTTTGGCACCTTTTTGAAGATATTTTCCTCCAGCTGGCACAGCTAGAGGACATTAGACCCATCCTCCATACACGTGTATGGAGGGATTTGTTTGAGGCTTAGCTTCTCCAAGAAGCTTTGCCTTTCCTTCTCTATAAGGGGGAGGCTCCTCATCCCTCTTCCAGGTTCAGAAAATCTGAGGGAAGAGGATAGATATAGTGTTGTATCTATATTGCCTTGTTTGCTTCATTTTTGTGCCTTAAAGTATAGATTTGTCTTACTTTAACACTCAAAGACCATCTTTTTGCTACTAAGGTGCTTAGGGGCTGATTTTGGTGTTCTTGGGTTGCCTTGAGCTTGAAAAACCTGCTAGAGTTGTAGTTATAAAGAGGGTCTTCAAGGGTGAGCTTTTGACCTTTAAATCCCCCTTTGTTGCTTAAGCTTTTAGCCTATCTTGCATGTTGTTTTAAACTTAGCTCATAACTGATAAAAGTTCTGTTTTTGCATGCTTTTAATCTTTGTTTAAGATCACTTTTATGTTTGGGGTTGTTTACCCCCTCTTAGGCCTTGTTTGGCCTTGTTTTTGAGCCTTTTTTGTGAGCTTCGGGACCACCTTGTTTTGGCCTTCTCACCACTGAAATCCAAAGGGATTTCAGTGGTGGGGATGGTGTTTTAAGGTCCTAAGAAGGGGAGGGCCATCTCTTTTCCTTGCATCTTCAATACATGCCTTAATATGCCTCATGTTTGAGCATCTTTACTAAGTGTATGTGGACCATATCTTAGCTTGTATTTGTGGTTATTTTGCTGTGGCATACCACTGTTTTTACTTGCTTTGGTCACCCCTTGCATGGTTAATATACTTGTAGTGTAAATCACACAAACTAGCTTTGCATGCTTCATGAAGTAGCATATCATTCTAGCTTGTTTTCTTTCCATTTCAGCATGTTTTTGGTGATGTTTTGCATGTCATGACTCTGTTTTGGTTTGGTTTGGTTTGGTTAGCCTTTGCATGCTCCTTGCACTTGTAGTGCAATCCCATGAAATGTCTAACATGCATCATGTTGTAACATGTCATTTTAGCATGCTTTTGGCTTAACTCTGAGAAGACTTTGTTCGTGTTTTAGCATGTTTAAGGTCTGATTTGTGTTGTATTGGTCATCCATGACTTGTTTTGTATAGCTTTGGTTCAATCTAGCTTGTTGGCCTTATGTATTGAATCCTCTAGCATGCATTGCTTGGCCTATTTCAGTGATTTGGTATCACTTGTTATGTGATTTCAGTCCATCTTTCATGGCCATACATTCACATTTGTTATTTATTCAATGCGTTGGAGGGTTGGCCCATTTATGTCTTAACATGAACTATTGCGTATGCCTTCATGCCCTTGCTTGCGAGCCACCATTTCAGTGCTTATTTGGGGTTATTATGCCATGACAACTCTAATTTTTGTTGCTTAAGTCATTCCATGCTTCGTCTTAATAGGTGTAGTGTAATCCATCTTATTTGCCTTGTATGAATCATGCCTTATGCCCTTCATGCTAGCATGTTTTGGCTTCCTTCCATGCATGTTTTAGACTCATTTTGACATGTACTTGGACTGTTTTGGGTCGCCTTAATCACATGCTTCATGTTTTGTATACTTGTAGTACAAGTGCTCTTGCTTGCTTCAAGCTTTGAGCATCATTGCATGCTTCATTTGTGTTGTGTACATAATTTAGCATCATCTAGCATGATATTTCGGAGCTTATAACATGCTTATGTTCCTACTTCATTCATGTTTTGAATGCCTTTGAGTATTGTCCATGTTTGCCTAGCTTATGCCTTAGCTCATATGCTTGCATGCCTAGGCCTTTGGGCCCTTATCTCAGCATGTTTTGGTCCTTGTTTTGACCTACTTGAGCTCTGTCCATGCTTAGTTCATGCATTTGTGCCATGTATTGCATGCCTCCTTTATGTTGCTCTTTGCTAGCTTTCATGCCTTAGGACCCTAGCATGCTTTACTTATATTGTTTGAATGATTTGACATCATTTCTTGCTTCATTTCAGTGCACTTAGTGTTGTTACACTTCCACTTTTGTCACTCATTGAGCACTCTTGAGAGTTGTGCTCTTTGGCCTCTTTGATGGCCAATGCATTGTGCATGCATGCCTTGCTTTATGTGCCTTCATTTCATCACCAATGGTCACTGATTTGGGCATGATTGAGGTCTACCCTTTTGGTTTAAGTCCATTGAGTATACCATGTATATTACATTGAGCATGCCATGCTTAGTATATTACATAAGTTGCCCTTGTTGCATTGCATTGTGCATGCATACATTACATTATGCTTAGAACCTTATGAATGCCTTGCATTGAGTATGCCATCTAGTTCTTAGCATTTAGCATTGTGTATGCTAGTTGTTACATGCTTTAGCATTGTGCATGCCATTAGCCTTGTTAGGTTGTTCATATTGCATTGCATGTTTGCATGCTTAAGTCATATTGCGTACTTGCATGCTTGAGTCGCATTGTGTATGTCATGCTTGCTTGCATTGTGTTTGGAATAGGTGTTAGTCCAAACACGAGAAATGAGGAATGTTTCATACTTAAAGTGATGAAACGTGCCTTAATTCCCGGTCGCCGACGCTGTTGATCATCCATGATAGAGTTCTAGGCTTTATGTGTTTACTTGTGCGTTCATTTCATATTGAATTGTGCAACTTCGCCTATCGGCCATCACGCATGAAAATGCGCAATTGGTGGTCTGAGGGTCGAGAACCTACACTCTCTTGAGTTCATGACATGATAGGGAGGGTGGTTGTGCACGCATATCTTGCAAATACATTGCCATGCCCTTTCTTGCTCTCTGTTGCAGCAAATTGCAGTTCAACAACAACAACTGGCCGGCCAGCCAGAAGAAGTAGCTGGCCGACCACTTTTCTTGGTTTTCAACAACCAAAAGTGGTCGGCAGGTGTTTCTAGCGACCAAAAGTGGTCGGCCACCCTCCCACAGGATTCCAAAGGTGGATTTTCAGCTTTCTGGAGCTTGGTGCAAGTTTCTGAGAACAAATGAAAACAGAGGCAAATCGGGGCATCGCATTGGATTTCCGAACGAAGCGACCGAACATGCATGCATTCTTCTCCCTCCGAGAACCTCTTGATTTATTGCTTTCCTTAGCTGTCATGCTTAGATAGCTAGGTTTTTCTTTGGTCTGTACCTTTAATAGTTAATGCGTTTAGCTATTTCAATTCGTTTTGTAATAATTAGTTAACTAGGATTAGTTAATTAATTTGTTGTGTAATAAATAGTTTAATTAGCTTAGATTAGCTAGTTAGCTTCTTATTCGGTCCCTCCCTCGAGAGGGCGCATTGTTGTAATAAGCGTACGTGTGTGTGATGCATGTCTTTCAACCTCCATTTCTTTCTCCCTTTTACTTAACCGCTTACGATGGTTAGTTTTAGGGCACGTTTCATTTAGCATACCTTATGCTTGCATGTTTGCATCCATTCATCTGTATTACATGCACCAGGCTCGGTGCATCATGCTAACTACATTGTATTTCAATTCTAATTTGAATACATGTACCAAGTTGCATCTCACATTACATTCTTAGGATAGCCGAGCCTATCTTAGTTGCATTTTGCATGTGTTGCATTAGCCATTTTAACATGAACTAGGATCATGCATTGATTTCTAACTAGTTCATTGTTTTGGCTCGGAGTATACTGTGAGTGTTTACGCTTTAGCATACTGCATGTGTGTTAATGTTGCCATGAAAGCATGCTTGCCATGAGGCTATTTGCTTACGTGATTAACTGCCTGAATGCCTGTGGGTGAAGGTTGGATTACCTGAATTGGGACAATTCATCAAAATCCGCATTTTAGCCTACTTGGGAGTAGCAAACTTCAAACTATTTTCCAAACAAACGGATATGCAATGCTTTGTTCCAAATTAGGCGATCTAGTCTATACTTGTTTTGCTGTGCGCATCACATAGTAAGATTAGCTAATTAATCAGAATAAGAGCACATGTGTTTTCAAAAATTCGATATCATGCTTAGTACAGGCTGATCTTTGATCGGGTGAGGGGGGGTGCTCATTAAATGACCTTCCCCAATCGTACCCAAGTTCCCAAACCAAGACAACTTTGGTGATGACGGACACGTGGCCTTCGGCACGAGTCAGGGTTTCCTAAATTCCCCCAAAATAAAATATTTAGGCGGTGACTTTGTATCTGGCAAAGCAGTCCATGTTTGGCACTTCTTTCTAAAAATCAGTTTTCCAAAAAAGATTTGTTGGATTTGGACTCTTTGGTGATTTATCGGTCTTACATCACACTTTATAAGATTAGATTCAAAACTGTGACATTTGAGTCCGAACTTATAGTAGCTAGAGAGCGAACGAATTTCGCGTCTTCGCAAGTGCGGAGCTCGGGACCCCTCGGGCGCGTCTACACACGTGCTTTTGAAAGATGATTACACCAACGAGGAAAGGCCTATCCAGATTGTGAACCGCAGGATCAAAAGATTGAGAAACAAAGAAATACCGTTGGTAAAAGTTGATTGGCAAAACCACGGAGGAACCTATGCAACCTGGGAAACCAAAGAAGACATGATGAAGAGATATCCAGATTTGTTCCCATTGGACCCAATGTTGTTCCAGAATGAAGGTAATCCGAGTTTGGAGGACCAAACTCTTTTAAGGGGGGAAGACTGTAACAATCCCAACCTCTGATTAACGTTAATCCATGATTAATTATGCCTAATTAGCAATTAAGGTGAATTCTGCATTAAATTACATGTGTGTGATGCATTGTTTGTGTCTATATTTGTTAGGCGTAGAAAGATCTGTTCACGTTTTAGTTTCGGTTTGCGAATTGAAAGCCTTATCGGCGTCCGAATTAGAAATTGACTTGATTTATGTGCTAATTAGGATTTATAGAATTTTATAGTAAGTTTAATTAAAATTCGGTTCGGAACGATTAAATTAGATTAAAATAATGCCATTTGATTAGTTTGGATTAATTATTACTTAATGCACTATTTTGAGCCCACTCATTTCTTTTCTTGACTTCACCACATTGGGAGTTCACCCAAGACAGAGAGCCAAACGTGAGATAGAGAGAGGGAGAAGAGAGAGTTGAGCTCAACAAGGAAATTTCTTGAAGGTAGAGGAAATTGAAGAGAGTTTGGAAGATTAAGCTACCACACTTGAGAATTTAAGACTTAAGGTAGGCATTCACCCTCTTAACTATGAAATTGAATTGCTAGTACAAGAATTCTAGTAAGTTAAATGAACTCATGTAAGGATTAAGCTAAGAATTGGTGAATTAAAGCTCAATACATACATGCATGTGTAATTCATGGCATTTGAGGTTGTCTTTCTAAAGAATCCTTGCATGCATGTCATAATCTAAGCTTTGTTTTAGAAATTCTTCATGTTCCATATCATATTGTCATAGTTGATAATGTTTTTGGGTTGAACATTGCATTTGGTCATGTTTTGGAAGACTTGAGTTCAAAGAATTGCATACAAGTCATGTACATGAATTAATTTCAAGTTTCAAGTTGAATGTTGTTCAATTGGCATACTTCCAGGCTTTGATTTTGTAAAATGATCTTCAAAACATGTTGTTTTATGAGTTTTCATGTATTTCCTCAAGTTTTGGGCCCAGAAAACTGAGTTTGTTGCATTTGGGGTTGAGTTTGAGCATGGTGATCAAATCTGGAATTTCCAGAAATTTGATCCACGCTCGAGCGTGGAACTTTACCCTCGAGCGTGCACTCTGAGCACATGCACTTCTGCTCGAGCGTCGAGGGTTACGCTCGAGCGTGAAATGCATATACCTAGAGGTTTGTGTGTTTTGCAGTCCGCTCGAGCGAGGGAATTCACGCTCGAGCGAGGTTCTGAGTCTCATGCTCGAGTGGAGATCAAGCGTCCGTCGAGCGTGAAAATCATGCATCCGGTTGTAACAAGCCCGCGAGGGACCTCGCTACAGCTCGGACTCGATTCGTGTCACAGTTCTTAATCTTGAACCAAAGAGTCCAAATCCGGCAAATCGTTTTGAGAAAACAGATTTTTGAAAGAAGTGCCAAACATGGACTGCTTTGCCAGATACAGAGTCGCCACCTAAATATTTTATTTTGGGAAATTTAGGAAACCCTGACTCGTTTGCCTAAGGCCACGTGTCCGTCATCACCAAAGTTGCCTCGGCTCGGGAACTTGGGTACGATTGGGGAAGGTCACTTCGTGAGCACCCCCACTCGCCCGATCAAAGATCGACCTCTACTAACCATGATATCTTGTTTTGAAAACGTTATGTGTTCTTATTTCGGTTATTAGACTAGATTTACTATGTGATGCACACAGCATACAAGTATAGACTGGATCGCCTGAATTGGAACAAAACATTTCATGTTTGTTTTTGAAAATGGTTTGATGGTGCTACTCCCAAGTAGGCTAAGACGTGAATTTGCCACCCTCGGGTGGGCTTAGAAAAGATGGTTTTGCCACTATCTAGTGGGCTTAAGAGTCACAGTCAATGCATTGTTCCAATCCAAATAACCCAACCTTCACCCACAGGCATTCAAGCAGTTATATCACATAAGCACATAGTCTCATGGTAAGCATGCTATCATGGCAGTCACTCACACACATGCAAGGATGCTAAAGCATAAAACTTACCGAGTACTCCAAGCCAAAACAGAAGCTAATTAGAAATCCATGCATGATCCTAATTATACAGAAATGCCTAATGCAACACATGCAAAAATGCAATTATAGCAGGCTCGGCTATTCTAAACATGGCATATGAGATGCGACAGTTAACAAGTATTCAATTTGGAATTGAAATACAGATGCAGTTAGTATGGTGCGTCGAGCCCGGTGCATGCAAGACAGACGAATGAATGCAAACATGCTATCATACTGTATGCTAATTGAAACATGCCCTAATCTAACCATCATAAGCTGGTAAATAAAAGGGTGAAAGACGTGGGGTTGGAAGACATACATCACACACACGCACACTTATTACAACATTGCCCTCGCGCAGAGGGTCCAAATAAATAATATACAGTCCCAAATGAATAAATAATACAGTCCCGAATAAATACAAAAATCCTAATTAATTAACAAATTAACTAAGAAAGCAGTAAACTAGTATGCAGGCTGGGGACTACCTCAGCTCTGCTTCGGATGATGGATGATGCATGTTCGGGTTGCTTTGGTCGGAAAATCCCTTGCGATGCCCCGGTTAGCCTATGTTTGCAATTGTTCTTGGAATGCGTACCAAGCTCCGGAAGGCTGCTGATTCTTGATTTGCTGTAACAGAGAGCAACAAAGGGGCATGGCAAAGTATTTTCACATATGTATGCATGTCTCGATCCTCGTGCCACCAATCACGCATCTCGATGCACGGTGGCCGAGGAGTCGATTTGCACAACTCAATATGAGATGAATGCACGTATGAACACAACAAGACCGAGACTCCATCATGGATAATCCGGAGTGTCGGTGACTGGGAATTGAGACACGTTCCGTCACTCAGAGTACGAAACGTCCCTCGTTTCCCGTGCTCGGGCTAACTCCTGTCCCAAACACCATGCAATATGCGTGACATGCATGAATGCAATCCTAATATGCAAACCTAGCATACGCAATGCTACAGACTAAAATGGCATGCTCGATGCTCGAGGTGACATGGCATATACAACGCTCTAATATGCAACCTAGCATACGCAATGCTATGGACTAAGATGGCATACACAATGCAATATGGGCTTACACCAACACAAGTGGACCTCAGCCACACTCACCTAGGAGGCCATCAGATGAAAACCAGACACTCGAGATGCGTGCACACATGCACGCAAACCGAGGACTGAACCTAAGGCACAAAGGCCACTCTACCAAAGCATGGCAAGACATGGAATATGGCATATGAACATGCAAATTTCAGCACTAAAATATGATGCTAAACAGCCCCGAATCATGGCAATATGGAACCCGATGCATGAGATGAACCCCGAAACTCAAAACTATGCACATGGAATGACTTATAGCTATACAAAGCATGCATTATTTGATCATGAAGCATGAAGACAGAAGCAAGGCAGTCCCAAAACATGCATATTTCCAGTTCAAAGCATGGCCAAAAGATGCTAGCAAGATGGACTAAATTAGCATGCAATTTTGACTAGCAAACATGGTTTACATGGCAAGTGCATGAAGCCTATGGAATCTCACCAAACCAGAAAAAATCAGTGAATGAAATATGTGAAAATAGGCCCAAATACCCACTGATATGCAACCATGGCATGCGAAAATTATGAGTTACTTTAGAGAGCCATGCAAGGAGTTATTAAGCACATACAAGATAGACACGTGGAAGCTCCAAACCAACTCCGAAAATCAAATATGATAGTCCCAAAACTCACCAAATTGGCCCTGAAATCAATCAACAAGGCATACAAGATAGGGCCTCTTTGGAAGGCCAAAATGACCACCAAACAAGTCAAGGTGAGAGGGGGTCACCCCCCTCTGTATTGGAGGCTCAAAAAAGCATCAAAGCCACTGGAAATCCACTGGATTCCAGTGGCTAGAAGACCAAACAAAGCATGCACCAAGAGCTTAGGCATAAGGCTCAAAGTAAGAAGCAAACAAGCATACAATGGAGCATATGACCTCAAACAAAAATGGAACCTTAAAAAAACTTTAAGATGAGATTAAAACAAGACCTTTTCCAGTTTATAGAAAGTCTCAATAATAAACACAAATAGGGCTAATCTATCATGCAAAAATGGCCCTAAAAGAGAGAATAGAGACAAGGGGCAGCAACCGGCCCCAAATGGCAAAGAGCCCTTCAACAAAGGTGAAGAGGGGCTCAAAATAAGGCACTTCAGAGTTTATAGCAAACCACGAAAATGAACATAAGCAAGGCTAAACTATCATGCAAGAAAAAGGCCTAAAAGGGGGATAAAGAAACAAGTGGCAGCAGATGGCCTCAAACAGATGAGATCCTTTCAACAATCTTGAATAAGGGATCAAAACAAGCCACTTTACAGTTTATGACCAAGCCCAAAACAGCTCACAAATAAGCCTAAAATACCATACAAAAATAGGCTTAAAAGAGGGATTAAACACAAAGGGTGAGGAGAAGACCTCAAACAGCAAATGGTCCTTAATCAAACATGTATAGGAGCTCAAAATAAGGCTATTTTCAGTTTAGGCTGAAGCCCAAAAATGTAAGCAAAAGGAGCTAAAATATCATGCAAAACAAAGCAAGAAAAGAGGAAATAGGGACTCACCCTTGAAGACTAACTTTCCAGCAGCTTTTGGTCCAAATTTCTGGACTTTCAACCTCTTCAAATGTCCTCCAAGGTGCTGGAATGAGGTGTGGAAGTGTTGTGCTATGAGTTGGTGTGTGAAATGGTGTAGGAACAAGGTGTTTTGAGGCTTGGAGTAGTGAGAGAGGGAGATTTAATGCCAAAGCTCCAAAGGATTTTTCTGACCTCTCCAAAATGTAGCTGGAGCTGCTGGTTTTATAGAGGAGGAGAAGGAAAAAGGGGGGGAAAAATCAAATTCAAATTTCCCCCCCAAAAGGCCAAACCCAGGACATAGGACCTGAGGGAAAACAAAATACATAGTTGGAACACACTTGGGAGGGGGAGAATGGCCGGCCAGCTCAAAAGGGCAAAAAAGGTCATCCAACCTGCTAGGTGGCCGGCCGGCCACATTTTCTGGCCGGCCTGCTACTTTTCAGGAAAAAAAAATGGGTCTGCCGGAAAGAAAGGTGGCCGGCCAGTGATTGGGAAGTCCAATGGTGGCCGTTCAAGTGTCCAAATTGAAGCCTCGGAAGTTAGCTTTCCAATGGAGCAAACCTTGCATTAAAATTCCTCCTGTGGAAAAAGTTATGCCTGTTTCCGTGAAACCGCGAAGATTCAGTTCAACCGGAGTGATGCCCTACTTCAATCAACCATATCTCCCCCGTTCGGAATTGGTTTTAGGAGATTCTTGAGTGCAAAATGAAGCCCTAGAAGTCTTGTTTCCAACGGTGGTGGCCTCATAGCTTGATCCCAAGTATGCAAATGAATAGGCCCGATTCGGCAAGGGCTGCTCGACCCTTTCTTAACGGTTCATGCCCATTTTGTCCCCCAACTGGATTTCTTCCCTCTTCTCCTCTTTTCTTCAACTCCAAACCCCTAAGCAAGGTGTTTTGAAAGATTTTTCAAAGATTTCATCTCTCTTTCATTCATTTCCACTTTGTCCTTGCTTGGTTTATCGAAAAGCGCAACATTTAATGAAATGCGAGCGTTGGAATATCGTAGAAACTTTATTTCAAAAACGTTTTGAAAGTGAGGGTTTTAAGGTCTAAAATCTTTTGATCAAGATTGTTTTGGTCCAAAAAGGGGTATAAAGTTGAGCTTTGACTCTCTCATTACCGAAGAAACTGAACATTTGCCCTGCACATCTTTTAAAACCATCAATCGCGTCCAAGTCTTAAAGGCAGTCAAAAATGGGGTGTCTACAATTGCCCCTCTTTGACAGAACTCGGAAGTCAAGGAGTGACGGGAGTGAATGTCAAAGCCCAGAGACGACCCATTTTTGACAGGGTCGAAGACTTGGACAAACAAACAAAATACAGATAAATAAATGGTTGCACCCGCAGGCTGCCTACGTATCCCTTTGCAAGGAATCAAACCAGCGTAGTTCAGGGGCAGGGTGCAAAATGATATGCAAAAATATTTTGATAATTGGACTTATACGCTACGCGAAGCCAGTTTGATAATTGGACTTATACGCTACGCGAAGCCGGTTTGAAAATTGGACTTATACGCTACGCGAAGCCGGTTTGATAATTGGACTTATACGCTACGCGAAGCCGGTTTGAAGATTGAGGATTCATGTAATGCACTGCAATGTAGTGGCTAAAATTCAATGTAATAGCTAGGAAATGAAGGTACCTCACAGGGGCAATTGGCAATGACTTACCTCATGCTGCTGGGGATCTCTCGCTTCTTCTTGATTGAACCACAGGTACTACTTTTCTCCCTGACTATGGTTGCAGCTTTCCCTATTCTCCAACAGGGTGACAGACTAGGTTGGATCAGTATCCAGAATTGAGGTGCATACAGATGCTATCTCAATCTATGGGGCTGCCATATAGATTTCAAGCCGAGGAAATACCCCTGGGTATTTAAACCAGACTTTAGTCTCGGAAATCCCGAACCTTTGCGTTCTAGGCATAAGCCATTCGAACTCTAGTTTCCACCGTCTCAGTTGGTCTCCTAGGAACTCACCGCAAACACAGGCAGGTGGCTATACCAGACCACCGGAAGTCGTTCGGGCACGACAAACACCAAAGGAATTGCACCTTTAGAGGATTTAAGGTCTCCTAGACCGGAAAGTGCACAAGACGGTGCGAATAAATGCAAGTGCGATGCGCAAAACAGCGCGAATGATGATGCAGGATTTAAGGTCTCTTGAACCAGGCGAGTGCACAAGACAGTGCGAGCTAAAGGTGCACAAAACAGTGCGAGTAGGGTGAATGCACAAAACAGTGCGATACAGATAAGGTGCGCAAGATAGCGCGATGCAATGCATGCACAACGCAAGTAATGGTCACGACGCAAGATAGCGCGATGCAATACACTAACAAGTGTAGGTGAGGTGCACAAGATAGCGCGAATGATACAATGCACAAAATAGTGTGATACGCCAAACAGCGCGATTGATTTGAAATGCACAAGACAGTGCGATACGCTAAACAGCGCAAGTGATTTGAAATGCACTAAACAGTGCTATACGCTAAACAGCGCGATTGATTTGAAATGCGCAAAATAGTGCGATGTGATATGCAAAGCACAAGACAGTGCGATTGAGGTGCGCAAAATGGCGCGATGATAAATTGCACAAAACAGTGCGATGCGCAAAAAAGCGTGAATGTAAACTGCACAAAACAGTGCGATTGAGGTGCGCAAAATAGCGCGAATGATAAATTGCACAAAACAGTGCGATGCGCAAAATAGCGCGAATGTAAACTGCACAAAACAGTGCGATTGAGGTGCGCAAAATAGAGCGAATGTAAACTGCACAGAACAGTGCGATATGCTAAACAGTGCGAGTGATTAGAAATGCACAAAACAGTGCGATACGCTAAACAGCGCGAGTGATTAGAAATGCACAAGATAGTGCAATGTGATATGCAAAGCACAAGACAGTGCGATTGAGGTGCGCAAAATGGCGCGATCATAAATTGCACAAAACAGTGCGATGCGCAAAAAAGCGTGAATGTAAACTGCACAAAATAGTGCGATTGAGGTGCGCAAAATAGCACGAATGATAAATTGCACAAAACAGTGCGATGCGCAAAATAGCGCGAATGATTAGAAATGCACAAAACAGTGCGAGTGATTAGAAATGCACAAAACAGTGCGAGTGAGATACAACCACAAGATGCACATGACAGTGCAAGTGAGATACAAAGTGTAAGTGCACAAGACAGTGTGAGTGAGATAAAATGCACAAGAAAGTGCAATAAAATGCATCTTCTATGCAAGTATGGGGGCATTTTCTATGCAAAAGATACGAGCATTTTCTATGCAAGCATGGAAGCACATTTTATGCAATATTGAAAGCAAGCATATTCTATGCATGAAACAAGCAAAGCATATTCTATGCGGAATCGAAAGCAAGCATATTCTATGCATGAATCATAACGACGCGCGGCACGCATGCAACAATAGTGTATATGAAAATTCACATTCTATGCAATAGAGGAGCATCAAATATGTACTCTGGTGCCTTTGATTTGCCTCTTAGAGGGCTTCGCAACACACTCAGCTCAAAAAGGGCACACCATGTTCATATTGGCGAGAGATAATATCTGCATGTGAAACCCTCGGGTGCTGCGTGGACTACCATTCTGACTTGAAGCAGGCTTACACTTGGGGTCGAGATACACTCATACTCCAGAGAAACGGCGAGGCCTGAGAAGGTGCACCTAGAATGCAGTCTTGGATTTTGCCAAAGTTGAAACATGCTAAGATGCTCCAAATTTTCCCTCTTTTCTTTTGCTTTGCAGTCTGGAACCTAAATAGCTTCAGATAGGTCCTTGTTTTACTATTCTCACATGACCTGGGTTGAACCCTGCGGTTTTATGAAAAAACAAATTCTGTTTTGCACAAATGTGGAGAACGGCGCGGCACTCGGAGCACAAAACGATTTTATTTTTGAAATTGAGAGATGAGTTTTCGACCAAGTATTGAGCCTACGACTGAACACAGCAAAATGACTCAACAAGGAAATAAAAGGCACACAACCTAGACACATCGAGTAACACTCGAAACGACTCAAAACAAGAATCGAGATAAAACAAAAAGACACGACACTCAGACGTGCACAGGGAGCCTGTTTCACCGGGTAGTGTTTCCCACCCTTTCTCATTTGTGATTCTCACATCACTCTGGTACTCAATCTCTTGTTTTCTGAAAAAGCCCTTTTCTCACTTTTTCTCTCATCGCACATCTCCCTATTCTTCAATCTCTCATTTTTCAATCCCTCCCCTGGGTGGTTGATAGATAAACAGGAAGTTGCGGGCTCTTGCCCCTAGCATGCTGCTAGATTCTCTTTCTTACGTTCACAGCTAGTGAATTCCCCCTATAGAAGAGTTGCGCTACAACTGGGTGTGTAGCAAATCTGCAGCTAACATCGGTTGATGATGCTTTGCTGGGGAGTTTGGACGTGATCAGATCTGTCCAGATGAGGGAGTGGAATATCTTGCCCCATTCCAGCTCGTGCTTCGCACTTCGCTTGATATCTCGTTGCTTAGAGGATGTGAGAGCTTTCTGCCATTTGCTGTTAACTTCAGTTATGCCCTTTTCTGGCAGGTAGAGTGCCCTTCTTGGCAAGTATTGTGCCATTTCTGGCAAGTATGTTGATAATGAGGAAAACACAAAACACCTGACTCAACTGTGCCCCTAGTTCATTATTTCGACCACTTTTTGTTTTTCTGGCTTTCTACTAAAACAATTTTGACCAAAATGAGAGTTAGATTAACATGCTTGTTCGATTTTCTGATTTAAAATCATGCAAATCAGGCTATGAGCACTGAAAATTTTCCTTCTTTGAGTCCAAGAAAATGGTCCAGTTTTAGAAAAATGGAATAATTTTCGAGGGATCAGCCAACCTCAGTAAAAATTCTCAAAAACTATTTTGCAAACGGCCATCGCTCAACGAGCACAGAACCTACTCTTGAGATGCACAACCTCAGATCTGAAGGAAAATTGCCCCTTGCTTGAAGAGAGTTGCATGGCAATGGAAAGTTGCCCCTTGTTTGAACGGCACTGCGGTGCATTGAATGGCAACGAAAAGTTGCCCCTTGTTTGAATGGCACCGCAGCGCATTGTAGTCAGTCCTTGGAGCAATGATTACAACCGAACTCTCGGATACAGAGAAGGCAAAGATGATCAAAAACCATTACATGGGCACAATCAAATTGAAGTGTTTTACGGCTGGACTTCAGGATGAAGTTGCCTACGTATCCCAAAGATGGGAATCAAGCCTTACGTAGTTCGGGGTTAAGGTATACTCGGGTATTAACCTCTCCTTTTTAGGCTCTAACTTTTGCCAAGGCGCCCGTCGCGGGTTTTCGACCTTGCGAGCTTTGTTCTTCTTTCTTTCTTTCTTTTTTTTTATATTCTTTTCATTCCTTTTTCTCATTCTTTCTTTCTTTTTTTCTCTTTTCTTCTTTTTTTCCTTTTTTTGCTTTTCTTCTTTTTTTCTCTTTTCTTCATTTTTTTTTTTGCTTTTTGTATATATCTTTTCTTGCTCTAACTTTTGCCTGGGTCGCCCTTCCGGGTTTTTGGCCCAGCGAGCCTCTCAAAGGGTAAAAGTGTAACAAGTCCATGCCAAATGGTTTTAGGATCTCGAAGCCATCCGTATCCAAGAGAGTGGCTGTTGTATCGATTTGCAGAAGGATCCATCTCCGGCTCTTCGAGCAGATCGGACATTTTCGCCCCTAGTTCGAGGGGTGCTTCTGTTCTAGCTCCGCAAGCTTCTTCTGATGAGGTCTGATCTTCTTGATCTGACTTTGGTGCCTCTTGTTCGAGGGCTGTTTCAAATCTGGCCACACAGGCCTCATATCGCGGTTGACCGTTGAACACTCTGAACCCAAGGTCAAGGTTTGAAAGCAAGGGCTCAAGTCTCGAGGCTAAGAGCGATCCTAAGCTGCACAATCTCAAGAGTGATTCCACACAGGTCTTCGCAAGACCGCGCAAAACATTTTTTTTTTTAAAGTTTTTAAGAAGGCGACAAATTGCTCGCGCTGAAGATAGTGTGAAACCAGTCTGGATCAAGCCAGGGTCCTTCTCAGTACTCACGCTAACAAGCATGATTTCATTCATTAAGGGCTTAGCATGCCTCTCTTTCTCTCATTTGATCAAAGTTTTGCAAATCCCGAGGAATTCCTTCCTCTTCGTTTTCACCGCAGTGTTCAAAAGGTTTTGAAAAACTTAGGTCGTTACAATGACTTCAAGGCACAGAAAAGACAGAGTTCTTAATCAAATACTGCCATCTCATTAAGAACTTCCGGCATAACTGGCGCAAGGCAGAAGTAAACGCTAGAGCGTGAAAGTCACTGCTGTTTCATTCAAAATCTGCTGGCACAACTGGCTCCCTGGCAGAAACAGACTCAAAACAAAACGAAAAGACAAAAAACAAAACAAAATGGTGACGCCAGAGGTAACACCCCCCTGAATCACCCGACTCCTATAAAATAGGACTGACTCGGTACAACAAGACAGACCCAATTGACTCATTAAGAAAAGACTGACTCTATACAAAATAACAAGACTGACTCAATACCCAAGTCAGAAAGCACAAAAACTGGTGTTTGCATATTGTTCAGAACAGTGCGTGCCATTCCCACGTCTGGAGTTAATCGAGCGCCACACGCAGCTGGTTCATCCCCCGATCACATGGTCACATTATCCCCCAAGTTCACCGATCCAGTGCCGATAGACTTTGCAGAGCTTGGCGCGGCAATGAACCCGTTGTCAATCAGATCTTGCACTTCGTGGCGAAGACGAGAGCAATTGTTGGTGCCATGACTAGTTTGCTGATGGTATGCGCAGTACTGGGTAGCATCATACGTAGCCGGAAGAGGGTTCGGGAGAGGCCGAGGCTCAAGGGGTTTGAGATGGCCTTGTCCAACAAGGACTTGGAGAGCTTTGGACAAAGGCATATAGAGGGCATGGAAGACCCTCTGACCTCGGGGTTGGTACTTCAAGGTTTGTGGATTTTTGCTGGACGCACCAGCAAAGGGATTGGCAGGTGCTGGCCTTGTTTGCTGATCTCTTCCGAGTGGAGGATTAGAGCTAACAGGATCATATCTGGTATGACGGCCCTTCTCCCGGTTTTCCCTTTGACTCGGACTGCCCCCAACTTGAGTAGCGAAAGTGTCATCTACAGTTTTTGCAACAACTGCGAGGACTTGCTCTTTGTTCAGTCCCTCGGCTTTCAAAGCCTCAACAGCCCACTGAAGGTGTTCATGGGGACCAATTCCTGCCCCTACCCTGTTCTTACCACTTGCCTCCACTTGGTCAAGGGATCGGCCTTCTTCAAATGCAGCCCGTCCCAAGATTGGAGAGCCTTTTGTCGTGAAACTCCTAGCATGTGCTGTGGTTGATGATGGAGCCAATGTCCCGGAGGCTAGATCTGTCACAGTTCTTTAAAGATCTTTAATCATTCCCATCAACTCAGAAGTAGTGGGTTCGCGGGTTTGAGATGATTAAGGTTCAGGTGCACCCATCATGCATAAGTCCATGCTTTCTGGGATAAACACCTCGGGCTTGGGTAGATGGGTCGGGGTGATGTATATGCTGGGGTCATAGGTGGATGGCAGTATATGGACGAGATTGAGGTAGGCAAGAGATGTTTGGTCATTGGGGTCTGAAGGTGGAGCAATTGTCCGGTTGTCGATGAGATTTTGGACCTCATGACGAAGGCAGTAGCAACGGTCGGTGCCATGACCACGCTGCTGATGGTACACACAGTATTTGGAGGGGTTATGTCTGGCTGAGAGTGGGTCAGGCAGAGGTTGAGGATCGAGGGGTTTAAAATTCCCTCTTTCCATCAGGAGTTTTAGTGCGCTAGTCAGGCTCATATAGAGGGGGGTGACAGTTCTGCCCTGAGCTCGGGCTGGGCTGGCTGGTTGTAGGCTTGGTTTGGCAAAAGGGTTGGCTGTGGTGACTGTATTGATTTCAGTGGGTTCGGGACTAGTGCTACTTCCAGCATTGGTACTCCTTGAAATCAACCTCCTTGTCGGTTCCCTTGTTCTGGGAATGATCCCACTGTTGAACGCATTCTCGACCTGAACCTCCAGTTCATGGAGACTTTTGAAAGTGAATAGCGGAGCGACTATCAACTTTTGCAACATATCATGCTCGAGGTTTCGCACCATCATCTGCACTTGATCCCTCTCAGAAGGGCGGCGATCTGTCATATGTGCTGCCTTTGCTCTCCACCTGGCAACAAATTCCACAAAAGGCTCTGTTGGGCTCTGGCGGGTTGCTTCAAGCTCTTGGATGGTCATTTCAACTTGGGTATTGTAGGAATACTGATCGACAAAGGCCTCAGCTAATTCTTCCCAGTTTTGCTTCACTTTGTCCTCCAACTTAGCGTACCAAGTGGCTGCTACACCCGACAGGGTTCTTCCATACAGAGAGAGTTTCTGTGGCTTAGTCAGACCCATCGGCTTTAGGACATCCAAGAAAAGTCGGATATGTACCATTGGATCCCCAGACCCATCGAAACGGTCAATATGTGGCATTTTGAATCTGTCTGGGAGCCGTACGGCAGACTTAGTGTGCCCATCCTTAATGTCGGGAGTGGAGTTAAGGCCCTGTGCCTTTTTGAGTTGCTTCTTAAGGTTTGCAATTTTCACTGCGGTCAGATCGAGGTCATTAGCATCAAGGGGATAAAGCCTCTCATTAGGCTGCACCAGGGGTCCGAGCACCTGAGCTTGAGTCAACCTTTCTCGAGGATTCGGACACTGCAAATCTTCAACTGGCGGAAGTGGGTCAAAGTTCGGCTGGGGTCCCAAAGCTGGATATGAGGCAGATGCCCCAGATGGGCACTGCGTTCCAATATTGGTCTCAGCCTGCATGGCAGTTCCCTGATTTAGCGCCGCTATCACGGCCACAAATTCTTCCGAACCCTGTGCCATTACGGTCTGCTGAGTCTGAACAAAGGTGATGTGACTGGCGACTGACGGATCAGATGAACCGGTGAGCCCTGACTGGCCTTTCTTTGCCTTGCCTCAGCGAAAGAACACTGGTTTCCCTTGAATTGAATTTCTGACCTAACAAAGTCTATCAGCACTAGTCCAATGTACTGGGGGATATCGAAGCCTTCTGAAGCTATAGTTCCAGGACTATCCTAGCAAAAGAGAAAACATGCAGCATCTCAACCTGACTTCACCAAAACAGATATGAGCATAACAGGATGACTGTGCCCTCTACTGAATTCTGCCCCAAAATTCGGCCTGTAAACTGTTACCCTCAGGTAAACTGAATCCCAAAATACTGAATTGGTGCCCGCAGGCCTGATGCCCAAACTTGTAAACTGATACATGCATTCCTGTAGAGACGCACTCTAAAAGCACATAACAGATAAGTGAGAGCCAAAACACCCCTATGTTGGGGTAGGGTTTCCCTGTCCTATTTTGTCAGGAGCTAGGGTTTCACTACGCACGCAGCGGTTTCAAACAACCTATATTGGATAAGCAACCTGTCCTAGTTTTGGAATGGTCACTACGGTTCCGAATATGCACTAGGTCGAATGGTCAAAAGGGTGCCCCGGTAAAACCGGGGTTTGTGTTCCCATACTGGCAGAGCCCACAACCGGTCAGCCTTATGGTCATGCCTTGACAAGACAAGCCTCCGGCAAACCATTTAGGAATAGCAGATGGCAAACACGGTGTCCTAGGCGCACCAATGCAAATGCAATGCAAAGAAACACACAAGTGTAGTCAAAACCAGATATCATGAGTTCGAGTCAAGTTCTCTAAATCCCCAGCAGAGTCGCCAGAAACTGTAACAAGCCCGCGAGGGACCTCGCTACAGCTCGGACTCGATTCGTGTCACGGTTCTTAATCTTGAACCAAAGAGTCCAAATCCGGCAAATCATTTTGAGAAAACAGATTTTTGAAAGAAGTGCCAAACATGGACTGCTTTGCCAGATACAGAGTCGCCACCTAAATATTTTATTTTGGGAAATTTAGGAAACCCTGACTCGTTTGCCTAAGGCCACGTGTCCGTCATCACCAAAGTTGCCTCGGCTCGGGAACTTGGGTACGATTAGGGAAGGTCACTTCATGAGTACCCCCGCTCGCCCGATCAAAGATCGGCCTCTACTAACCATGATATCTTGTTTTGAAAACGTTATGTGTGCTTATTTCGGTTATTAGCCTAGATTTACTATGTGATGCACACAGCATACAAGTATAGACTGGATCGCCTGAATTGGAACAAAACATTTCATGTTTGTTTTTGAAAATGGTTTGATGGTGCTACTTGCAAGTAGGCTAAGACGTGAATTTGCCACCCTCAGGTGGGCTTAGAAAAGATGGTTTTGCCACTATCTAGTGGGCTTAAGACTCACAGTCAATGCATTGTTCCAATCCAAATAACCCAACCTTCACCCACAGGCATTCAAGCAGTTATATCACATAAGCACATAGCCTTATGGTAAGCATGCTATCATGGCAGTCACTCACACACATGCAAGGATGCTAAAGCATAAAACTTACCGAGTACTCCAAGCCAAAACAGAAGCTAATTAGAAATCCATGCATGATCCTAATTATACAGAAATGCCTAATGCAACACATGCAAAAATACAACTATAGCAGGCTCGGCTATTCTAAACATGGCATATGAGATGTGACAGTTAACAAGTATTCAATTTGGAATTGAAATACAGATGCAGTTAGTATGGTGCGCCGAGCCCGGTGCATGCAAGACAGATGAATGAATGCAAACATGCTATCCTACTGTATGCTAATTGAAACATGCCATAATCTAACCATCATAAGCTGGTAAATAAAAGGGTGAAAGACGTGGGGTTGGAAGACATACATCACACACACGCACACTTATTACAACATTGCCCTCGCGCAGAGGGTCCAAATAAATAATATACAGTCCCAAATGAATAAATAATACAGTCCCGAATAAATACAAAAATCCTAATTAATTAACAAATTAACTAAGAAAGCAGTAAACTAGTATGCAGGCTGGGGACTGCCTCAGCTCTGCTTCGGATGATGGATGATGTATGTTCGGGTTGGTTTGGTCGGAAAATCCCTTGCGATGCCCCGGTTAGCCTCTGTTTGCAATTGTTCTTGGAATGCGTGCCAAGCTCTGGAAGGCTGCTGATTCTTGATTTGCTGTAACAGAGAGCAACAAAGGGGCATGGCAAAGTATTTTCACATATGTATGCATGTCTCGATCCTCGTGCCGCCAATCACGCATCTCGATGCACGGTGGCCGAGGAGTCGATTTGTACAACTCAATATGAGATGAATGCACGTATGAACACAACAAGACTGAGACTCCATCATGGATAATCCGGAGTGTCGGTGACTGGGAATTGAGACACGTTCCGTCACTCAGAGTACGAAACGTCCCTCGTTTCCCGTGCTCGGGCTAACTCCTATCCCAAACACAATGCAATATGCATGACATGCATGAATGCAATCCTAGTATGCAAACCTAGCATACGCAATGCTACAGACTAAAATGGCATGCTCGATGCTCGATGTGACATGGCATATACAATGCTCTAATATGCAACCTAGCATACGCAATGTTATGGACTAAGATGGCATACACAATGCAATATGGGCTTACACCAACACAAGTGGACCTCAGCCACACTCACCTAGGAGGCCATCAGATGAAAACGAGACACTCGAGATGCGTGCACACATGCACACAAACCGAGGACCGAACCTACGGCACAAAGGCCACTCTACCAAAGCATGGCAAGACATGGAATATGGCATATGAACATGCAAATTTCGGCACTAAAATATGATGCTAAACAGCCCCGAATCATGGCAATATGGCACCCGATGCATGGGATGAACCCCGAAACTCAAGACTATGCACATGGAATGACTTATAGCCATACAAAGCATGCATTATTTGATCATGAAGCATGAAGACAGAAGTAAGGTAGTCCCAAAACATGCATATTTCCAGTTCAAAGCATGGCCAAAAGATGCTAGCAAGATGGACTAAATTAGCATGCAATTTTGACTAGCAAACATGGTTTACATGGCAAGTGCATGAAGCCTATGGAATCTCACCAAACCAGAAAAAATCAATGAATGAAATATGTGAAAATAGGCCCAAATACCCACCGATATGCAACCATGGCATGCGAAAATGATGAGTTACTTTAGAGAGCCATGCAAGGAGTTATTAAGCACATACAAGATAGACACGTGGCAGCACCAAACCAACTCCGAAAATCAAATATGATAGTCCCAAAACTCACCAAATTGGCCCTGAAATCAGTCAACAAGGCATGCAAGATGGGGCCTCTTTGGAAGGACAAAATGACCACCAAACAAGTCAAGGTGAGAGGGGGTCACCCCCCCTCTGTATTGGAGGCTCAAAAAAGCATCAAAGCCACTAGAAATCCACTGGATTCTAGTGGCTAGAAGACCAAACAAAGCATGCACCAAGAGCTTAGGCATAAGGCTCAAAGTATGAAGCAAACAAGCATACAATGGAGCATATGACCTCAAAAAAAAATGGAACCTTAAACAAACTTTAAGATGAGATTAAAACAAGACCTTTTCCAGTTTATATCAAGTCTCAATAATAAACACAAATAGGGCTAATCTATCATGCAAAAATGGCCCTAAAATAGAGAATAGAGACAAGGGGCAGCAACCGGCCCCAAATGGCAAAGAGCCCTTCAACAAAGGTGAAGAGGGGCTCAAAATAAGGCACTTCAGAGTTTATAGCAAACCACGAAAATGAACATAAGCAAGGCTAAACTATCATGCAAGAAAAAGGCCTAAAAGGGGGATAAAGAAAAAAGTGGCAGCAGATGGCCTCAAACAGATGAGAGCCCTTCAACAATGTTGAATAAAGGATCAAAAAAAGCCACTTTACAGTTTATGACCAAGCCCAAAACAGCTCACAAATAAGCCTAAAATACCATGCAAAAATAGGCCTAAAAGAGGGATTAAACACAAAGGGTGAGGATAAGACCTCAAACAGCAAAAGGTCCTTAATCAAACATGTAGAGGAGCTCAAAATAAGGCTATTTTTAGTTCAGGCTGAAGCCCAAAAATGTAAGCAAAAGGAGCTAAAATATCATGCAAAACAAAGCAAGAAAAGAGGAAATAGGGACTCACCCTTGAAGACTAACTTTCCAGCAGCTTTTGGTCCAAATTTCTAGACTTTCAATCTCTTCAAATGTCCTCCAAGGTGCTGGAATGAGGTGTGGAAGTGTTGTGCTATGAGTTGGTGTGTAAAATGGTGTAGGAACAAGGTGTTTTGAGGCTTGGAGTAGAGAGAGAGAGGGAGATTTAATGCCAAAGCTCCAAAGGATTTTTCTAACCTCTCCAAAATGCAGCTGGAGCTGCTGGTTTTATAGAGGAGGAGAAGGGAAAAGGGGGGGGAAAATCAAATTCAAATTTCCCCCCCAAAAGGCCAAACCCCGGACATAGGACCTGAGGGAAAACAAAATACATAGTTGGAACATACTTGGGAGGGGGAGAATGGCCAGCCAGCTCAAAAGGGCAAAAAAGGTCATCCAACCTGCTAGGTGGCCGGCCGGCCACATTTTCTGGCCGGCCTGCTACTTTTCAGGAAGAAAAATGGGTCTACCGGAAAGAAAGGTGGCCGGCCAGTGATTGGGAAGTCCAATGGTGGCCGTTCAAGTGTCCAAATTGAAGCCCCGGAAGTTAGATTTCCAATGGAGCAAACCTTGCATTAAAATTCCTCCTGTGGAAAAAGTTATGCCTATTTCCGTGAAGCCGCGCAGATTCAGTTCAACCGGAGTGATGCCCTACTTCAATCAATCATATCTCCCCCGTCCGGAATTAGTTTTAGGAGATTCTTGAGGTCAAAATGAAGCCCCGGAAGTATTTTTTCCAGCGGTGGTGGCCTCATAGCTTGATCCCAAGTATGAAAATGAATAGGCCCGATTCGGCGAGGGCTGCTTGACCCTTTCTTAACGGTTCATGCCCATTTTGTCCCCCAACTGGATTTCTTACCTCTTCTCCTCTTTTCTTCAACTCCAAACCCCTAAGCAAGGTGTTTTGAAAGATTTTTCAAAGATTTCATCTCTCTTTCATTCATTTCCACTTTGTCCTTGCTTGGTTTACCGAAAAGCGCAACATTTAACGAAATGCGAGCGTTGGAACATCGTAGAAACTTTATTTCAAAAACGTTTTGAAAGTGAGGGTTTTAAGGTCTAAAATCTTTTGATCAAGATTGTTTTGGTCCAAAAAGGGATATGAAGTTGAGCTTTGACTCTCTCATTACCGAAGAAACTGAACCTTTGCCCTGCACATCTTTCAAAACCATCAGTCGCGTCCAAGTCTTAAAGGCAGTCAAAAATGGGGTGTCTACACCAGTACCTTTTCAAGAGTTTGCAGTCCACTCGAGCGGAGCTTCATTGTCTGCATGTCCACTCGAGCGAGGAAAGCCACGCTCGAGCATGGACCTTATTTTCAGCAAGTTTTAAGAAATGTTTTCCAATGCATTCTTGCATCCTCGTTCCATCCTAGGCATTCCTAGGCTATATTTAAGATTCCATAATGAGGATTAAAGGTTAGAAAGACACTAAGAGCCAACGAAGTAAGCTATGTACAATTAGAACGTGTGTTTCAAGTGCGCGTCTATTATGTGTTATGTAGGTCATGTGTCGTGTACCATTGACCAATCTACTCCGTCTATCTATCTCAAGGCCAACTGTGAGTAATAACATAGTAAAGCTATGTTCAACTTTACTTGTTTTCTGTGTGATGAATTAAGATCTGTTTTCTAAAATGATATGTTCTGTACAATGAATGTTTGTCCAATTTCTAATATGTATTCGTGACATCCTTAGCATCATGTGATATCTGTTGGCTGTTACCCGGTATCGGAGGTTCCATCATGGAACTTAATATGTCTGCATTCTGTTATCCGTACCGGAGGCTCCATCATGGGGCTCAGCGTGTTTACTCTCTGTTACCCTGATCCGAAGGTTCCTTTATAGAACTGGTTATTCGTAACCCTCACGTGTCTGCATCTATTCTGTATCTGCTCTGTTAAGCTAATGGATGTATCACGTATATTTAAGCATACCTCATGATTTCTGTATATGATCTGGACAAATTATGAATTTGATACAAAACTGAATTATGATTTCTGAATCTGTACGGACTCATTCATTGAAACCTTTTTACTCTGTTATTGTTCACTGAGCTTTCGCTCACAGTTTATATTATATATGTAGGTGAGCCGGCGTGTGATCAGGGCCAGAGTTGACGGCCTTCATTTCTATTTTTGTTAGCCAACCGTTGTGCCTCCCGAGGAGGTTCCGATTGAAGTCTAGTTACATGGTTGTTTTTATACTTATTCTAGTCTTTGTCTGTTTTGTAAAGTTGGGTCCTGGGAATTGCACTTTTGTAAATGTTTGTAAATATTGATGTCCTTCGACTGACATGCTTATGTATATGCAAGTTTTGGAAATCTTCTGTCCCATGTATGTTATCACAGCTCATTGGACCTTGTCTATTTTGTATAATTGCTTCCGCAGCCACTTACTATGTGTTTATCTATTAAGAGGCCTTTGGTAATCCACGGATTACTGGCCGGTTACGACGCTAAACCTACAGGGGCGGGTTTAGGTCGTGACACTCTAGAAATACACTTGGTTCTTGGGTGTCACTACCCTAGTCTCTTTGAAGAAAAGGTAGAGCTTGGTGTGGGCTACACTTTGATCTGAAAATTCTTGGGTTTGAAGCATCTTGAGTTTCCTTCATCTTCTCCTTTGAGCTCCGAAATTTGAGGTAGGGATAACCTACTCATTTCCATGAGTTTTGACATAAATGTTATGTATTTTGTATAGATGGTGTTGTTTGGGAGTTTTGGGAATGTTAGGGTTTGTGTTGAAATTATAGAAAAATGGGGTTTTTAATTGTTAAGCTCCATGTATATATGAGACCTTGGAAAAGGGGGTTATTATTGCAGGATTGATGAAATTGAACCTTAGGGTTGTTGTTTGAGAATTGGGGGAAAATGCCCTAATAAAGTTTAAACAATTAATTTATATAATTAATTTGGGGAAATATGGAAATATGAAATTGAGTTGAAAATCATGAAATTGGGAAATTATGAGATTGAGTGGTGTAGTTGGATTGATTAATCACTCACCTATGAAAATGTAATAATTTATATGTTTGATAGATTTATTATCTGTTTAGAGATAACTGTCTTGGGCTATCGGTGGAAGATAGTCTTGATTGTTGTAGACACTATATGTTGATTAGGGAAAACTGAAACTAATCAATTGGGTTATGTCATTGAATATGACGGTTGAATTAACACATTGAATATGTACCTGGATTGATCATTGTATATGATAAAGTGTTTCAATACATTGCATATGTATCTCGTTGGGAGGAGATAGGGGATGTACACCATGGTTTGGGAAGAGATAGGGTATGTACTCTCAAACTTGTTTGGGAGGAGATATGGGATGGACTCCACAGATAACTAAGTTGGCTGGAGTGTCCAGGGTGAAAATCCCAAAATCTTAATTACGTTTGCATAACGTAGATGAATTGAAGTATTGAAGTATTTACGACATGAGTTGTAGTCTCATTTTAAATTGATTATGATTGAAGTGTTGATAATATGAGTTGTAATCTCATTTTGAACTGTTCGGATAAACAATGAATCATGTCTATGAATTGATTTGGATAATGAAATGGAAAGGGATTGAAATATATTTGTGAATATGGATTGGTTATGGAGGAGATGTATGTTGGTTTACATGAGTTAAATATTTATCAAATGCTAATATTTTAGTTAATTCTCATGTTACGTTTAGTGTATCTCTACTGGGCTTTGGCTCACCCTATATGGGACATCATTTTCAGGTATAGGAGATATGCCGCCTCCAAGGATGTAGCTTGGGTGGTTTAGATGCTGCAAGCTTATTTTTGTTGTTACTCTTTTTGTATTACATGTAATTCAAGCCAAGGACTTAAGATGTTAAGAGTTAGAACTCTCTTTTGTTGTGACCAAGTGTTGACTTGGAAAGTTGTAAGCCCGTAGGGCATTTACTTTTATTGTCAACATGTAATACTTTTGTAATGAATACTCTGATAAATGAATATATGTTTATTTCTCTTATATCTATGGACATCATGAATGGTTGGTTTATGTACTTAAATTTGAGGGCGTGATAACTTGGTATCAAAACGTACCGGATTTGAATACTTTGAGTACGTGGGAAGTGATTAGTACCACAATGGGTTTGTCTCGCTTGTTAGAGACTTAAGTGTAATGTTATGTGTTTATTTGATAACATGCTTATGTGACTAAAAATGGGTATGGAATTTAGTTTCTAGGATATTGATTGAATCCTTGGGTTTCTGGGAGTCCTGTTGGAAAGGCACTTGATCACTGCCGTTTCTAACTGGAACTCTAGCAACGCCACTAGATGGTCATTATCCGGAAATGAAATTCGTAAGTGCTTGTGTGATTATGTGCTTACGTGGAGTGAATTACAGTTGTCCATTGCATTAGGACGCGAGTGAAATAGCTTCGGTACATTTGTGAATGTGCTAATGTCCTTGTTACCTTTATTAGGATGTCAGGACGAGGACATGGTGGTAGGCGTGGTAGGCCTAGGAGGCAGGAGATGCCTATACCAGATGAAATTCCGACACAGTAGGAGGGTGTTAGTCAGGCCAATGTGGCCGAGCCAGTGGGTCAGCAGGCCATGGACGCCTTAGCCCGCGAGATGGCTGGAGCTTTGAGGGAATCCATGGACATTCTTAGGGCTGAGAATCAAGTCCAGGCCCATGTTACTGAGGTAGGGCCGTCCTTTCTGAAGAGGGAGTTTTTCCGGTCAAATCCGGACGAGTTTTTGGGTGATCCAAAAGAGCCACTGAAGGCTGATGAGTGGCTAGAACAGATGACGAAGACATTTGAGATGCTAGGCATCGAAGACGGAGGTTTGAGAGTGACCTTGGTATCCTTCCAGTTGAAGGGGGATGCGGGTCAGTGGTGGAAGTTTTTAGAGGCCGCATTGGAGGGACTTGGGAGGCTTTCGTTTATGCCTTTTAGGAGAAGTTTTTGCCTCTCACTGTTAGGGAGAAGTTGAGAGACCAGTTTTGTCAGCTCAAGCAGCTAAATACACCAGTGGCAGAGTTTGAGGCCACCTTTACCAGTTTGTCGAGGTTTGCACCAGAGTTGGTGGTGACCGAAGAGCCTAGGTGCTTGGAGTTTGAGAAGAAGTTAAGGGCCAAACTCATGTTTCGAGTGGCCGGGTCCGTGACTAGGGAGTATGGGCGCCTGGTGCAAGCTGCAACCCATCTTGAGACTATCATGCAAGTAGAGGAGGAGAGGAGGAGAGAATGAGAGGCTCCAGGAGGAGGCAGGATGGCCAGGGAAGCAGTAAAAGGCAGAGGGGTTCTAACCTTCAGCAGTTCCAGGGTGCACATGTTAGATCTACCTTTCCAGTACCAAGTATGGGTTTTGGGAGAGGTGGTCACGGAGACATCACTTGTTACAAATGTAGTTAGCTGGGCCACAAGTCTCCAGCTTACCCGCAGAGGGGAGGAGGGCAGAGAGCAACTTCTTCTTTGGCTCGTCCTCAGAGCCAGAGTCAAGGCAGAGGTCAGCCGCTCACTTGTTATCAGTGTGGGCAGGGCAAGCACCTAAAGAGGTTTTGCCCGCAGTTGAGTGGCACATCTGGTGCGTCTAGTTCGAGACAAACACAGAGTTTTCAGCCAGCTCAGTTAGTTCAGGCCTTAAGGGCCAATCAAGGAGCCTCTTTGGCTCAGTCTGTGCAGCAGTCGTATGCTCCGAGAGGTGAGCAGGTAGATTAGAGACCTTCAGGGCGCGTGTATGCTATTACAGCGCATGATCTTGTACCGGCTTCGTCTATTGTGAGAGGTACCTTTTTATTTTGCAACTCGATTGCCAATGTGTTGATTGATACGAGTGCATCTCATTTCTTTATATCTGCTGTATTTGCATCTGCTTTGGGGTTGGAGTTGGCGCAGTTAGCTTCTCCTATTTGTGTTGTGTCACCTATTGGGGGTGAGTTGGTTTTGAAACAGGGGTGTCGGGGCTGTGATATAGAGGTTGTTGATCGTTGGCTTCCATTTTCTTTTGTAGTAATGGCTATGTCAGGTTTTGATGTGATTTTGGGTATGGACTGGTTATCGTCATACCGGACTGTTATTGATTGCTACCGCCAGAGGGTTACTGTATGCACCTTGAGCGGGGATTGTTTTCATTTCTTGGGAGATCAGGTTGGTAGAGTCTTGCCACCTGTGTTTGATCCGCGAGGGCAAAGTAAGCTGGGTTGTCTTCTTACTAGCTATATGAGTAGTAAGTGTGATAAGATCCGAACTGAGTTGCCCAGAGTGCTTTGTGAATACTCGAATGTTTTTCCCGAGGATCTTGTTAGTTTACCACCCCATCGAGAGATCGAGTTCTCTATTGACTTAGTGCTTGCCACGGCACCGATTTCTATGGCACCGTATCATTTTTCCCCAGCCGAGTTGAGTGAGTTGAAGATTCAACTCCAGGAGTTACTAGATAAGGGTTTTATTCGCCCTAGTACTTCGCCGTAGGGAGTACCGGCCCTCTTTGCTAAAAAGAAAAATGGGGCTTTGAGACTTTATATTGATTATTGAAAGTTGAATCAAGCTACGGTTAAGAACAAGTACCTTATGCCTCGTATAGATGATCTATTTGACCAGTTGAAAGGGTCCCGTTGTTTCTCTAAGATAGACTTGAGATCGGGTTACCGTCAGTTGAGGGTCAGGGAGGAAGATATCCTAAAGACAGCATTCCGTACGCGATATAGCCATTATGAGTTTCTGGTGATGCCTTTTGGGCTCACCAATGCACCGGCTGTGTTTATGGACTTGATGAACCGCATCTTCCGGGAGTTCTTAGATCGTTTTGTAATCGTTTTTGTGGACGACATTCTGATTTATTCACCTTCTGAGGAGGAGCACAAGGAACACTTGAGAGTGATGCTTGAGTTACTTAGAGCCCATAAGCTGTATGCTAAGTATGAGAAGTGTGAGTTCTGGCTAAGAGAGATTAAGTTCTTAGGCCATGTGGTATCCGGGGAAGGGGTGACTGTAGATTCATCCAAGATAGAGGCAGTGCAAGATTGGGCACAGCCCAAGAGTGTTTTTGAGATCCACAGTTTTCTAGGATTGGCCGGTTATTACCGTAGGTTTGTGAAGGACTTCTCCAGGCTAGCTTCGCCTTTGACTAGGTTGACGCGGAAAGGGGTCAAATTTGTATGGAGTGAGACTTGTGAAAAGTCATTTCAAAAGCTTAAAGTTAGACTTACCACCGCTCCAGTTTTGATTATTCCGGAAAAGGGTTTGGGTTATGAAGTATATTGTGATGCCTCATAAGAGGGTTTGGGTTGTGTATTGATGCAAGAGGGGAAAGTAGTAACCTATGGTTCACGTCAGTTGAAAACACACGAGAGGAACTACCCTACACATGACCTAGAGTTAGCAGCTGTAATATTTGCCTTGAAGATTTGGAGGCACTACCTTTATGGTGAGAGATTCGAGGTGTTCTCGGATCATAAGAGTCTGAAGTACCTGTTTACACAGAAAGACTTGAATCTGAGGCAGAGGAGGTGGATGGAGTTCATTGAGGATTACGACTTCAAGTTGCACTATCATCCAGGGATGGCCAATGTTGTGGCCAATGCCCTAAACAGGAAATCCATTAGTGATGTAGCTTGTATTGCTATCCGGGAATGGGAAATGTTGGGTACACTTGGTGAGTTTAACTTGCATCTGGGCGAGTCTGTGGAGCCTACGGCCTTGTTTTCTATGGTTGCACAGCCTACACTTGTGAATCGAGTGTTAGAGGCACAGAGAGGTGACCTTGAGGTAGAATCCCTCCGGGAGAAGATTTCCAGTGAGAAGGTAAAGAAGGGTTTGACTGTGTATCCTGACCTGAGTGTGAGGTACCGAGACCGTATGTTGGTGCCGGAGTCTTGCCGAAAGGAAATACTCTAAGAGTTTCACCATTCACGCCTTGCAGTGCATCCGGGAGGCACTAAAATGTATCGTGATTTGGGTCACCAGTTTTGGTGGAGGGGTATGAAGAAGGATGTGGCAGTTTTTGTGTCCAAGTGCCTTACTTGTCAGCAAGTGAAGGCCGAGCATCAAAGGCCAGCTAGTTTGTTACAGCCCTTACCTATTGCCGAGTGGAAATGGGAGCACGTCACGATGGATTTTGTCGTGGGTCTTCCGAGGACTCAACGGGGTAGTGATGCCATTTGGGTGGTGGTGGACCAGTTGACTAAGTCGGTGCACTTTATTCCTATGCACGTAAGAGATTCGGTAGATCATCTTGCCGACTTATATATTCGAGACATAGTGAGGTTGCATAGGGTCCCAGTGTCGATCGTCTTAGATAGAGATCCGCATTTTACTGCTAGGTTGTGGCAGAGTTTGCAGAGTGCCTTGGGCACTAGACTAACCTTTAGCATGGCTTACTATCCTCAAACTGACAGGCAGTCCGAGCGCACTATTCAGATCCTTGAGGATATGCTTTGAGGCTGTGTCCTTAACTTTAGTGGGTCGTGAGAGAGGCACTTACCCTTAGTGGAGTTTGCCTATAACAATAGTTTCCAATCGAGTATTGGCATGGCACCGTTTGAGGCCCTGTATGGCCGACCGTGTAGATCCCCAGTATGTTGGGCCAAGGTGGGTGATGCACCTTTGTTGGGCCCGAACTTGGTGCGAGAAACGACGGAGAAAGTTGAACTTATCCGTAAGAGGTTAGCTACAACCCAGAGTCGCCAAAAGAGTTATACCGACCATCGGAGGAGGCCTTTAGCATTTGAGGTGGGTGATCACGTCTTTTTGAAAATATCACCAAGGCAGGGTTTGATGAGGTTTGGGAAGAGTGGGAAGTTGTCCCCTCGGTTTATTGGCCCTTTTGAGATCCTTGAGCGGATTGGGGAGGTTGCATACCATTTAGCATTACCGCCGCAGTTGTCCGGAGTGCATGACATGTTTCATGTTAGTATGCTTCGGAAGTACGAGCCGGATCAGTCACATGTATTGGATTGGACCGACTTAGAGGTAGATAAGGATGCCTCGTATGAGGAGAGACCGGTGCGAGTCTTGGATAGGCAGGATCAAGTCTTATGAGGCAAGACGATACCCTTGGTAAAAGTATTGTGGAAACATCACGGGGTAGAGGAAGCCACTTGGGAACGTGAATTGGAAGTCCGAGAGAAATATCCGGATTTGTTTGTTAATGTTTAACCATATGTTGGGAATTTAGTTTTATTGATGAATTCCGGAAACATTGTATATGTTATGAAATTATGGAAATGTTGTAATCATTGAATATGGTTCGAAAATGAAAGTTTACTTTGACATTGTATATGTTAAATATGTTTTAGAAATGCAAATATGAATATGAACATTGAATATGTTTTGAGAAGCATGAGATATATGTGTTGAAGTTAATAAAATTCAATTGAATGCATGTTGATAATGCATATTGAGCTATATTTGTAAAGTGTTCTCTTGAGAAGAGATGGGATAATCGATAGTGGATCATGTGATAAATGTTGTATTGAACCATATTGAGAATTGAAAAGATCAAAATTTTGAAACTTATATTTCTAATTTCGGGACGAAATTCTTTAAAGGGGGGAGGTTATAGCGATCCCGGTTTTTCCTCCATTGTTTACTGTATTCCGGACTCGGTTCCGTCATAGTTATTATTGTCTATATCGCATTTCCGTTCTTTAATTCTTTGTATTTGAGTTTTGGGATATATTGGGCAGGTTTGTAACAAGTTGGGTGTGTTTTGAAATAAATAGTTGCTGTCCAGAATTTGGCTTCTTCGCTGGAGCAAAGCTTTTTGCGCTCAAGCGACGCCTGGGTTTTTGCTCTTTCGCTCGAGCGAGCTTTCTTGCGCTCGAGCGAGGGTTGAGAGTCTTCAGGTTTCTTTCCAGACGCAGCTTCTGCTCGAGCGAGCCTTCTTACGCTCGAGCGAGCCTGGTCTGGTGTGTCTCTTCCCTCGAGCGGGCGGTCTTGCGCTTGAGCGTACGTCTGCGTCTCTTTTTGAC
Source organism: Camellia granthamiana (assembly GCA_036172215.1). NCBI lineage: Eukaryota > Viridiplantae > Streptophyta > Magnoliopsida > Ericales > Theaceae > Camellia > Camellia granthamiana. Next base: position 130,126,034 of record CM069909.1, on the reverse strand, counting down.
CTGAAGGTTGTGTTTCTTCGCTCGAACGAGCTTTCCTTCGCTCGAGCGAGCGAGCTCTATGTTTTGGGTTTTTTCGCTTGAGCGAGCAGTCTTGCGCTCGAGCGTGCTTCTGGGTTGCAGACCTGAAGCTTCGTATTGTGCGCTCGAGCAAGGTGTTTGTTGTGTCTGGTCGCTCGAGCGACCACTTCTTCGCTCGAGCGAGATTCGCATATGTCAGATCGCAGCAGCAATTCTACACTTCACTTTTGATCCTCTTTTTTCTCAAAACCCTAGATTCGGCACACTCTCTCTCTATATACACCTTCTCTCAAGAAATACACTTGGTTCTTAGGTGTCTCTACCCTAGTCTCTTTGAAGAAAAGGTAGAGCTTGGTGTGGGCTACACTTTGATCCGAAAATTCTTGGGTTTGGAGCATCTCGAGTTTCCTTCATCTTCTCCTTTGAGCTCCGAAATTTGAGGTAGGGATAACCTACTCATTTTCATGAGTTTTGACATAAATGTTATGTATTTTGTATAGATGGTGTTGTTTGGGAGTTTTGGGAAAGTTAGTGTTTATGTTGAAATTATAGAAAAATGGGGCTTTCAATTGTTAAGCTCCATGTATATATGAGACCATGGAAAATGGGGTTATTGTTGCAGGATTGATGAAATTGAACCTTAGGGTTGTTGTTTGAGAATTTTGGGAAAATGCCCTAATAAAGTTTAAACAATTAATTTATATAATTAATTTGGGGAAATATGGAAATATGAAATTGAGTTGAAAATCATAAAATGGGAAATTATGAGATTGAGTGGTGTAGTTGGATTGATTAATCACTCACCTATGAAAATGTAATAATTTATATGTTTGATAGATTTATTATCTGTTTAGAGATAACTGTTTTGGGCTATCGGTGGAAGATAGTCTTGATTGTTGTAGACACTGTATGTTGATTAGGGAAAACTGAAACTAATCAATTGGGTTATGTCATTGAATATGATGGTTGAATTAACACATTGAATATGTGCCTGGATTGATTATTGTATATGATAAAGCGTTTCAATACATTGCATATGTATCTCGTTGGGAAGAGATAGGGGATGTACTCCATGGTTTGGGAAGAGATAGGGTATGTACTCTCAAACTTGTTTGGGAGGAGATATGGGATGGACTCCACAGATAACTAAGTTGGCCGGAGTGTCCAGGGTGAAAGTTCCAAAATCTTAATTACGTTTGCATAACGTAGATGAATTGAAGTATTGAAGTATTTACGAAATGAATTGTAGTCTCATTTTAAATTGATTATGATTGAAGTGTTGATAATATGAGTTGTAATCTCATTTTGAACTGTTCAGATAAACAATGAATCATGTCTATGATTGATTTGGATAATGAAACAGAAAGGGATTGAAATATATTTGTGAATATGGATTAGTTATGAAGGAGATGTATGTTGGTTTACATGAGTTAAATATTTATCAAATGCTAATATTTTAGTTAATTCTCATGTTACGTTTAGTGTATCTCTACTGGGCTTTGGCTCACCCTATATGGGACATCATTTTCAGGTACAGGAGATATGCCGCCTCCAAGGATGTAGCTTGGGTGGTTTAGATGCTGCAAGCTTATTTTTGTTGTTACTCTTTTTGTATTACATGTAATTCAAGCCAAGGACTTAAGATGTTAAGAGTTAGAACTCTCTTTTGTTGTGACCAAGTATTGACTTGGAAAGTTGTAAGCCCGTAGGACATTTACTTTTATTGTCAACATGTAATACTTTTGTAATGAATATTCTGATAAATGAATATATGTTTATTTCTCTTATGTCTATGGATATCATGAATGGTTGGTTTATGTACTTAAATTTGAGGGGGTGACATCATCTTTATTTCTCTTTGATTTCTTTGTCGCCTTTTTGTTATTTCAAAAGTTTTACTTTCTTGCATTTTCTTCCCAATTTTTACCATACGAACATATATATATATATATAACTCTCATGTGCTTATCACGTAAGGCAAAGAGTATTGATGGGAAACATTGATGATTTTTCTCTCTTATCCTCATTTCGTAGTCATATTTTTGTCACACGGCTAGATTTTGTTAAAGATTTAAAAATGAAATAACATAAAAGAGATATTAACACTTCTGTAAAGACCAAAGTGAGATTTGAATAAAAGTGCAAGGGATTGACTCACGATTTCATGTGTAGGGACAAAAGTGAGATTTGACCAAAAGTGTAGGGGATTAACTGTCATGATTTCATGTGTAGGAGTCAAAGTAAGATTTAATACAAAGTGCAGGGGTAAAAAATGTGATTTGCCTATAGTAATGCTCGTACTTTTGCATTTATTGGTACAATCAATTTTCTCTTCATAGTTCCATCTACTATTTTTCTAATTACCAATGACAATAATTTAACCACCTTCTTGAAATCTTATTTTCAAATTCAAAAACTATTTTTGATCATTTTTATTTTCAATGAATATTTTACTTTACAAAAAAAATTTAAAAAAAACTAAAATATACAAAAAGTAACTAAAAACCAAAAATCAAAAATAATTTTTTTTAAAAAACCAAACAACCAAATGATTTTGGGACATTTCTTGACGAGTTGGTATAGATAAACATTGTGCCAAATTTAGCACAAGATGTAGCTAAGCTAAAAAATAGCAAACCAAATGACAAATCATTAGAGAGCAAATGGTTGAGCTCCATACTATTTTATAGCAATAGTATGCCAAATAAGTCATTGAAAAAAAGGTAAATTACACAAATAGTCCCTATAGTTTGGATCTTGTGTCACTTTGGTCCTTGACTTTTTAATTGTGACACATTTGACCCTAAATTTTGAATCTTGTTTCAAATAAGGACAATTGAATACATAATTAGATTTTTCAAGAGTAAAATTGTCAATTTGATAAAATATAAACTAATTTGACAAAAATAAATGTCAAGCAAATATTTTTGAATTTTTTAAAATTATTTCTACATACTAAAAAATAAAATTATGTAAAAATTGATAAATCTTTTAGACATTTATTTATTTTTTTTACCAAATTAATTTTTATTATGTGTTTGGATGATGATCATGTAAAATTAATTTTAAAAAATTAATCATGTAATTTTTATTAATTTTAAATAATTTTATCATTGGTGGAGAAAAATAATTTTAAAAATATTAAAAATATTTTTTTGACATTTATTTTTATCAAATTAGTTTATATTTTATCAAATTGACGATTTTACCCTTGAAAAATCTAATAATATTTTCAATTGTCCTTATTTGGAACAAGATTCAAACTTCAAGGTCAAATGTGTCACAATTGAAAAGTCAGGGACCAAAGTGATACAAGTTTCAAACTATAGGGACTATTAATGTAATTAACCCTTGAAAAAAAATAAAAAAGTGATTGGAGAAGCTCTAACTCATTAAATTACTTTCGATTTCATTTGATAGGGACACTTTCTCGGGTTTTGTTTAGTTTGATTTTTTAGAAACAGTTTGTAGATCGATTTTCATTTGTCTTTAGTTCACTTTTTTCATATTTTAGTTAATTTTTTTTTTAAAACTTTTTAGATCTATCTAATTTTGTTCAAGTTTTCATTCATTTTTAGTGATTTTTTTTTTTGTTGTTGCTATTTTTGTCCAAAAAAAATTTATATAAAAATTTAATATATATATATAAACAGAAAAAATCAAATCAACCAAAATCTAAGATCTCAAATTGCATTTTAATTAAGTTGATTGACTATAATTAATTGAAAACTATTAATTACGTAATTTCTCCAAAACCACGGAATAACTTCTCTTCCAAATGGGTATGACAATATTTTCCATTCTCCCTTACCTAATTTCCTCAAGATATCTTAATCTGATTTTTATCAATTAAATCCCCCGAAAGTATGCCCAAGGGGGCTCTAAAATTCAGAGTTTGATCACCATGATCTCATCCTTCAATATCTCCACATGCCTTTTGTTTCTTTGCATTCTAATTTGCTTCCTTATCCTCGGAAGCAACCCCAACTTTCCTATGTTCTTATTGCCCAAATACAACCACTTACATTCCTAGCAGCACATACCAATCCAATCTCAACACCCTCTTCTCAACTCTTTCCTCCAATTCCACCACCACCATCAATGGCTTCTCCAACTCCGTAGTCTACGGCCTCTTCCTCTGCAGTGGCGATGTTTCCAGCGTGGTCTGTCAAGACTGTGTAATCACTGCCACTACAAAAGTAGTCCCAATGTTGTTCCAAGATGAAGCTTGCCATGATTTGGTACAATGAATGTTGCCTTTCTCATATATTTTTAAAGTATACATTTTGAAATAATTTAAACATTAAGGATTAAAATGACACAAAACTCAAGATTTAAAGACCAAGAATGCAATTAAACCCATGAAATTATTAAGTACATTTCTTAACAAGTGGGAGACACACTAAAATGAAAACCTTGTTCATGATGCCAACACATGACACAGCCCGGGTAGATAATCAAAGTCATTGAAGTTAGTTTCTTTGATAGAATTTTTAATTTTTAAATGAATTTAGATTTTTTTTTTTTTTTTTTGATAAAATAAAATTGTTTAACCAATAAATTAATTTCATGATCAAATAAAGCATTAATTAAAAAAATTATTATTCATTATAGAGCAATGCTCTACACCTACCATTGATTGTGAGGTCTCTTAAACTAGATTAATTATTGGTATTAAGAATTATTGATCTCTTAACCGAAGATTATAGCTAGGTCGTGTAATCAAGATTTCACCCTTACCACAAGTATAATTTAAATAATTATATTACGTAGAACCTTCCTTATATTATATGCATATCCTCAAGATATAAATAAAGATCAAAACAAAGTCTCACCACAAAATTAAATGACAACTATCCCCAACAAGGGAATCAACTAGCAAATCTTTGATAATTATACACATATTATTTAGAATATAAATAATAAAATATTTTTTTAATATTTTAAAATTGATGATCAATAATTTATCATGATTTAAAACAAATAAAGGATTTTTATATTGAGCACATAACTGATAATTATAATAAATATGTATACATGTTTAATAGTATATTGAGGATTTTATATTGAGGATTTTAGTCGCCAATTCTATGCTTTTTGGCTACTAAATGCTGCGTTGTCGCTAAAAACATTAATTTCCGCCCCAAAAAACTACTTCCGGCGACTAAACTTACTTTTCGTCGCCAAAACCTGCACTTTTGCCAACTAAACTCAGTTTTGGTCGCCAAATTGTCCACTTTTAGCTACTAAATGTTTTTTAGTAGCAAAAAACCTTTACTTTTGGCTACAAAAAATTTGTTTGTCGGTAAAACACCTATATTCGGCGACTAAAGTATTTTTTAGTCGCCAAAAACCTATAGTTTTGGCTACTAAATGCTTTTAGTCGCCAAAAACCGTGCCTTTTAGCTACTAAAATTTTTGTAGTCGCTAAAACCCCTATATTCGGCGACTAAACTGACTTTTAGTCGCTAAAACCCCCTATATTCGGCGACTAAACTCCTTTAGTCGGCAAAAGTCATCAATTTTGGCGACTAAATCCATTTTAGTCGCCATTTGTGCAACTTTCAGCGACGAAAATCATTTTTTGAGTCGCCATTGGTGCTTTTTGTTGTAGTGTTATCACATCTTGACCCTCAAATTTGATATTTGTGCATTAGATTTGTGCTAACTATGAGTCTTGTTAATGACAATTCTAAATGTTGTCTATAAAAATTAAAATATTTAAAATTTCAATAAATATTTTACACATCTCATAATAATTTTATACACATTTCTTTATATTTAATATATTTCAATACAATTTATATATATTTCAATATATTTTAAAATATTTGATACCATTTGTAAATGCTATTTCTCACTTATTATGGGAATTTGTAGTAGTTTGTGGGGGAGACTTGAACTTGGTAAGTTTTGTTGACTTTCAAATTATTGTGAGATAATTGTTTGTTGGACGGGCCTGAACTTAGTATAATATCTGATAATATAATATTTTTATATTGTCTATTTGATAATATAATATTTTTTATATTTATAATTATTTTCTTAACAATTGAAAAAAAAAAAAAAAAAAAAAAAAACTAGCATCACTTTTTTTTGGGAGGGGGGGGGGGGGGTAAATTACACTGACACCCCCTGAAGTTTCTGTTTAATACAGATAACCCCCTCACATTTGAAACATTACATTCCCCTCTTGGAGATTTATAATCTCATTACAAATTGCTTCCTAGATTGCTAATGTTATGCCCTAAAATTTTCTAAATGACTATCTTGCCCTTTTTCCTACCCTTTTTTTTTCTTTTTCCTATCATCATGGTTACATTCTACAATTTTTCATCATTAAATTCTACTTGAACATATTTTTATTGAGTGATGATATACAAACACAAATTTTATATAGAATTTTCAAACAGAATGATATAACTTAATGATAAGCTTTCACTTTAAAACAAAACACTGATAACTATGATTTATATTTATAACAACATCACTATCACAATATTTTTTAGATATTTTTTGTATAAATTTTTATATATGAATATAATTTTTCATATTTATTTCCACCATTACATTTATATCTAGATTAGATCAATTTAATCTTGATATATTTAAAAAGTTAAAATTTGTACAAAAAACTTTTTAAAAAATCATTGAATACAACAAATAAGATAATGTATTAAATTTTTGTTTTTTTTTGTTTTTTTTGGGTGAATTTTAAAAAAAATCACAAAATATTATACTTCTTAAGTATATCTAGATTAGGTGCATTAAAAAAAAAATTGCTTAAAATATTTTTAAAAATTCAGTAAAAATAAAAAATATACAAAAAATTAAAAAAAAAAAAAACTTATTTTTTTGTGTGAGTTAAACCAAAGAAGATGATTGTTATTTCACTTGAAATGATATGAACATAATATCTGTATTATTTTATTATTTTATATGTATAAAGGTTAAGGGGCAAATATGTCATTTTAATCTGATAAAGGGATAAATTTAATTTTTCAAATGTAAGAAGAACTTGTATTAAATAGAAAGCTTAAGGGGTGTCAATGTATTTTACCATTTTTTTTTTTTTTTTTTTTGGAAGATAGGGACTAGCGTCATCAGTTCTTAGAGTATCTCTAACACCAATAGGCATTTTATCTATTTAAACATTATAAAGTATACATTTTAATTTGCTTATCAATTGTTTCATATTTCTATTTCAACAATACTTTTGTTTTTAGCTATTCATTCAAATATTATTAACTTTACAAAATGTCATATTAGCAACAAAGATGGAAGAAAATAATCCTAATGATTAAATACGTTTTACAAAGCTTTTAAAAACTAGCTACATGCAGTTAATGACAGAGGTGAGTCGAGCTAATTATTCATCTCTCCAAACGTCGTATGGATTAGCGCAGTGCACGCCGGACTAGACTGATTTGGATTGCAATAAATGTCTTCGAGATGGTATCTCGAATTTTCCGAGTTGCTGTGGTGGAAATCAGGGTGCCAGGGTTCTGTTTCCGAGTTGTAATGTTAAGTATGAGTTCTACCCTTTCTACAACGTCACCGCCACTGCACCACCTCCGCCTCCTACTGCTGCAAGCAGTCCAGGTAAATTCAAAACAAGACATATATAGACTCTGTTTGGATAGATGGATTTTGAAATTGAATTTTCTTGATGATGCAGGAAAGGGAGGAATGTCAACTCAAGTACTCGTCGCCATCGTTGTTTCAATTGGGGGCTCTGTTTTACTTATCATTTTAGGATTTTGTCTCGTATATAGGAAAAGGATGAAGAAATATGATGTTATTAAATCAGATATGAGTAAGACTAACTAAAAAATAAAATCAAATCAAATTCATGAATTGTATTTACATTTTGATATGTCCAGTTGGGAATGAAATCTCAGCAGTACAGTCCTTGCAATTTGATTTGGCTACAATTCAAGTCGCCACGAACAACTTCTCGGAGGATAACAAAATCGGTGAAGGTGGATTTGGATCCGTCTACAAGGTAAGGTGTTGGATCAAATTGTAAAATACAGAATCATTCAATAATATTAGAAGTTGCACAAATTTGGATACAAAATTTCAGTGGATATCATATGTTGTCAGGGTATACTATCCAATGGACAAGAAATCGCTGTGAAGAGGCTATCTCGATACTCAGGGCAAGGTGCAGAAGAGTTCAAGAATGAGGTTGTGTTGGTAGCCAAGCTTCAACATAGAAATCTAGTGAGGTTACTCGGATTTTGCTTGGAAGGAGAAGAGAAGATACTCATTTATGAATTTGTGCCCAACAAAAGCCTGGATTACTCTATTTGGTTTGCCAAAGCTTCTTAATAATACTTTTATTTAGCTAGATAATAGCACATGATAGCCATGAGTGCACATTCTACAAATTGCTTTCTTGTGCTTTTAGTTCCATTACAAAATGTTCACATCATGCTCACATCTAATTCATCATTGTTAACTTAGAACATTTTGCTTTTCCCTTTTTTCTGCTCAATGTGCAGATCCACAAGAACAAGAAAAGTTGGATTGGTCAAAACGTTACAAGATTATAGGAGGGATAGCTCGAGGGATGCTTTATCTTCATGAAGATTCTCGACTTAGAATTATACACCGTGATCTCAAAGTTAGCAATGTTATGTTAGATGGGGATATGAACGCAAAAATTTCAGATTTTGTCATGGCTAAGATCTTTGGTGTGGATCAAACTCAAGGAAATACAAACCGAGATGTTGGAACATAGTAAGTTTTGTGTCCCCACATGCAATGTATATATGTCCTTCTCTAATTTGAAATAGTGAGTACAATCTTTATGCAATCTCATGGAAAGCATGCATTTTTTTCTGGGTTAAATTGTTGGGCTTACTACTCTCAATGATTTCATATCTAATTTTTTTTGCACACACACAAAAATGAAAAAAAGGCCTAAGATGCAATTTCTTCTTTTCTTATGATTATTACTTTTTTTGTTGCTAAAACAATGGTGTTAGCTTGCATTGGTTATACGTCTCCAGAGTATGCAATGCATGAACAATTCTCGGTAAAGTCTAATGTATTTAGATTTGGTGTCTTAGTTTTGGAGATTATAAGTGACAAGAAAAATAATACATTTTACCAATCAAAATGTACAGAGGACCTTCTGAGCTATGTGAGTGATAACTAAATTTTATAACTATTATTTTCAATCTCAGTAAAAAAATCATCATATCTACAAAGTCGTAAATAATGAATTGTTGCAGGCTTGGAAACTCTGGAGGGAGGAAAGACCGTTGGAATTAATGGATTCTACTTTTGAAGGGTCATATTCAAGGAATGAAGTCATCAGATCCATTCATATTGGCTTTTTGTGCACCCAAGAAGATCCAAATGCTAGACCTTCTATGGCAACGATTGTTGTAATGCTTAACAGTTACTCTGTTACTCTATCAATTCCTCAACAACCTACATTCTTTGCTCGGAGTAGAACAGGGTCAAAAACAGGACAAGGCATAGAATCGGATCAATCTACAAGTAGGGTTAATTACACTAATAGTCCCTATAGTTTGGGACTTGTGTCACTTTGGTCCCTGACTTTTCAATTGTGACACATTTGACCCTAAATTTTGAATTTTGTTCCAAATAAGGACAATTGAAAATATCATTAGATTTTTTAAGGGTAAAATCGTCAATTTGATAAAATATAAACTAATTTGACAAAAATAAATGTCAAAAAAAATATTTTTAATTTTTTAAAAATTATTTTTATCCACCAATGATAAAATTATGTAAACTTAATAAAAATTACATGATTAATTTTTTTAAATTAATTTTACATGATCATCATCCAAATACATAATAAAAATTAATTTGGTAAAAAAAAAAATATATCTAAAAGATTTATCAATTTTACATAATTTTATTTTTAGTAGGTAGAAATAATTTTTTAAAATTCAAAAATATTTGTTTGACATTTATTTTTGTCAAATTAGTTTATATTTTATCAAATTGACAATTTTACCCTTGAAAAAATCTAATTATATATTCAATTGTCCTTATTTGGAACAAGATTTAAAATTCAGGGTCAAATGTGTTACAATTGAAAAGTCAGGGACCAAAGTGACACAAGCCTCAAACTATAGGGACTATTTGTGTAATTTGCCCTTTATATATTATATTTTTATTTTTTTACAAATCATAACAAGACAAAATATGGAGAGAAAATAGATAAATATGGTGTATCATTACTTTTATGTATTTAAAATTAATTTAAAATGCAAAAGAAGGTGCAATTTTCAAGAAATGAAGGTGAACTGTTTAGCAAGTAATATTTAAAATAGTAAGGTTATTCGTAACAAATAGTAAGTGAGTGAATAACAAATAATAAGTATGTTTGTAGCAAATATTAAATTAGCATAATTTTTTTTAATTTTAAAATTAACTAAAACTACTTTATTATTTAAAAAATTACCTTTTTTTTTGTACCCAATTTTATTATATACTCATCTAATGACTAACATTTATCATATCTAAATTTAATGGTTCATGTTTTTTCATATACCTTACATGAAAATCACTTTCATGTTTGATATAATTTTCCCAACAAATATATTTCAAAAAAGTGTCAGAAAGAGAAGAGATAGAAGGGGCAGCGTGGGCTGAAACGGGTGTGGCCCATCACATGACCATCTGCACGTCATTAGGGTCAAGTGGTGCTCTCAAATTGATGGTCAGAAACATTTTTATTATTTAAAATTATTATCTTGTGATTCAAATTTATTCTATATATAAATTTGGATTAATTACACTAATAATCTCTATAGTTTGGAATTTATGTCACTTTGGTTCCTGATTTTTCAATTGTGATACGTTTGACCGTGAATTTTGAATCTTGTTCCAAATAAGGACAATTGAAAATATTATTAGATTTTTTAAGGGTAAAATCGTCAATTTGATAAAATATAAACTAATTTGACAAAAATAAATGTCAAAAAATATTTTTAATTTTTTTAAAATTATTTTTATCCACCAATGATAAAATTATGTAAAATTAATAAAAATTATATGATTAATTTTTTTAAATTAATTTTACATAATCATCATCCAAACACATAATAAAAATTAATTTGCTAAAATAAATAAATAAATGTCTAAAAGATTTATCAATTTTACATAATTTTATTTTTAGCAGGTAGAAATAATTTTTAAAAATTCAAAAATATTTGTTTGACATTTATTTTTGTCAAATTAGTTTATATTTTATCAAATTGACAATTTTACCCTTGAAAAATCTAATTATATATTCAATTGTCCTTATTTGGAACAAAATTCAAAATTCAAGGTCAAACGTGTCACAATTGAAAAGTCAGGGACCAAAGTGACACAAGTCCCAAACTATAGGGACTATTTGTGTAATTTGCCCCTACAAGTAAGTCAATATCATGGTCTGTGAATGAAACGTAAATTATTGAATTATATCCCAGATAATGTGAAGTCTAGGCCAGATCAAGATTCAATAATAACTTTATATTGTGAAATGAATAAACTCAAACTCAAATACAAATACAAAAGATATATTTCAATATTTGTAAGATTCAGAACACCAAAAAAATGTAATTAGCAATTAAATATGTAATAGTGTGTTTGATAATTCATTCCCTTCAAGTATGTCATTTTCAAGTATGTCATTTATGTGTAGCATGTAACAGTGTGCTTGATAATGCAATCAAGTTCATTATTCATAGTCAAAAATATTTAATTTTTGTGATTTTAATTGCAATAGTTACACAATGTTTTTTTTTTTTGTGTGCATATGTTGAAATTTTCTTAAGCGCTTTATGGGCCTCTTAAATTTTTTTAAATTCATATTTAAATTTGAAAGAAATAATTATAATACTTAAATGACCCATCATGCATTTTTAATGCCCAAAATGAACTACTAAAATGGAGCCTTTTAATCTTTGACTGAGTTCTTCATTTTGATAAATTTACTCACAAAATCTTTAAATTCTTCAGTTTGGTCCGATACACCCTTCAGTTCATGAGAGTCAACAATTTATTATATAACCCCAAATTTGATACGTGTGCTTAATTGAAAATTTTAGCTCAGAGTCTTGACTAAGATAATAGTCCAATGAGCGAATGATAAGTGTGCAAGGAAAATTCCAAACTTCACATCACCAAAGCAGAATCCCACTCGTGTCCCCGTCGAAGTCTTCAATTCTCACCTTATTCTACACGACAAACAAACCTGACTTCCACTCTATTCCCATCAGAAGTCTTCAGCAGCCAGCCTCATTTTTTTCTCATTTTCCTCCGAAAAATGTTATCCATTCAAAATTTGTATTTCAAAAATTATTTTAAAAAATAAAACATGTAGTATAAATTTAAAATGAGTATAATATAGACTGGACTTAAAATAAATGTGATCTATTAATGTAATTTTGTAAATAATTTCATGATATTTTCTTGAGATGCAACATTACTGTTTTTCTCAACCCGGTACCTAGAAACTATTTCACTGCTCCATTGAGAAAGTCCATATTTATTGGTTTCGAACTATTCCATTATTAATGATTTTTGGTTAATTATAGTCGGTTAAAATCATCTCCAATGATTTCTAACTTTGTAGATGGCTCTAATACCGTAATGTTGTTTCAATGGTTCCTTTGCATTTATTAGGACTGAGAGGGGAATTTGTGCCGAGATATTTGGGCCGGGCTAAATCAAGTCGTTGTGGTCAGTCGAGCTATGGATTGGAATATTGCATGGTTTGGGCCCCGCATAGTTCGAACCGATCAAAAATGTTGTTTGGTTTGATCGGGCAAACTAGGTCCAGAATGTGGGTGGACTGAGCTACGCTTCAATGGACTTAGGATTTGGGCTGAGGTTGGGCTCGTGTGGTTGTCCTCCAGTGGTAATTTGAAGGGTGTATCGGACCAAACTACCATAAGAAGACTGGTCAAGTGCTGTTGGACATGTGGTGTTAACAAGGCTATTAGGAGTGCCGCGAAATGTTAGCATAGCGGCTTGCTAGGTTTGTGCGGCGCTACGCGTTGCTCAGTTGTCTCAAAGAACTAGCAAGGCTAAAACAGTAAGTTTGCTCGGTTGGAAGCTGTGCAAAGAGTTGTATCATCTCACTTGGTTTGTAGTGAGGAAGTGTTAAAGCATAGACGTTATCATTTATAAATGTGATTCCTATGAGGACTCTACGAAGAAAAATTAAAGTCCTTATAAAAGTTCAAGCCTAACCTAATTCCAAGTATTGCAATTTTAGTACTCGAATTCATAAAGTTTTTCCTCCTTATTTGTCTTATTTGCTAACTTAGGCATCGAAAGGGTTTCTGACACACACCTGTCGGCTAATTCGTGTTTGTGATTTCAGGTCATACAACGACATTTGGAGAAACACGAGTTTAATCAACAAGATTATGCAAGTGACGATTATTTTGTGCTCGCACAAGCACAATGAATTTTCACTCTATCATTCTATTTACTATTTTACTATTTACCAACCACAATTATTTAAACAACTTTCTTGGAATCTTGTCTTTAAATTTAAAAACTATTTTTGATAACTTTTTGTTTTTAATAAATATTTTTATAGATTTTTTTTTTATAAATATTTTATTTTTTCTTAAAATTTTAAAAATGACTAAAATATTGTAGAAGTTAACTAAAAATAAAAAATATAAAAAAAAAAACAAAAAAATTAAAAATAACTAAACCAAATCTGGTTGTATTGAGGAAAGATGAGGTGAAGAGAAGAGTTATTTTTTAGAGTATCTCCAACGCTTTACTCAAATTTTCATCAAATTTTCATCAAATTTCACTTAAATTTGATTAAAAAAAAAAAACCTTGATCTGATATTGTGCGTTCCAACAGAGTGTTTGGGATTTCATCAAACCACCGGTCGACAGAAGGGACGACCGGCTGATCGACCGGTGAGTATAAATTTTTTAAAAAATTTTGCCAGGAGGTGGTCAATTGGGGGGACATCTGGCCGGTTGTCCGGTACTAAAGAACTAACGGCTCTCTATAGTAATTTGGTGAAAGGTTCTACCATCCTCAATTTAATGAAAAATTTGAGATATTTTCAATTTGATGAAACAAAAGATGAAGAGTTGGAGTATTAGTTTTGTACAATTTTTCATCAAATTTAAATTTAATGAAACAAAAGATGAAGGATTGGAGATGATCTGAGGGGAAGTAAATGAAGGAGAAGGAGAAGGAGATGGAGAAAGTATCCCCTTGTTTGATTAGAAAATACTTAATTAAGGAGAGATATTCTTAATTTAGATATTTCAACATATTATTATGAGAAACATTTTACTTAGTTCCCGTTTCTTCTCAATTTCAAAGGGAAAGTGGAGTGCTTAAAATGTTTTTACTCTCTTTCCCCATAACTCTCCATGCACTTTCCTTTCCTTCCCTTAAATAAAATCAAAAATAATTTTAATTAATTTTATCCCTCCAAATCCTACACTTCCTCTCCTACGCCATCAATCCAAACGCAAGTGTCAAATTTGACACCAGGCATAGCTTTGCTAAAAACATAGCAAGCCAAATAACAAACCATTGGAGACTAAAAGTTGAATTCCATATTATTTTATAACAATAGTTTACTAAATAACTGGGAGAAGTTATAACTCACTAAATTACTTGCGATTTCATTATTGGAGCCCACTTTTTCTGACTTTATTTGATTTGATTTTTCATAAAGTGTTTTTACGTTTGATATACATCTAATTTTGTTTGAGTTTTCATTCGTCTTTAGTAAAAAATAAATTTATATTTTAGTTCCTTTTTTCTTTTTACATTTTTTATTTTTAGAGAAATGAAAATTAGGTGCATCCAAAAAGTTTTAAAAAATAAATGTCTAAAACATGAAGGGAAAAAAAAAAATTACTAAAGGCAAATAAAAACTTGCTTAAAAACAATTTTTAAAAAATCAAACCAAATAGAATCTAGGATCTCACCTTGTTTGGTTTATTTCACTTTTCTAAAAATTGAGTATTTTATTTTTAGTGAATTTTTTTAATATTGTAAGAATTTTTTTTTATTGTTTAGATGTACTTAATTTAAATACACATATAAAATAAAATAAGGAGACTCACATGTAGGTCTTCATAGGTAGATTTATTGTCCAATAGGTCCTATGATAATTAATGGCATTTTGCATCAAATACTATTAAAAAAACTCACTAATTGTTAATTTTTAGTGACAATTTGAAAATTTTGTTATAAAAAAGTCACTTATTAGAAGTTTTAGTGACAATTTAAAAAATTATCACCAAAAAAGTCATTAATTTTTAACTTTCAGTGATAATTTGAAAAATTCGTCATATGAAAATTTCACTAATTATAAATTTTAGTAATAATTAATAATAATCATGATAGGAAAAAAAAAATCACTAATTATTAATTTTTAGCAACATATGTAATAAAGCGTCACCAAAAATTATTTTTAGCAAAAATTTTATTAGGACTGACTTTCAATAGAACTTAATGAGAATTAAATCTGACTATTAAGACCTATTGATAATTTATCTAATAAAATATTTGTCAAAAATACTTAAAAATATTTTTTAAATGCATCTAGTTTGGATAAATCTAAAAAATTAAAAATTAAGAAAAAAAAATATGAAAAATAAAAAATTTAATTTTCAAAAAAATCATTTTGAACCAAACAAAAACATCGACCATAATTGATCGAACCTATTAACTAGGCAGTTGCGCCGAACCACCGAATACCTTCTCTTTATAATCGGTATGACAATATTTTCCATTCTCACCTACCTAATTTCCTCAAAATATCTGAATCTAATTTTATGCACAAAGGGGGCTCTGAAATGCAGAGCTTGATCACCATGAACTCATCCTCCAATATCTCCGCATCCCTTTTGTTTTTCTGCATTCTAATTTGCTTCCTCAGCCTCAGAACCAAAGCAACCCCAACTTTTTTTGATCTTATGTGCCCAAACACAACGACTTACACACCCAACAGCACATACCAATCCAACCTCAACACCCTCTTCTCTTCCCTCTCCTCCAATTCCACCACCACCACCAATGGCTTCTCCAACTCCACCGCCGGCCTCAGCCCCCCCGACATAGCCTATGGCCTCTTCCTCTGCCGCGGCGATGTTTCCACCGACGTTTGTCAGGACTGTGTATCCACTGCTACTAAAGAAGTAGTAAAAAAGTGTCCCAAGTCAAAAGATGTCATAATTTGGTACGATGTGTGCATGTTGCGATACTCGAACCAATCTATCTTCTCTATTGCTGATGAATCTGTTATATTTATCTCAGACAATACCCAGAAGGTAACTGATCCAAACGGGTTTGATGATGTCTTGGGAATCATAATGCATGGCATAGCAACACGGGCTTCAAATGGTGTGTCGGGTAAGAAATTCGCGACAAGCGAAGCTAATTTCACGTCGCTTCAAAAGGTGTATGGCCTCGCGCAATGCACACCGGACTTGAATGCTATGGAATGTAATAAATGTCTTTGGGAATGTATCTCAAATTTTCCGAGTTGCTGTGATGGAAAGCAAGGTGCGAGAATTTTGTTTCCAAGTTGTAATGCTCGGTATGAGTTGTACCGGTTTTACAACGCTGCCGGCACTGCACCAGCACCTCCTCCACCAGTCCTTCTTCCCCCTCCTCCTCCTCCTCCTGCTGCAAGCAGTCTAGGTAAATTCCAAACAAGACATGTAGACTCTGTTTGGATAGATGGATTTTGAAATTGAATTTTCTTGTTGATGCAGGAAAGGGAGGAATCTCATCACAAGTACTTGTCGCCATCATTGTTTCAATTGGGGGCTCTGTTTTGCTTATCATTATAGGATTCTGTTTCATATGTAGGAGAGGGAAGAAGAAACATGATGCTGTTGAATCAGATATTGGTATGACTAAAAATATAAAAAAAAAAAAAACTTGTTTCCTATCTTCTCTTTTTTTTTTTTTTTTTTTTTTTCCAAATTCATTACATTTAGTTTTTTGTTGTGTCCAGCTGGGAATGAAATTACATCAGTACAATCCTTGCAATTTGATTTGGCTACAATTCAAGTCGCCACAAACAACTTCTCTGATCATAACAAAATTGGTCAAGGTGGATTTGGATCCGTCTACAAGGTAAGTTGTTGGATCTAGTTATAAAATAAAATCAACCAAGAATATTAGAAGTTGCACAAATTTGGATCCAAAATTTGGATGAATTATGTGTGTTTCAGGGTATACTTTCCAATGGGCAAGAGATAGCTGTGAAGAGGCTATCTCGAAAGTCAGGACAAGGTGCAGAAGAGTTCAAGAATGAGGCTGTGTTGGTAGCCAAGCTTCAACATAGAAATTTAGTCAGGTTACTCGGATTTTGCTTGGAAGGAGAAGAGAAGATACTCATTTATGAATTTGTGCCCAACAAGAGCCTAGACTACTTTCTATTCGGTTTGATAAATCTGAACTACTCTAATTATAGCTGATACTTTTATTTAGCTTGATAATAACAGATGATAGCCATTAGTGTACATTCTACAAATTGCATTTTCTTGTACTTTTAGTTCCACTCCAAATTGCTCACATCTAATTCCTCATTGCTAATTTAGAACATTTTTTCTTTTTTTTCCCTGGTCAATGTGTAGATCCACAAAAGCAAGAAAAGTTGGATTGGTCAAGACGTTACAAGATTATAGGAGGGATAGCTAGAGGGATGCTTTATCTTCATGAAGATTCCCGACTTAGAATTATACACCGTGATCTCAAAGCTAGCAATGTTTTGTTAGATAGGGATATGAATGCAAAAATTTCAGATTTTGGCATGGCTAGGATTTTTGGTGTGGATCAAACTCGAGGAAATACAAGTCGAGTCATTGGAACATAGTAAGTTTTGTATCCCCACATGCAATGTATTGTTCTTCTCTAATTTGAAATAATGAATAGAGTCTTTTATGTAAGCTCATGTAAAGCATGCATTTTTTCCCAGTTAAATTGTGGTGCTTACTGCTCTCAACGGTTTCATGTTTGATCTTTTTCACACACGGAAAAAAGAAGTTGCATGCAATTTCTTCTTCTTCTTCTTCTTCTTCTTCTTCTTCTTCTTATTAAAACAATGGTTTTGCATTGTAGTGGTTACATGGCTCCAGAATATGCAATGCGTGGACAATTTTCAGTAAAGTCTGATGTGTTTAGTTTTGGTGTCTTAATTTTGGAGATTATAAGCGGCAAGAAAAATAATACATTTTACCAAGCAGGAACTGCAAAAGACCTTCTAAGCTATGTGAGTAATAACTAAACTTTTTAACTATTATTTTCGCTCTTAGTGCCAAAATCATCACATCTACAAAGTCAAATATGATAAATTGTTGTAGGCTTGGAAACTCTGGAGGGAGGAAAGACCCCTGGAATTAATGGATTCTACTTTGAAAAGGTCTTATTCAAGAAATGAAATCATTAGATGCATCCATATTGGCTTGTTGTGCATCCAAGAAGATCCAGATACTAGACCCTCTATGGCAACGATTGTTGTAAAGCTTAACAGTTACTCGGCTACTCTATCAATTCCTCAACAACCTGCTCGTAGTAGAAGAGAGTCAAAAACAGGACAAGGCCTAGAATTAGATCAATCTACAAGTAAGTCAATATCATGGTCTGTGAATGAAACTTCAATTACTGAATTGCATCCTAGATAACGTGTCAAGTTTAGGTCATACCAAGATTCAAGAACAACTCTATATATGAGATAAATAAACTCAAACTCATATGTGAAAGGAATATATTTGAATGTTTGTAAGATTCATGACACTAAAAAAATGTAATTACAAATTATAAATATGTAATAGTGTGTTTGATAATTCATTCCCTTCAAATATGTCATTTGTGTGTGGCATGTTGGATATTGATTCAATGTCTAATCCCAAATTGTTTTAATTTTGATGTATACTATTGAACTAGGATTCTTTTCTAAAGTTTTGTTTCAGCTGTTTCTTTATTTACTTTGAATTGTATGGAAACGAACTTTGACTTGGATTAGCTAGCTAGGGTTTTATTTTATTTTTTCTTGGGATTAATTTATTATGATGAAGAATGTATAATTTTAAATGCAATCAAATTCTTTATTCACATTCATATGTATTAGTTTATGTAATTTTAAATTCAATAGTTATACATGATATTTTTTTATGCACATGTTGTAATCGTTGGATGAATTATAACTAAAGAAGATATGACGTGCTTATAACCTTAATTTTGCATAGACGTCTTGTGCTAGTCGAAAAGATGATTTATGCCTATGATTTGAATGTATATAAATTTTTGAAATGTCATTGGGGGTTTTAACCACAATACATCATTATTATTATTATTTTAACCACAATTCGTAGTAGATTCCATAAGCTGAAGCCTCTCATTTTCATACCTAAACTCAATTTCATCTTTTTTTCATTTATTTTAGTTTTAATTGATTTAGTTACCACCATTCAAATGATCTTTGTTGAACTGATTTATAAAATTCTTAGTAATTTAGTACTACATTCCCTGTGGATAGACACCCATATTTTAATTAGCAAAGTTCACAAATATTAAAATTGTCTTTTGTTTACACACAAGTAAATTCAAGATTTGAGGACATATTTAATAACGTTTATATTTATAATTTTGTATTTATATTTTCATAATTTTTGAAAAGTATAAACAAAAAATCTTTTGGTTTCTGTGTTCGTTTTCAAACAATTGTAAATAGTTTACAAAATTCAATACCAAAAAAAAAAAAAAAAAAATTGGCTTCACTTTCGTTTAATTTTTTTTTCAATGTTTCTTCATTCTCCCATTCTTTCCTACTATAATTCAGTGCTCCTCCTGCATCGATCTATCCCGTCCTTGTCTCGATTTTATTTATTAAATACATATTTATATATATAATTTAATTTTTTTCAATATAATAATATTAAAATATCAAAATATTATACTTAATATTCATTTTTACTCATTTATTATACTTAATATTCATTTTTACTCATTTATTTATCATATTACATCTTTGAATTCTCATTAATAATAAATTATTATCTATAATTTTATTATTTTTATTTTTATTTTTTAAGTTACAAAATTAACTCGTCCTTCGCTCCACTTTCACCCAGCCCCCATATGATAAGGTGAGGGCCAGAGGATGACAAACCTGCTCCAAATTTGTCTCGTTGTCATCCCTACTCATCGTTGTTGGCTACCATCGCTAGTGACCTACTCTGAAAACCACTTTCGGCCACCATCTCCCTCAATTGATAAGCACCTGGCCATCCCCACCAACCATCTCTTATATACGATAACAATCTTTGGCGATCACCTTTTTTTGAAAACCATCTTCAACTATCATTTTATGTAGTCCACCGGTCACCATCTACAATCGTCGATAACCATCTCCTGTAGTTCTCCATTTTTACTTGATTTCAAAATAAAAAATTTTAAATACTTTTCATACCAAATGTGTTTTTTATTTTTTGTTTTTATTCAAAATCAATATAAACATAAATAAAAAAATAAAAATAAAAAACAATAAACTGTGAACGTTGCCAAAAGGCACATACACGTTGGATTTATTTCTTCTCAGTAATGATTCAGATCCCCACAAAACATCACCCCTACAACTCTCACTCACTTGTGATTGGTCTATGTAAGAAAAAGGGAAAAAATAAAATACAAACATACCATTGGTCCACATCACTGTAGGAGTGGTGGAGATCTCTTCGAAAGGAGTCCCAAACATTTTCCATTTCTTCTAGGATCTTTGAAAAATGAGAACTTCGGCCTTTTAAATGGCATATTTCTGGGCCATTTAGGGCTGTATTTCCTTTGGATTTTTAACCCGTTATGAATGAATTCATTTTTATGTGGGCTAAATAATGTTTGTGCATTGAAGGCAAGAAATTCCTTAATAGATTATCCATATTTTGGGATTGCTACCAAAACATATCCTAGAATTAAAACAGAGTTTCAGCTTTGATTTAGAAACTAAAGTATGAGCCTTTGTTTGATAATGTACTTCAGATCTTTCGAAAATAAAAAAAATAAATTTAAAAAAAAGTCTGTTTGCTAAACCCTTTAATATATAGTTTTTTGTTTTTTAAAAAAAAAAATTTATTTTCAATCACTTTAAAGATCGAAATGTGGCCCATATCTATTTATTGCATTTTTTCACAAGTCATATAGCCACAGTGGGTTTTACACTCGTACTATAAAATAATTTTATTTCAAATTAATCACTTATATCGATATTACAAGGGATGTAGAGTAATATATTTGGACAAGGCCACATATTTCGTCAAGAAAATTACCCACACCGGTGTTAGGGTTTTTTTTTTTCAATCACATTTTCTTTTCTTTTTTTGTCTTTAGTGTCCTTTTTTTTTTTCAGAATTATGTCAAATTTTTTAAATTTTTTGATCCACCTTGTGTAGACAATTTTTTTTTTTTTTTTAAATTTGAAATATTCGAAAAAAAGAAATTTAAAAACCAAAAAAGTCTACTATCTAAAATTTTAAAAAAAAAATTAAAAACCAAAAACCAAAATGTTAAATATCTGAAATTCTAAAATCTTTTGAAAATTTTAAAAAAAGACTCACAAAAATAAACCAACGAAAAAATCATTTAAAAAAAAAAAAATCTCACACACCAATTAGGAATGTGAACCCGCGTACTTAAAAAATTCAACTTACTTATTCAAAGTAAAATCAGCTACACGAGTACCAATTACAAGTGTAAACTAACGTGAATAACCCAATTTAGTACTAATTACAAGTGTAAACTGACGTGAATAACCCAATTACCAGTTAATTCTAAGATTTTAAGGTCACATTAAATTTAATGAATTTAATTTTAAATGAATGTGAAAATTCACAATGCGAGGCATATGTGAGAAAACCTAGCGATATGTGAAGTGGATGATGAATCGGTTGGACCTTTTCACTGGGTTTTTGATGTAGTGAAAAATATCACATAAGATAGATTATATTTGGGATTAAAATATCACATAAGATAGATTATATTTGTGATATTTAAATAATGTTTTTAATTTTTCACGAAAAAATGTGAGAAAAAATAAAGATGTGATAAAACTCAAAAAAGATAAAAATATAAAAAAATATATTTTTATAGAGGATGCCAAGTAGTGCCTAGATATTGTTAAAAAATTTATAAAAAAAAAATTTTAAAAACCGAAATAATATTGATTAAAAGTTGTTTTGTCTTAAGACATGCATCATAATTTATAGGGTAAATTATACTTTGCATTGTGTTTTAAATCAAATTCCACTTTGATCCCTACACATGAAATCGTAATAGTTAACTCTCCGCACTTCTGATCAAGTGTCAATATTCCCATTTTATTACTCCACCGTATAAAACTTTAACAAAAGTTAGTAATGTGACGAGTATATATGACTACGATATGCAAGGAAAAGAGAAAAATTAGCCTCATTTCCCGCTTATACACATTATGTCCCAAAATTTATATCAAATTATGATTGTATTAAACTAAAACAAAATGTAGATTATGAACAATTAAGGAGATGAATTACAATTTTGCATAAATTAGAATCATGAAACTCTGTTTTTCACAATAATACAGTCTTTTGTTTCTCTTCCTTTCTCTACTGCTTTTTTGTTTTCGAAAACTCCTTTTTTTTTTTTTTTTTTTTTACATTTTTGCATTTTTGTCTCAACTTTCAGCATATATATATACATATTGTATTATATAACTCTCACGTGCTTAGCACGTGTGAAAGAGTATGTATTGGTAAGAAATGAGGATGCTTTTCTTATTACACTCTTATTATTCCGTTGTTACATTCTTGTCACATGACTTGATTCAATTAAAGATTTAAACACTAAATTAATAGAAGATGGATACTCACAACTGTGTAGGAACTAAAGTGACATTTGACCAGAAGTCCAAAGTGTTGATTGTCATGATTTTCATTTATAGTAGGTCAAAGTGAGATTTGACTAGAAGTATAGAGAGAGTTGACTATTTTGATTTCATGTACTATAAAGACCAAAATGAAATTCAGTACAAGAGTGCGAAGTATAATTTATCCTAATCATATATATATATATATATTATTAAAATAGTGTTTGCTTTCAATTTTTCTCTCCCATATGTGGCATATCTCTCTTTTTTTTCTTTTTTATTAAAATGCCACATCAATATATTTTTTTACCCTTTTTTTTAAATTAATATTTAAAAAATTTCTACTTAATCTAAATTACTCATAAAACAAAACCTATTATTATACGTACTAAAAATACTTTACCAATTAATTTTATTATACATTTTTCACTTTTTTAAATAAAATATTAAAATTATTTCTTATTTTTATGTTTATCTTAGTTATAATATTAATTATATTGAATTTTGTAAATAATTATAATCACTTTTAATTTTATAACAATTATTTCTAACATCAAGTTATAATTTAATATCATATAAATTTATTATATATATTTATTGAAGTTACATTTTTGTAGCACAAAAATTTAAAATTATTAAATAAATATTTCTTCTTTTTATAATTTAATATAATTTAAAATTATTATATAAATTTATTTAATTTATATTTTTATAGTACGAAGGGATGAGCGTCGTATCCTGTTAGGTCGTATTTGTGTCATGTCATGTCATTGCGAGTTCGTGTTAATCCGATCGGTTATTTATTTCGTGTTATCGTGTCTTGTCAATGTGTTATGTTAAAAAATTCACTATTAACTAAAAATATCAAATATATGAAATTTTTTTAAAATTTCTTCACAAGTTAAATTTTAATGAAACTAATCTCTATTAAATGAAATTATTTATAAAAAAAATAAGGTAAATCACACTGACACCCCCTGAGATTTTTATTTAATACAAATTGCCCCCTCATATTTGAAAAATTACATCTTCCCCTGTTAGATTAAAATGACATATTTGCCCCTATCTTTTATACATATAAAATAATAAAATAATACAGATGTTCTGTTCACGTCATTTCAAGAAAAATAACAATCATCTTCTTTGGTTTAACTCACACAAAAAATTGAGTTTTTTTAGTTTTATTTTTCGTGTTTTTTTATTTTATTTTTTTCTTTTTACTGAATTTTTTCTAATAATTTAAGAAATTATTTTATTTTATTTTTTAGATACACCTAATCTAGATATACTTAAGAAGTGTAATATTTTGTGATTTTTTTTTTTTCAATTCACCAAATACAAAAATTAAATACATTATCTTATTTTGTTGTATTCAATAGATTTTTTTAAAAAAAAATTTTGTACAAATTTTATACTTTTTAAATGTATCTAGATTAAATTGATCTAATTTAAATATAATGGTGGGATTAAAAATGAAAAATTATATTCATACATAAAAATTTGTACAAAAAAATATCATAAAAATGTTGTAATAGTGATATTGTTATAAATATAAATCTTGTTTATGGTTGTTTTGTTCTAAAGTGAAATATCACCACTAAGCTGTATCATTGTGTTTGAAAATTCTATATAAAATTTATGTTTGTATATTATTACTCAATAAGAATATGTTCAGATAGAATTTAATGATGAAAAGTTGTAGAATGTTGTCATGATGATAAGAAAAAGAAATTATAGGAAAAAGAGCAAGATTGTCATTTATAAAATTTTAGGGCATAACATCAGTAATCTAAGAGGCTATTTGTAATAAGATTATAAATCTCAAGGAGATTAATGTAATTTTTCAAATGTGATGAGGGGATCTGCATTAAATAGAAACCTTAAGGGACGTCAGTGTAATTTACTCAAAAATATTTGATTTCAACTTAATTTTATTTTCTTAATTTATAAAAATTATATTTTATTATTATATTTTTTACTAGATTAAATCAAATAAAAGGCAAAAAATACATTAAGTTCAATTAAAAGAAAAAATAAAATCTATATTAAATTTAAAATCGTACTTTACATAATTTTTAATAAATTGGATGTAATTAGGTAAGAGGTTAAAAAATGTTATTATACTATTTAGTAAAAATAATATTAAAATGCATAACTAATTTTTCATTTTACAAGTTATCTGCATCAATTTCGTGTTATAAAGATTTGACACTAACCTGACATGTTTAATATTCATTTATAGAGTCGTGTCATATACGTATTCATGTCAGAAAATGGTCAATCATAACCCCGCTAATTTTGTATACGATTCGAGTCGTGTTATCGTGTCATGTCGCAAATTTCTACCCCTAAACGATAGAATTAAAATTATTAAAATATATGCAAATAATTTACTTGAAATTGTTATATACGTTGATTTAAGTAAGACTTTATAAAATGATAAGACTAATATTATCAAAATAAATAAAAAATATTATTTACCATAAACAAAATTTAATAGAATTATAAAGACTAAAAAATTTTTACCAATTAATTTTATCCTTTTTTTTCAATTTTTTTAAAAATTAAATATTAAAAATATTTATTTTTATGAAATTATTATATCTTTATGTAAGTTACATTTTTAAATTATTTAGTATATGTGTTTATTTAAGTAACTCTTTTATGTAACGATACAACTAAAATTATTAAAATAAATAATTTAAATTATTATTTAAATTTTAAATTATTACTTCTTTTTTTCTCCAATTTAACGATTATTTTAAATATGGGTAAATTACAAATACACCTCCTGAAACTTTCTTAAAATACGAATTGCCCCCTGTGGTTTGGAAAATTATAAATACCTCATTGTCAGAATTTTTTATTTAACAGAATTAATTGAAAAAATGAAATTTCTAACTGTTCACCTATACAATAATAAAATTATCTGAATTATTAATTAAAATAAAATTTTAACATTATTAAAAACTGTTAAGTAACTTAATGATTTATTAATCAAAAGACCTATTTGTTATGAAATAAAAAACCTTAGAGAGCATAATGTTATTTCTAAAACTACAGGGAGTAATTTGTAATTTAAGTAAATCTCAAGACGTGTGCTTATAATTTACCCTTTAAATATTTTATATATTCAAAAATATAAATAATTTAACTAAATTTTATTAAAAAAAATATTTTAAAAAATATATATTTAACCTATATATTGCACGGGTTAACTACTAATTTATAGCGTGCACAACCTTAAGTAACAAGTGCCTAGTAACTTTTTAATATTTTAACTTTTTTTAGAAAGTTAGAAATTTTTCTTTACTATAATACCACATAACTATCAAGATATGGTGTCACTAATCAATAGTAAAGTAAAGTAATACATGAAGGGTAAACTATACTTCTCAAATATAATTAACAATCCAATAACTTTCACATCTATGTTTACATGTCGATAATAATGACGTCACATATTCATTAATTATTTTCAAGGGTGGGCTTCCCTCCAGTCCATGATCGGACTGGAGGGTACCGTTGAGCCCGTGGGGGCCTATCATGGGTCTTATTTCGATAATTTGAATCGTCAATGTGTAAAACCCATCGAGTACTATATGTCTATAAAAAATCACGTTTATCAGATATCGATAGCTACGTGATCAAATCAATTTTATATATAAAAAAAAATGGACAAATAAATGATTGACAAAAATCTAATCTGATAAGATAGATATCGCTATTCGATCAATGTGATTTTTTACAAGCATATAGTACTCGATGAGTTCTACACATTGAACAGTTCGGATTATTGAAATGGGGATTCGTGGTGCGCCCCCACGAGCCCAACAATACCCTCCAGTCTAATCACGGGCTAGAGGAAAGTCCAGCCCATATTTTCATACATAATAACATGACTTATTGTGATCCCTTCATTTTCAATGATAACAACCACCATTATTTTTATAATTTTAAGAATGCCATTAACAAATCATTCTAATTGCTATTTATAAATAAAATTTTTAATTGTAAATTATCTTCCTTATATATATATGTAGAAAAATAAAAAATTAAAATGTCAAAATTGAGGAGGGGCATGTGACCCTTACACACTCTCAAATAGGGTGTATACCATATGCAAAGTATGCTATTTATAAATTTGTTTATCACAAATGACATAACTCAATACCAATAGAGTCATAATTAAAAATTTTAAAAATTGAATTATAACCAAATATCACATAAAGTATAACTAAACAACTGTTGAATCATAATCAAAATAGTATCATAAATAACAACACAATATATTATAACTAATGATACAAAGGTTATAATTAAAAATATATATATATATATAATACACATTCTAAAGGAGCTGTGTACCATAAAATTTCCCTATAAGAATATGTTACCCTTAAGCTAGGGCTCGACACAAAGGCAGCCTCGTGGCTAGGAATGACAACAGGCCGCGGCGGGGCCGGGGATCACACTCCCCGTCCCCCGATCCCCGAAACTACAAAATTCCTCGGCCCCGATCCCCGACGGGGAACCCATTACTCCCCCCACCCCTGCCCCCTAATGGGGATCGAGTTTCCCCGACCCCGGAAAATCCCTGTAACTCATTATCAACAACATCATTCAGCAACATCATAAAAAAAAAAAAAAAAAAAAAAAAATTCATCAACAACAACATCATCAATGGCAGCAACATCATCAAAAAATAAAATAAAAATAGAGACACAGATCTGGCGGAGGAGGGACGAAATCAACGGTGGCGGTGGCGGGATCTTCTCAGATCTGCAGTGGCAGAGGGAGAAGGAGGCGAGAGGCGACGGAGTATAAAGGTTTGGCGGTGGCCTGGCAGAGGAGAAGCCGACAGAGGAGGAGACCGTGAGAGGCGACGGAGGAGGAGGAGGAGGAGGAGGAGAAGGCGGCGGTGGAGGAGGCAACGAGAGGCGGAGGAGCCGACTGCGGAGAGAAGAAGAGAGTGAGAGAGACAGATCAGAGAGTAAGGGTGAGAGTGATGAAAGAGACAGACCAGATTGTATAGAGGGGGGTTATATATATAAATGGACATAGGGGTATTATGGTAATTTTATTTAGGGAAGAAATGGGGCCGGGGACGGGGACAGGGACAGGCTGGGTCCGGGGCTGTGAAAGTGATCCCCGTCCCCGGCTCGAAACTGATCGAGGATTTAATTTCCAATACCATCCCCGGCCCGTACGGAGTATTTTTCAGGAAAAAACCGCTCTTATCGAGGACGAGGGGTCAGGTCCCCGTCGAACCGAGTTCAAATTGCCATCCCTACCCGTGACTCTACAGTTTGGATGTTGTGTCTGATAGCGATGGTTGTCTAATGTATATATAGCATTATTGTTAGGTAAATATTATGGTGCATTATTTAAAAGATGCGTACCATATATATTTTATAACTTAAAAGAAAATAATATAATTTTATATTTTTTAAGTAATAACTAAAAAAAAAAATCATAACTAAACATAATAAGACATAATAAAAGAATTCAAAAATTATAATTAAAAAAATGACATAGTTAAAGATGTATATAATATACATTTTCAAGGGTGTGTATTTCAAACCATCAATGTCACCGTTCTACTAACAAAGTATCATCTTTCTCAGCTTTTAGGTGAAATATATGGGTGTTTTGAGAAGATGGTTAAAAGTTATTTTTTGACTTTTTTTTACTTTTTTGTGAGAGAGGGAAGGGGATTAAAAGCTGGGAAGTGGCTTTTAACCCACTTCCCAAAATAGCCCATAATCATATTTTCTTCCCCTGGGACACCAAGAAATTGAAAGGAGACTTCCTTTTACTAGCCTGAATAAATCGTCTGAGCTACGTCAAAGTTTTCTAAATCGAAATTGTATTATCATCAATAAAATTTCATTTTGTCACATAAATTATTACTCAAAAACTAATTTAACTTATTTTTTTTAATTATATCAATTTTATACAAACTATTCAATTTTTCCCACTGTCAATTGTTATCTAAAATCAAACAGAATTTGTTGCGTGACACAAAATTTCAATTGAAACTTCAATTTACTTCTCAAATTATTTCCTAAAAAATCAATTTGACTCCCAAATATTAAAAAAAAATAAAATTGAAGTGAAATATTTAAAAATTTTATCTCAAAAATAAGGAAAGTAAATTTTAAATAGGGTTAAATTCATTTTTTTCCCTCTTGTGGTTTTGGGGGTTGAGCACTTTATTTTCCTATCGTTCAAATATCACCGGAAAGCCCTCATATGATTTTGGAGTAAAGTGTTACTGTTAATTTTTTCATCTAAACTAATGAAAAGTGTATTACACACACCATTGTTTAGAATGAGTTTTGTTTTATGAAAAAATAGAATGAAATTAATATAGCAAAAGAACAATTTTATCCCCATTTTCTCCAAATCTAAAATTAGATTAATATGTTGATTAAAATAAAATAAAATATAATTAAGAATTGATGTAAAATATAAAATATAATTAAGAATTGATTTAAAATATAAATATAATTAAGAATTGATTTAAAATATAATTAAATAAAATAGAAAATAAACAATAATTAAGAATTGATCTAAAATGTAATTAAATTAAAATTAGATTAAGATGTTAGAAATTATAATAAATAATTAAGAATCTAAAATTAATTGTGATCTAAAATATAATTAAATTAAAATTAGATTAAAAAGTTTGTAATTACAATAAATACTTAAATATTTAGGATTAATTGTGATATAAAATATAATTAAATTATAATTAGAATAAAAATTTAAAAATTACAATAAATAATATATAATTAATTGTGATTTAATTGAATCAATGACTAGACATTATAAATTATGTGTATGAGAGATGAGAGAGAAAGAAAATAACAAAAAATATAGAGTTTGAGGATATTATAGTCATTTTACATCTATAGTTAACGGTGTTAACAATTGCATTTTATTTCAAAATCACAAGGGGACATATGACTATTTTTAAAAGATAAGGGGTTAAAATGCTATCAAGCCATACCACATGGAGGTAAATTAGATTTTGCCCTTTTAAATAATGTGCTTTACAAAAAAAATAATTGGAAAAATATATATATATAAAAACAAAGGGTCTCATTAAGCCTCAAATTAGCTCGAGTCGGTCTTGGAGAAATTAATTGAGCCCAAAATTCCAAGAAATTCTATTTCCACACGCCTAAATAACTTAAGGAACACACTTAATGAATTTTTAATTTAATGTCAATTATACCCTAAACCTTAATGACCATAATAGACATCCAACAACACTTATAATATTATGTACAAAAATTCTCTATACACATCTTTTAAGAACAAAAAGATCTCAATGTACACCTTTTGAGTTAAACAAATAAACCCTTTTTTTTTTTTTCTTCTGTTGTTGTCACTTTGCTTGCTATATACTCTATACTCCTCTATTACTTGCAAAGCAACACTCTCAAACATATTTTATATTGCTTTAATATCTAGGTTTACAATCTATTATTTATATAGTTATCTTATCAATTCCACAATTTTTGATTGATTTTGATATGGAAGAGTTGCAAATCAATGGAAGTTCAAATTCAAGTAAAAATATGTTGGGTGATAGCAAAATCAGTGATGAAAATGTGAGTTTTTTTCGAGTAGTATTTTTTTTTTTTGGTTTTAATGTGGAGAACCAATGTTGAATTTATGTATTAAATTCGGATATCAACCGCTGAAATATATTTACTTCTTCGACATCTATATTTCGAAAATTATTAATAAATTCGGTATTTTAGTTCCGATTTTTTTAAAGCCGAATATTTTTAATTTTTTCGGTTACCAAATGCCGAAATATATAATTTCATTTGGCTCTGTAGTGCCGAATTAAAAATTTTCCCCGCCCCTTTCCAGATTACATGCACCGAAGAAATTGACATTAAAGGGCCCAGTGTTTTATTTTGGAGGTTTTCATGGAGGTCTTTTATGGATGGCTTCAATGGACTCACTTTAGACATTGGAGGTTTTTACTTCAATGAAGGTCTTCAAGTTCACGAGTAGCTCAAGAATGTGGTCTTCAGACTGGTGTTGAAGCTTCATAGGGGTGGAAGTTTTTTGGTCTTCAAGTTTTCAAAAAGTGTGTCAAAAGGAGGGGTAAGTGTGTGTACAATAATATTTGAGTGAATGATATAATTGTAATTTTTTAGTGTGTGGATTGAGAAAAACAATCAATAAATAAATTAGCAGGTGTGTATATTGTGAAAAGGAGGGGTAAGTATGTGTACAATAATATTTGAGTGAAGGATGTAATTGTAATTTTTAGTGTGCGGATTGAGAAAAACAATCAATAAATAAATTAACAGGTGTGTATATTGAGAAAAGATTTGCTCTGAGTTATTTAGGTGTATGGAAATAAAATTTTCCCAAAATTCCTTAGCTATTGTGTGTGTGCACTTTTGTAATTGTAGCTAGCTTATTCCCTAGATTAATTTCAACAAGATTGATCGACTAGTAATAGTTTCAAAATTGGGTGGCTAAAAATTTAGACCACACGAGAAACATCTTTTGGCATGTTAGAAACTATATCGAACGATTAAAATGAATATGTCAAGATCTTTGCCTACAAAACCGAGATTAGCATATACTCGGTCATATCATCGTTTGAATAACACTTCAACTCAACAGTTGGCAACTACTCCCTAAGAATATTCAACATCATCGATACTCAAACATTATTTATTTAAAATTTATTTTTCTTACTTTTTTAGATGAAAATTTATTATTAATATTTGAATTTAATTTTTGCTATATTTAGGGATCTAATTGATTTTTGAGTGATAATTTAGACGGTAAAATGATGTTTAGTGCCACATACTTTTTAAGACTTTAATTTTGGCGCTCGTGTTTTGAGACAAATATTTTGGAACTATATAATTGCTACAAGTGACATGTATTTTGGAACTAATTGCTTCGTGTGACATGTATTTTGGATCTTTGTTACTCCCTCTGTCCCAAAATAATGGTTCTTTTTGGGAATCCAATTTTTTTTAGTAGTACAATTATTACACTTTAAAAAAGTTGATTTTCCAAAATTACTCTTTTGATAGTACATTTTTTGGGAATATCAATGTCATAATTGTACTTTTTATATTGTTTATTAATTTAAAAGAAGGGCGAAATAGAAAATTTATATTATTTTTGTACTTGATTTTTGAAGAGGGACTAATATTTTGGGATAATGAAAAATGGAATAAGGGACTAATATTTTGAGATGGAGGGAGTACATGTGACATGTATTTTGGAACAAAAATGAGTGAGACCACTAAAAAGAGGAATAGTAATAGCTCTAAAGTGGTGTGGGTCCCGCAATGATTGGATGTTTTGCTTTTTCTTTCTTTTTTTTTTTTGGTTGAATTTCCACCTCATTAGTGGTCCATTAGTGCTTCCAAATTAGTGGGATGAATCATTGTTGATTTTGGAATAGATTTTGATGACTGAATATTGTGTATAGATTTATATGGCTGTAATATTGAGATTGTAGCAATTTCAAGTCATATACTATTATGTTGAATGTATGGAAGCTTTAGTAGGTTATATATTTCTATTGAATGACTTTCATTAAGTACATTAGTAGGTATTGAATATAAATGTATAAACAACATCAGATTAGCAAATGGTTCACAATTACCGGCAATTTCTAAAATGCCTCTAATACTTGTATAGAAATTGATGGGGGTTTAATTTCGTCGCTAATAAAAAATCATATTTAATTTTAAAATATATTTAACGACAGTAAATAATTGTCGTTGATTGTTGACGCCTTTTGCAACGATATCAAACAGCCGCTTTTGACTTTAAAAAAACCGTCGTTAAAGGAACACCATTTACGACGGTTCTACAAACAATGCCGCTAATTTCTATGGACGTTGATTCTTTTTATGGGCTATTTTGGAAAGATGGTTATAATCAGCTTTTTGGTAAAAAGCTGCTCATAAGCAGCTTTTTTGTGAGAGAGGAAGTGGGTTATAATCTGAGAAGTGGATTATAACCCACTTCCCAAAATAGGCCTATGTCGCAGTTAATTACCGCTGTAGATACCGCCGTTATTTTAACGGCAGGCATGTTACTGCCGTTATATTATTCCCGACACTTATATAGATGACGGTTTCAATTTATGTAATCTTACCACCGTTAAAATCTTTTGCGATTGTTGTATACTTTACCGCCATTAAAGGCGAACTTTGGCGTAGTGGTAAGTTCTATTTGATTATAGACGATAGCGGATGGTGGGCACAAATTAATTCAAAATCGAATAGTTTAGATATAAAATTAATATAATTAAAGGGATATGGTTGAATTGATTTTTTAGTGATAATTTGGAAGGTAAAATAAACAATATGATCACTACAACAATTTACACTTTTGACAATCAAATTTGGTGACTGAAAGAAATTTAGTCGCCAAAAATGTAATTTTTGGCGACTAAAAATTATATTGGTCGGTGTTGGTTTAGGATTTAGCTACTAAATTTTTTTAGTCGATGTATATTATCTATTGGCAACTAAAATTGGCGACTAAAAAAATAATAGTCGGCGCTAGTCTAATTTTAGGCTACTAAAATTTGTTTTGGCATGGTATACAAATTTTTGCCAACTAAGAGAAATTTAATCACCAAATAATAGCCATAATTCTATTGTTACGCTTTGACAACCAAAAAATTAGTCGGCAAATATGCATTTTTGATGACTAAAGCAGATTTAATTGTGGTATACTAAACTTTTTAGACGTAAACAAAATTAGTTGGCAAATTATTACTTTTGGTGACTAAAGTTTTGGTTGCCGTTAGTAAAGCGTTTAGTTACTAAATAGATTAGTCATTATAAATTAACCCTTGGCGACAAAAAACAAATTTAATCGGCAAAGGTATATTAAATTTTAGTGGAAAAAAATTGAGATTGGCGCCTAGGAATTCTTCTCAGCATTTTTTTGAAGACAAACAGGGTTCTCTCTCTCTCTCTCTCTCTCACACACACACACACACACACACAATTAGTCACCACCAAAATTTGACGAGTTTCAAAATTTGAAACTCAAACACCACCGGCCTCTCTTTTTCATCTCTCTCTCACTCTCTCTCTCTCACAGCCCCTCCTCAACCTTCCTCCTAGACACCTTTCTCAGCCTCTCGCTCCTTTGATTCCCTTCATCTCATCAACCATCTCCCTTGTTTTAGTTTATATATATATATAGATAAGCGATTGAGATGATTTAAGGCTTCGTTGATTACAAACTTCGGAATTCGGCATAGACAAACGAGATAGTTTAGGGCTTCGTTGGTTACAACCATCTACTCTTGAGATCCTTCAACAAATGGTATGCTCTTTCTCTATCTCTCTCTTATTTTGGTTTTTATGGGTTTCTGTACTTTGGTTTATGTTTATATGGGTTTGTATAAAAAGCCATGAAATTATTGTTGTATATTTGTTTTAAGTTTTAGATTTCTTATCAGCCTTTTTTGTTGTAGTGCAATTTTTTTTTTTGTTTTATTTATTTGATTGCTAATTTATTTTTATTTATTTATTTATATTTATGGATAAATTACAAATACACACCTTGAGGTTTGATTAAAATACAAATCGTCTCCTGTGGTTCTAGAAATTACATTTCACCCCCTGAGATTTCTAATTTCATAACAAAGCTCCCCTTTTATTAATAAATCATCAAGTCAATTAACAATTTTTAATGATATTATAAATATGTTTCAATTAATAATTTAGGTAATTTCATTATTGTATAGAAAAACAATTATGAATTTTATTTTTTTAGTTAATTCTGTTAAATAAAATTTTTTAACAAGGGAGTATTTGTAATTTTCCAAACTACATGAGCAATTTGTACTTTAAGCAAACCTTAGAAGGTGTATTTGTAATTTACCCTATATTTATTTGTTTGTAATACAGAGAATGATATGCTTCATACAAAGAATCATATGTTTATTTATTTATTAGTGCATGACCCGTGTCAATGGCAGTCTAATGGAATTCTTTTATATTTTATTTCTATTTTGATAAACAAAAAGAATTGAATTGGAGACCAAAATTCGATTTGGTTTTTCCTCTTTTGGTGACCAAAATGTTGATAGGCGAAATGGTACATTTGGCGACTAAATAATTAGTCGGTAAAATTATTAATTTTGGCAACCAAAGTGTTTTGTCGTAAATAGGTCTATTGCCAACTAAAGTTTCAGTCGCACAAACATTACTTTTGACGACTAACATTTTTAGTCGGGGAATAGCACAATTGGCGACTAATATATTTGGTCGGTAAATTAGTACTTTTACCAACTAATGTTTTTTAGTTACAAAATGGTTTAGTCACAGTAATTATGTATTCAACGACCAAAATTTTAGTCGGCAAATATATTCTTTTTCCCGGCTAAAAATTTTTTTAGTGCAAATTGCTTTTGCCGACCATGTATCTGCGACCAAAGTGATGACTAAAAAAATTAGTCGTGGAAGACTAAATTTACCAACTAAAAATAGACTTTTACTGACTAAATTTTTAGTCGGCAAGAGTGTAATTTCTTGTAGTGATGAACTACTTAGCTGCGAATTTATTTATTTTTACGATTGATACTATGAAAAATCAATATGTTTGTCAATAATCTTGTGATGGCAATAGCTAGTGTTCAAATGAAATGACATCATGACAAGAAAGCAGAATTGGGAATGGATGCAAGAGTTTACATGACAGAGAAGAGAGGAAGTAGAAAGATAAAAATGAATAGGAAATTTTTTTAAGGTTCTGGTACTATTATAAGATAAAAAATATTAGTATTTTTATAATAGTTTGAGTCTTAAAATTTTCATAGAGAAATTTCGTTCCAATACAATTTTTTTTTTAATTTTATAGAAAAATTTCATCGATAGAGCTTAACTAATTAAATATATATATATTGAACTTTTTCTATGATTCAAAATTGGAGAAAGATATTTTATTAATTTTACCAAAAATACAAGAAACTATGATGGAACGAAACTATAATGTTGTGATTAGATCTACATTATTACTTAAGGGGAAGAAAAAATGAAACATAAATAATTTATTTAAAATAAAATTTTATTTTATTGGTACGGAAAAAAAGATTAATATTTTGGAAATATCTATTTATTTTGGAAATATCTATTATTTAAATAATAAATAATAAATAATAAATAAATAAATAAATAAAAATAACTTATGAAATTGATAGTCAAAGGGAAATTAATTCTTAAAAAAAGTGCACTTCAATATAAGTTTTTTTTTAAAAAAAATAAAAATAAAAATTAGTGAAATATCTCTCTCCAACTTTGGATAATAGGAGATATTCAATATGATTTTTTTTATGAGCTAAAGTCTCTCGATGAAATTACTATGTGATTATACCATAGAAATTTCTTTGTAGAGAAATTTCTTCGTAAAATCAGAGAAATTTCTCTGTGAAAATTGAAATTTCTGTGTGAGGGCGAAATTTCTCTCTGTCAGAGAGAGTTTTCAATATCGAATTTTCTCTGTGAAAATGTTGATAGACTCCAACTACTATAAAAATATTGTATATCCTTTATTTTATAAAATTTTAATATCAGCGTCCTTCAAAAAAATCTCCTAAAAAAGTGTCATAAATTAATCAATTTTAATAATTAAAGTTATAAATTTTCCTGTAAAATTATAAATATTTTATAAAAATACTATTAATTTGTAATTTTACTTAACTTAAAACTTTATGGTTTGCTATTATCAACGCGGCAAAGAATACTAACCTTACCCATTGTAAACGCATGAAGAATGACTGGCTTGATGACTTCTTGAAAATGATGGGTGCCTCTTCCCACTTAATTTACTGTGTTTATTTTTTTATTTTTAAAAATAAAATAAAAAACATGCATGATATGATACAAATAAGTTTTCAATACACAGAATTTTTTTTTATTTTTTTATTTCTTACAGTTTTATAAACTTTAAAAATTGTTTACATCTTTTTTTAAACAAAAAAAAGTCACAAACGTGTTTCGGTTTTATAGATTACAAATTCTTTGAAAACATAAACATAAAAAAAATAATAATAATGAATTAGTGGTTGTTGGAGATATGAGGGTAGCGTTTGGTAACGCTTACGTTTTTTGTTTATATTTATAAAAAATTTATAAATTAGTTTTTATTTATTTTTAGAAAAACATAAATTATAAAGGTTTGAACAAAATGTTTAAAAAATGTTTAAAAACATAAACTAAAAAATATGTTTGTTCAGGTTTAAAATATTTATATTTATTTTTATTATTTATGACAATGGGATCACATACATTATAATTGAAAAAAAAAATTAATTAAAAAAAATAATTGAAAAAAAATTAATTGGGAAAAAAATAATTGAAAAAAAATTATTTGAAAAAAAGAAAAAATTAATTAAAAAAATAATTGAAAAAATTTAATTGGGAAAAAAATATTTGAAAAAAAATTAATTGAAAAAATTAATTGAAAAATAATTGAAAGAAAAAAAGATTAATTGAAAAAAATAATTAATTGAAAAAAATAATTGAAAAAAAAATTAATTGAAAATAAATTATTTGAAAAAAAAATTAATTGAAAAAAAAATTGAAAACTGAAAACGTAAACTTATTTTTTGAGTTTATATTTTTTTCTCAAATTTATAAACTGAGACAACAACTTATAAACTAAAAAAATTATCAAATAAGTTTTTATGATAATTTTTAAAATTTTTGTAAATATAAATTAAAAACTGAAAACGGAATGGTTACCAAACAGACCTCTCGGTATTTGGTAGTGACCGGAAGTGATTGCTAACTACAAAATGTGGTGATTGAATGTGATTACCAACAATTAGTGGTGGTGGTCGACTGCTTAGATTTGGTAAATTGTGGTGGGTTGGCAGTGTTTAGAGTTGGGTATCAGCTATGGGAGTGGTGGCCGGATGCGGCAATGATTAGTGGGTGATGGCCAGAGGGGATGGGAGAAAGAGAGGGAATTGACATACATATATGTTTTTTTTTTTCTTCATTTTCCTCTAATAAGTAAAACTATATATATATATTGTATTTACAAGTGTTTAAAATCAAAAACAAGTTTTTAGGAAAAATTACAAAAAAAAATATAGAGTTTGATGCTTATAACAAAATAAATATTGAATTTTTAAATTTGTTAATTTAAACAATAAAATTTTGATTTATTTTCAATCTAAACCAGATATCTATTTCAAGGTCAAATCCTAAGAGTTTTTTTTTTTTTTTTTTTGGTTTCAAGTTCTTATTTAAAATTAATATAAAGAGATAATTGTAAATAGGGTAAATTACAAATACATTCCTAAGATTTGCTTAAAGTACAGATTGTCTCCCATGGTTTGAAAAATTACAAACACCTCCTTGTTAGTGTTTTTTATTTAATAGAATTAACTAAAAACATGAATTCATAATTACTCTCCTATACAATAATAAAATTACTTAAATTATTAATTGAAACATATTTCTAATATCATTAAAAATTGTTAATTGACTTGATAATTTATTAATAAAATGGGCAATTTGTTATAAAATTAGAAATCTCAGGGGTGGAATATAATTTCCAAAATTATAAGAAATAATTTATATTTTAATCAAATCTCAGGTATATTTATAATTCACCCTTGAAAATATAAACCCTAAACATAATCGTTTGCCAAACCAGCAAGATTGGCTATTTAAGTCTTCATGGCAAGGATGGATTTGCAATATCTATCAAACACAATTCTCATACTATTGGAGGAATAGAGAGATATGGCCTCTCTTCTCCATTTCTCAACAACTACTCCATTCATTCTCTTCTTTCTACAATTTGTTAGTTCAGTTACCTCAGTAACCTACATCTTTTGTAATTGTGATCATCAATTTAATTACACGAAGAACAGTAATGTGTTTCAAAACAATCTCAAACACCTCCTTACTAATCTCTCCTCTCAAACCCCCCTGACCAACTACTACAACTCCACCTTTGGTAGAAATGAAAACACGGTGTATGCACTTAGCTTTTGCCCAGCGTACGATGCCGCACAAGATTGCCAAGTCTGTGTCCAATATGCTTCATATTACATCATACAATACTGCCCAAATCAGAAAAAAGCTATTATATACTATGTGGAATGTGTTGTACGATATGCAAACTATTCATTCTTCTCCACCGAAGACCAAGATCCTGGCGTTTATTGGAACAGTTCAATATCTTTCTACGATCCTGATAGGTTGGATCAAGTATTGGCAAATACAATGGCTGGCCTTATTACTAAGGCTGCTTTTGGTTCTTCAACAACAAAATTTGCAACAGAAGAAGCCAAGATCATTGGTTCTAGGCAGTTATATTGCTTTATGCAATGCATTGCTGACATAACTGAACGCGTTTGCAGGAACTGTTTACAACTTGCACTCGCTTATCTTCAATATGATATATATGGCAAAGAGTGGGGACTGGTTTATAAGGCAGATTGTCAAGC
This sequence comes from Camellia granthamiana, assembly GCA_036172215.1. Lineage (NCBI taxonomy): Eukaryota > Viridiplantae > Streptophyta > Magnoliopsida > Ericales > Theaceae > Camellia > Camellia granthamiana. The sequence continues at coordinate 130,086,641 of CM069909.1, read as the reverse complement.
AAGGTATAGCTTGGTAGCTTTTTATGACGTAGTCTTTCCTCCCTCCCTGCCAACTGCCCCTCCTCCTTCCTTACAGCCATCTTGATGTTGGGGAAAATATGTGATTCCCCATAAGTAAATCAATTAATGGGAATAAAAACTAATGTGGAAAAATTAAATCAGAAGCAACACAATAATTTTTACGTGGTTCCCTCAATGTGAGGTACGTCCACGGGATCGAAATCCGATTCCACTATCAACCAAATAAGTTTCAAACGATTACAAACGAGACACTAATGATCTCACAAACCACCCTTAGGTGAATTCCAAATAATCACAAATAAACAAGAGGAAAGACATCACCAAATAGATGAACCAAAATCTTCAGAACCAGAGTTGAAGAAGACCCAAAATAATGCACCCAAAACAGCCGAACACACTGACAATTCTTTAAAGCTTCCAAAGATTGAAAATCAAAGAAAACTTCCAAACATGAGTCCCAAAAAGGCACCACTGAAGAAAGAAAAAATCTCTTGTTTGTGCTGCACCGTTTTTCACACTACATCCAAGCAATCATAAACAATATATATATATATTGTTGATTAATGGATTTTTCTATCAAAACCCTAGTTGTATCCAAATTAAATTAGGTCTCCACAAATTAGATATAATACATTAAAATATATTATACCTAAACCAAACCAAATTAAAATTCTTTTTTCAAAACCAATTGGGTCCCACACTCTAATAAGGAGGTATACCCAACAATTCTCCCCCTACCGACTTAGGTGGAGAGATCAACCATACTCGCCAAAGTTCGACACTTTAAATGTTTGTCCTTCGACAAAGTCTTTGTCAACATATCCGAAATATTATAATCTGTGTGAACCTTTTCGAGTTGTAACAATTTCGAATCTAACACATCACGAATCCAATGGTATCTCACATCAATGTGTTTCGATCTCGAATAAAAAGTAAAATTTTTACTCAAGCGAATAGCACTTTGACTATCACAATAAAGCACATACTTTTCTTGCTTTAAACCCAACTCTTGCAAAAATTTCTTCAACCATAACTCTTCTTTGCAAGCTTCCGTAATGGCAATAAATTCAGCTTCGGTAGTTAAGAGAGCAACACATTTTTGTAATTTAGATTGCCATGCCACAGTTCCCCCTGCAAAAGTCATCAAATACCCCGAGATTTCCTAGAATCAACATCACCAGCCATGTCAGAATCTGTGAACCCATCAAGTATCGACTTACCATCCCCAAAACACAAACACACATTCGAAGTCCCTCGAAGATATCTTAGAATCCATTTTACCGCTGTCCAATGTTCTTTACCCGGATTAGAGAGAAACCGACTCACCACACCAACGGCGTGAACAATATCCGGCCTTGTACAAACCATGGTGTACATCAAAGAACCAACTGCTGAAGCATAAGGAACTTTCAACATCTCTTCTTTGTCTTTCTCACTTGTAGGACATTGATTCGAACTAAGTTTGAAGTGACCTGCAAGTGGACAACCAACCGGCTTTGCTTTATCCATGTTGAATCTCTCAAGAACCTTCTCAATGTAGCTTTCTTGAGACAACCAAATCAGTCCCTCTTTGCGATCACGAACAATTTTCATACCAAGTATTTGCTTTGCCGGTCCCAAATCTTTCATAGCAAAAGATTTACTCAACTCAAACTTCAACTTGTTAATCATGGTAGAATCTTGACCCACAATTAACATGTCATCAACATAAAGCAAAATAATAATAAATTTACCATCCGGAAAATTTTTCACAAACACACAATGGTCCGAAGTGGTTTTAGAAAAACCATTATTCATCATGAAAGAGTCAAATTTTTTGTACCATTGCCGCGGGGCTTGCTTGAGGCCATACAAACTTTTCTTCAATTTGCAAACAAATTTCTCTTTCCCTTTCTCCACAAAACCTTCTGGTTGCTCCATGTAAATTTTTTCTTCAAGATCACCATGAAGAAATGCGGTTTTCACATCAAGTTGTTCAACTTCAAGGTTCATACTTGCAGCCATGCCAAGTACAACCCGAATAGAAGACATCTTCACAACCGGCGAGAAAATCTCGTCAAAGTCAATACCTTTCTTTTGCCCAAAGCCTTTCACAACAAGACGTGCTTTGTACCTCAGATTCTTCCTATCATTCTTCAATTTGAAAACCCACTTATTTTTCAGAATTTTCCTCCCCTTAGGCAATTTCACTAAGTCATAGGTGTGATTTTCAAGTAAGGAGTTCATCTCCTCTTTCATGGCCTTTTTCCAATCACCTTTCTTTACATGCTCAATTGCTTCTTGGTAGCTCTCCGGCTCCCCTTGATCAGAAATCAACACAAATTCATTGGGAGGATACTTTCTTGAAGGTTGTTGGTCCCTTGTAGATTTCCTCAACTCAAGTTGTGGTGGCGGTTCTTGAGTTGGATGCTCTTTCTCAATTTCTGGCTCAACTTTATTAGGATTAGCATCATTCTCTACATCTTCAATAGGTGGCTGCACATCTCCCCCATTTTCATCATCAACTGAAGATGAAGGAGATGGATCTATGTCAATGAGATCACTAGTTTTTGGCTCCGGTTGATCACCTTTGCCAAAGTTTTCAATTGTTTGGTCTTCAAGAAACACAACATCACGGCTTCGAATGACTTTCTTGTCGACTGGATCCCACAATCTATATCCGAATTCATCACGCCTATAGCCAAGAAAAATACATTGTCTTGACTTACTATCAAGTTTGGACCTCTCATCCTTTGGAATGTGAACAAAAGCTCGGCAACCAAACACTCTCAAGTGCTTATAAGACACATATTTGCCAATCTAAACTCTTTCAGGAACATCACCATTCAAAGGATAGCAAGGAGACAAATTGATCACGTCAACCGCTGGACTCATTGCCTCACCCCAAAAGGATCTTGGTAATTTAGCTTGTGAAAGCAAACACCTTGTTCTTTCCACAATGGTGCGGTTCATCCTCTCGGCAACTCTATTTTGTTGAGGAGTCTTCTTAACTGTCTTTTTATGCCGAATACCTTGGCTGCGACAATACTCATCAAATGGCCCAATATATTCACCACCATTGTCTGATCGGATGCACTTCAATTTCTGCCCTGTTTCTCTTTCAACCATGGCCTGAAAATGCTTAAATACTTCTAGAACTTGATCTTTAGTTTTTAGTAGAAAAGCCCAAACTTTCCTTGAATAATCATCAATGAAAGTAACAAAATAAAGTGCACCACTATGTGTTCTAACTTTCAAAGGACCACAAACGTCCGAATAAATCAACTCCAAAACCTTTTCTTTTCTAGAAGCAACATTTTTATGAAAAGAAACTCTATGTTGTTTACCCGCCAAACAATGAACACAAGTTTTAAGATATGTACCTTTCAAACCGGGTAGAAACTCTTTCTTGAAAAAAACTTGTAGCCCCTTTTCACTCATATGGCCAAGTCGCTTGTGCCATAATTCGGTAGAAGTATCATCTTCAAGTGCATTGACAACACCTTTACAAATTTTTCCTTGCATCGAATAAAGTGTATGAGTCTTCTTGCACTTAGCCACCACCAAATAATCCTTTGTGAGCTTCCATATTCCATCACCAAATTTGTTGTTGAAGCCTTCATCATCTAGCTTCCCAGTAGAGATCAAATTAAGGCGAATGTCCGGAACATGCCTCACATCTTTAAGCAACAATTTGCAGCCCAAATTTGTTTCCAAGCAAACATCACCCATGCCGATAATCTTGGACAAACCTTCATTACCCATTCGAACATAACCATAATCTCCTGCAGTGTAGGTAGTGAAGAAATCAACTCGAGAAGTCACATGAAAAGAAGCACCAAAATCAATCATCCAACTGCTCTCTTGGCCCACAAAATTGATACAATCATCTTCACAAACGACCATGAGATCATCGGTAGTAATTGCCGTTGTGTCTTCTTACTTCTTATCAACACTTTTGTCACGGCTTTTCTCCTTATTCTTGAGCTTTCGGCATTCCCGCTTCATGTGCCATTTCTCATGGCAATAATAGCACTCAATGTCTTTCTTTGAAAAAGAACCATCCTTTGATTTGTCACGGCTTTGATCACGACCATGAGGAGTTTTACTCCTCCCCCTTGTTTTGCTTCGGCCTCTAACAACAAATGCTTCTGAATGAGAGGAACCCGCTGATTTTCTTCTAGTTTCTTCATTCAACAAGCTACTAGTGACTTGGCCCATTGTGACAACTCCATCAGGTGCCGAATTACTAACTGTTACAACCAAAGTCTCCCAACTTTCGGGTAAGGAACTAAGTAGCATCAAAGCCTGCAACTCATCATCAAAAATAATTTTCATAGAAGCAAGTTGGTTAACAATACTCTTTATTTCATTCAGATGTTCCGGAATAGGGCTGCCTTCTTTATATTTTAAATTAACTAACTTACGAAACAGAAAAGCTTTATTTGTGGCTGATTTTTTATCATAAAGACTCTCTAATTTTTTTCCATAAATCATGTGCTGAAGTTTCAGTAGCAACATGATGAAACACACTGTCATCAATCCATTGACGGATAACACCAACGGCTTTTCGATTAAGCCTCTTCCACTCATCATCTTTCATACCTTCGGGTTTACCACTATCACCCTCAATGGATCCATACAAATCTTTACAAAATAATAGGTCCTCTATTTTAGTTTTCCAAGTTACCCAATTACTTCCATTGAAGCTAGACATGCGACCCACATTCCCCTCCATTGATTTACACAAATAAATAGACCCAAATAAACCGTAAGCTCTGATACCAGTTGTTAGGGAAAATATGTGATTCCCCACAAGTAAATCAATCAATGGGAATAAAAACTAATGCGGAAAAATTAAATCAGAAGCAACACAAGAATTTTTACATGGTTCCCTCAATGTGAGGTACGTTCACAGGATCGAAATCCGATTCCACTATCAACCAAATAAGTTCCAAACGATTACAAACGAGACACTAATGATCTCACAAACCACCCTTAGGTGAATTCCAAATAATCACAAATAAACAAGAGGAAAGACCTCACCAAATAGATGAACCAAAATCTTCAGAATCAGAGTTGAAGAAGACCCAAAATAATGCACCCAAATCAGCCAAACACACTGACAATTCTTTAAAGCTTCCAAAGATTGAAAATCAAAGAAAACTTCCAAACATGAGTCCCAAAAAGGCACCACCGAAGAAAGAAAAAATCTCTTGTTTGTGCTGCACCGTTTTTCACACTCCATCCGAGAAATCATAAACAATATATATATATAGTTGATTAATGGGTTTTTCTATCAAAACCCTAGTTGTATCCAAATTAAATTAGGTCTCCACAAATTAGATATAATATATTAAAATATATTATACCTAAACTAAACCAAATTAAAATTCTTTTTTCAAAGCCAATTGGGTCTCACACTCCAATAAGGAGGTATACCCAACACTTCAGGTATGGTACCACACCATAATTACTCTCGTATACTCTTATTTTCGCTTCATTTGAATTTAAAATATATATATATATATATGTTTTTAGTAGAAAAATTGCGACATTGAAATTAATATACTAGTGATTGTATTAGTAATGGTATTAGCAGTGATATCAAAATTGGACCATTCTTCAGGAATGGTTGCTTTATCTCCACATGAGAGCAATTTCAAAATCAGTTTTTTTTTAACAGAAAATGTTTTTGATTTTGTAGGGAAGAAGACAAACACATGAGTAACATTCATATCTACCATAACTTTGGCAGCCATTTTGGTGATTCTTGTCATCTTCATTGGCAACTATTTTATAGTGAGGAAAGTCAAGTCTTCAGGGGAGGCTACGGAAAGTAAGTAAAATCTTCATCATTTATACTTCTGTTTTAGAGCTATCAATATGTTATTTTGGAAATCATTTTCTTGAAGAAAATACTATAGGAGAATTGGTGTAACATAGTTAGAAGTCTCCTCTCTTCTTAATATTGTGATGCATTCTGTTACATAGTTCAATTTAGTTATTTATTTTCTATACTCCCTGTGAAGATGAGGATTCAACGCCATCTATCGAATCCTTACAATTTGACTTCGGAACAATTAGAGATGCAACGGATAATATCTCTGATGTTAATAAGCTTGGAGAAGGTGGATTTGGCCCTGTTTACAAGGTAACTAGGTGCATACTTATGCAGTTGCAATAAATAAAATGAGTTGTCATAATTGTGGTGTGAAATGAAATGTTGCATATGACATTGTTTCTTAAATTATTCTCACAAAAACATAGGGTGTGCTTCTAAATGGGCAAGAAATAGCTGTGAAAAAGCTCTCGGGTAATTCTAGACAAGGTCAAGAAGAATTCAAGAATGAGGTTTTGTTACTGACTAAGCTTCGTCACAAGAATTTGGTCAGCCTCTTAGGTTTCTGCTTGGAAGAGAAAGAATTACTTCTCATTTATGAGTTTATGCCTAACAAAAGCCTTGATCATTTCATATTTGGTACAATGCACTACTTCTTTTACTTTTTCAATTTTATATAATTTTTGACTTGTGATGCTTATATGATAAAATTATATTTGAACACATACTTTGTATGATTATGAAGATCATGTCAAACGTGCACATTTGGATTGGAAAAAACGTTTCAACATTATACAAGGTTTTGCTCGAGGGCTTCTATATCTTCATGAAGATTAACAACATCGGATTATTCATCGTGATCTCAAAGCTAGCAACACTCTGTTAGATGCGGAAATGAATCCTAAAATTTCAGATTTTGGTACAGGAAGACTAATCGCATGCCAATGGATATATGCCTCCTGAATATTTTCAACGTGGACAATTCTCGGTTAAGTCAGATGTCTTCAGTTTTGGTGTGATTCTATTGGAAATTTTAAGCGGCCAGAAGATCTTTTGTTTCCGTGATGTGGAGAATGGCGAGGACCTTCTAAGCTATGTAAGTATGAGTGTTTTCTTTTCTATTCTTTAATTTTTGTTTAGGGGGTGGGTGGGACTAATGACTTACGAATGAAACTAAAAAGAAGAGTTTTCTTCAGAAAGTTTTAGTTTCAATGAGCTTGAGCCAAAAGAGATAGTAGTTATATGTTGTGAAAGCAACTACCATTCAAATTATTGCATGGTTGGTGAAGTTATAAATCTAAAATTTATTACCATATATTCACCTCTTTGAACTCTTACAGGCATGGAAGTGTTGGAGAAAAAATACAATTCTAGATATAGTGGATTCAACATTAATGACAGGTCCAGAAAGTGAGATTATGAGATGCATACATATTGGTTTATTGTGCGTTCAAGAAAATGCAGCAGATAAGACCAACCATGGCTATAGTTGTTAGCATGCTCATTAGCACCTCGTTTAGTCTGTCATTGCCTTCGCATCCTGCATTTTTATTGCCTGAAAGGCCAGGCCAAGGCAATTTGTCGCATGAGTTCAATTCAATGACAGAGTCAGATCAATCTGAAACTAAATCAACACAAATTTCAACAAATGATGTTACAATTACTGAGCTTGTTGCTCGATGGCAGTGAAGTAAATTGTAACTTTATTTGAATGTTTGTTTTGAAACAAGTTGGTCTATTGTACAACTTTCTGATGGCGGGTTAAACCCATAATTCCTTATTTTATTTTTATTTTTTATTTTTTTAGGAAAAATTTGTGAAAATTCTACATGTACTTGCATTCCATTAAGTCCCATGGCTGCTCTTTTTTTTTTCTTTTTCATTTTTTTTTTGGTTCTGTCTCAAATAAAGTCTCATTGTATAAGTTATTTGGGAGACTAAATCCTTGTTTCAAAATTTTATAAAAAATTTAGACATTTTTACCCTTATTTATGTACAAATACAAATCTATGGAAGTGGTCAACATGCTTATATGATAAACTATTATTTTTAAAATGTCAAATTTTTATGCATACATCCATGTTTAATAAAATTTATATTTTTAGAAATTACTCAATAAGATCTACAAAACGAAAAAAGTAAAACTACTCAATTGATAAAATGAGCAATGCTATACATAATTACTATTTTTATTACATTTTCTCTGTCTGGACATGAGGTAATAGACCCACAAATGCACACGAAATTTACTTGTATCTAGGAGTGTGGAAATAGCATTTGTCAATTATTAAATTGAGAAAGAAAAAAATTACACTAATGGGATTTGAAATTGTGAAATTTTTCTGAGAAATGTTTTTGAATTTCACATAGTTTTTGAATTAAAAAATTAAAATTTTTTAATTTCTAATAGTGTGAAATTTCACATATTTGAAATGTAAATAAATAAATAAATAAATAAAAAGAAGAAAAAGAAGAAGAAGTTAACTTTAACAGTAACATATTAAGTCCTATTGATAGTTTATAAATTCAAGAAGTCCTTCAACTATGCAAAAGATCACAAATCTCATTTTTAAAACAAAACGATGGACATTCTAAACAAATGGAGTTTTATTTTTGAACTACCTCCACTACTAAAAAAAACTAGTTTTTACGATCATTACAAGCCGTCGCAAATAATAAAAATACAGTCGCAACAAACATTTGCGACAGTAAATGGAGGTCGCGAATGTGGGGGTGGCAAATACTTTTAGCAACGGCAAAGCAACAGTCGCAAATTATTTGCGACCGTCTAAACTACTTATGGTGACCGCTCTTTTGCCGTCGCAAAAAAAACAAAGAAAAATGCTAATATGTTTTTTGGCGACGATCTTGTTACCGTCGCAATATCCAAAAAAAAGAAAAAAGAAAAAGAAAAAGAAAAAGAAAAAAAAAAGTGTAACATTAAGCACTCAAAATTGAAGTCATATGTGAAAGCTATTACAACTAGAAATCAAGAAAAAGTTGTTTCAGACACCATTATTAGCATGTCACAATTAGGAAAACACAAGAGGCCACATACCACCCCTTGAACATCTCTATATGCCTTTTTGCAGCAACAGTACCAGCTAGAAACTTAATTGCAAAGTTTTTCTCAAATTCCCCGACATGGTGTTTTATATACCGATCCATTGTGGTAACTTGCTTAAGTTTGTTTGGATAAACTTTTCCCAATCTTTCAATATAGACAAGTCTTCCCTCCCTATCTACACCGTGATTACCATGTGGGTAATACGTCAAAACTTCATTCAACTATTTAAATTCAAAATCCTGATGAAAAAAATCAACAAGTAAAGCATAAATTAATTCAAATCCGCGGCAGAAAATAATATGGAGAGCCTACACAACAACCCCAAGGCAAAATGTCCAATGTCATTACCTCCATAATAGTGTCAACACCAAAATCTTTTCTCCATTGGAGCATTTCAGCCCACATGTGCTTTGCTTTTTCAATATCAAACTTCCTTGCTTTCAAGAACCTGCAGTTTGAACTCATTTATGAATATCATTAACCCAAACACAGCAATCGGAATTTCAGATGATACCAATTACAAGATACCACAACAAATCAAAGAAACTAGTGCAGAAAAGGAAATTGAAAGCAAACAGAATTGTGGAGAAAAAAGGTGAAAGAAAAGTACACCAGACAGAGAAAGTGAAAGAGGAGCTTGAAAGGCTTACGGACAGTCAACAATCTTTCATCGGTGAGAAGTTGTAACTTCAGCATGCGTGAGTGAGAGAGAGAGAGAGAGAGAGATTGAAATTCACAATTCAAATATCCATCATTGACCAATTTAAACTAGTGGAATATGTAAAAAATTTCCAACACATGATGTACATCATTCATATATGTTAATTGAAGCAGACTGACTTGTATAATGCCAATCTATTAAAAAAGCATCAATTAGAGTTGGAGTATGATCGAGCTAATGGATCAGACCTTTTTTTAAGAAAGTACAGTAAAACATATCATAACACACCAGACGGTGGTGTAACCTCTACACACCAAGAATATATAAGGACTATACACTCTCATCAAAAGAGAGCTCTCCCAAAAAATCTATAAGAACAAAAGATAATTGACAATTTAATTAGTAAACCACTCAAACATTTCTGATTCAGTTCACAGTAAACAAATCTGTCATC
>CM069909.1:128757417-128876417 GCA_036172215.1 Camellia granthamiana | reverse complement strand
TAATCCATTTACTTTTCTCAAAGTGATTGAATAGTTGGCGTTTAATTTGAAACAGTCCATTCCACTTTGAATGAACTATATTACTCTTCATTTTTGTCCAAATTCTTAGTAGATGTTATCAATTAGATTAAATTTGACACAAGAAACTACGAATATAATTTTCTATATTATTTATCAAAAAAAATTAGAATGCTTATTATTTGTCAATGTGCAGGAAGAAGAATATAAAAGGCAAGTTGCGAAGCTGAAAGAGGAAGTTATGTGCATGTTCATGGAAGCAGTGGACCTAGTAGCCAAGTTGGAGTTCATAGACAACATAGAAAAACTAGGTCTTGCCAACCTCTTTGAAATGGAAATCAAGAAGCTCTAGACACCATTGTAGCCTTTAAGAACAACTATCCCATTACAGAAGAGGGTCTCTATGCTAATGCTCTATTCTTTAGGCTCCTTAGGCAGCATGGATTTAATATTTCTCAAGGTATACAATTTCATTTCAAAAGAAAAATAACACAAAATAGTATTTTTTTTTTTTTTGTTGAGAAAAGTGTCCAAACTATTAAGCTGATGGCACTGCATTCATTTTGGATGTATTATTTTGGACTAGGATGAATGTAGTACTATTTTGGACACTTTTCTATGAAAATTTTATAGTTTATAACATTATTAAATAAAAGTCCACATTCTTCATTATGTTAACACTTCGTTTATTTTGGTGAGAACGTTTGTTGAACTTCTTCTTCTTTTTTTTTGCTTCTTTTTTTTTTTTTCATATTTTCTGGAATTTAGTACGATAGAAAACAAGTTTATTTGAACAAAAAATATTTTTTACAACCGCCACCATAACTATCCCTCTACCAACTAGCTATTATTCCCTATCATCATTGTTGCCACCATCATTACCACCACAATCACCACCACTCTGCTACCCTACCACCACCAATAATACAGTCATTATCACATTAATTTTAATGTTGCAACCAAATAGAAAAACACATTTTCTACAATATTTTTGCCAAAACAAAGTAACTTTATGTGCTAAGCAATTTTTTACTCTCATATACCTAAAGTGCATATCTTTTAATTCAGATATATTTAGAGCCTTCACCAGCAAGATGGGTACATTCATCAAAACCACAAACTGTGATACTAAAGCAATGCTTGAGCTTCTTGAAGCCTCACATCTAGCATTAGAGGGTGAAAACATACTGATTGAAGCTAAAGCATTCTCTACTGGAATTCTGAAGAATATCACCAACTCAAAAAATGTAGAAAACAAAGTTACCAAACAATTGAGCCATGCTTTGGAGCTTCCATTGCAGTGGAGAGTGCAGTGGTATGATGTCAAGAGTCACATCCATGAGCTTGAAAACAATGACAACACAAACTCAGTTTTACTCAATTTAGCAAAGCTTAACTTCAACATGGTTCAAGCCACACATCAAAATGATCTCAAGGAGATATCGAGGTAATGACAAAAATATGTGTGATGATGTCTCCTGAGATGTGACTGTGTCCATTCAATTAGATCTTGTCATTTTTTTTTATCAATGTTTATTTTTATTTTTTTTTAAAATCATATAATTATTAGGCTCCTGTTATTAATTGGACACATTCGAATGAAATTTCCGAATGAAATTTTCAAAAGACACCAAAAGGAAAACATAAACAGAGTAGAGAGAGGGTGTGGACACACTTTTTTAATACATTTTTGTTTTTCTATGTTTAACGGACACACCGTGGACTACAATTTCACTTAATAAACACTTATGGGAAATGGGAAGGCGTTTGACGCACCATTTATATATATATATATTTATCAGCGAAAGTGAGTTATTAATTGTTAAATTAGTATTTACGAGAGTTAATCTCTTTATTTTTTTGCAAAGTATTAAGTGCTTGTCTCTTAAATTCAAATCCCCATAAGGAAAGTTGAATCCATGACCTCCTCCTAAAAACTAAGTCCTTAGAAAAGTCATTGTAACCAACTAGGTTCGACACACCTCTTATATGGTATATGGTATGTATGACATGTATTTTTGTTACGTATTTTTTGATATATGTCATATATTTTTGTGAGAAATGTTATTAATTTTTTGGTTGAGCTATGAAATTTTTTAGTTCATAAATGAAATTACATATTTTTATGGTAGTGTTACGCAATGCGTAACACATTTTGTGATTCAAAAAAATTTCGATAAAAAAATAGGTAACATCAATACAAAAATGCCTAACGTTATCATAAAATATTTATTTTATTTTTGAACCACAAATTGATGTAACTCTATCATGAAATTACATAACATTTGTTACAAAAATACATAATATATCCCGTAAAAATGTATACACTATAGCATATAAGAGTTTTAAAAATCAAAATTTTTGGTCCGTATAAGTGAAAATTCTGCACAACAATCAAACACATTCAAAAAACTTTACATATGAGAGAATGGGTGGGCATGAGCTAGCAGAGGCGGCTCAAAATAGTTTGAAACCTACAGAGACAATATCAAATGAAATATTTATATTTTTTAAAATTGCTGTAAATTTTTATTTAATAATTTTTAATAGATTCGGAGACACAAAATTAATAATTTAATTTTTATAATAATTTTTTCTAACATATCATATTTAATTCATAGTATAGCTGATATACTTACCCACTCTTGTGAAATATTTGATCTTAAGTAGAGGTTTTTTAATTTTGAATTTTTTTTTCTTTATGTAGAAATAACAATTACATGCATTGCTAATTAACAATATTTTGCAAGTAATGCATGCGTTTGAAAACAAATTTAATACTTTTATATAATTTATTACATCAATTAGAGATTTTTTTTAAAATTTTATTTATTTATTTTTTTAAGTTTTAATATGATAAATAAAATACTAATTTTTTCCCAATAAAAAAAAATGGAGCATTTTTTTCTAACTTTAAAATATATTTTAAAAATTTTAAATTAAAAAAAAAAGAAAAAGATCATTAGTATGAGAAAATTGTCATGTTTTAGATTATTTTTGATATTAATATAATATTTTTTAAACTATCATAGTCTAACAATGTATTGCAACTTATTGTTTCTCATTAATTTGTAATTTTTTGTGTGTTTCATTTATGTATTATTAGGATTTTTTTGAATAAGTTGTAACCAAACGTCTTATTATTTTGTGTGATTCAGGTGGTGGAAGAATCTTTGTCTGGTAGAAAACTTGAGTTTTACAAGGAATCGACTGGTTGAAAGTTATTTATGGGCAGTGGGAGTTGCATTTGAGCCTCAACACAAAAGTTTTAGAAAATGGCTAACAAAAGCCATAAATTTCGTCCTAATAATTGATGATATTTATGATATTTATGGATCATTGGAAGAACTAGAGTGTTTCACTAATTCAGTTGAGAGGTTAGTCTTCACAAATATTCACCAAAGAGTAATTCTACATAATCAAAAAAAAAAGGCATGAAATCTTTTGTCTTAAATCCCTATGTTATTCTATCCCAGAAAGAACGCTCACAGTAATTAAATTATGTCTTGAGATTCTAGTATTTCAAAATTCTCACATGATTTAATAGCCGTGAATGTCTTGGAGCAAGAGATCACAAAGGTCTAGGAACAGAAAATTTGTGGCCTTCAAAAAAGTATTTAACTAGAAAACCGTGTACACGTTACATAGTGTTTTTTGGATGCTTATCTCGATACTTCTTTTTTGAAATTTTAAAATTACTCATAAAAGAACCATAGGCTACTTTTAATTGATGTTTAAGATTCTAATCAAAATCTTGATATCAGGTGGGATGACAAGGAAATTCAACGACTTCCAGAGTGCATGAAGATTTGCTTTCAAGCGTTCTACAACACTACTAATGAAGTTGCTCATGAAATTCAAAAAGAAAAGGGTTGGAAGAACTCAATATTACCTTATCTACACAAAGTGGTACTTTCAATTCTTCTTCTAATTTTCATTCACTCAGCATGATTTATGTTGTGTTGTGTTTGTTTCAACAGAAAATGTTTTCTTAAAAATGATGAAAAATGTTTTAATGGTTTCATATTTTTTGGTATTTAGTATGACAAAAAAACAAAAGTCATTCGATAGAAAACAAGCTTCTTTAGGTGATTTTTTTATTTTATTTTATTTTATTTTCATATTCAATGGAAAATAAAATTACTTAGGTGAAAAACATTTGGTGTAAGTCTTACTAAGGTATGCTACCATCATTGATACCTTATGACTGTTGTAGCTACCTTCACCGCCTCTCTATCTCCCCTATCCACTACCGCTATCCCCCACCCCTACTACCCCTATTACAATCACTACCATATTATTTTTCAAAATATATTCTTTGTAAAAAGATGTGTACAAGGTTTGAATTACATTGAAAAACGTTTTCCACCACCACCGCCACCATATGTAGCTTAAGCTCAAAGCAAGTGAAGCATTTGCGTTAAGCCTCATTGCTCTTCAAGGGGAACAAGGGGGTGTACTATGCTTATAAGGCACAATACGGTGTTGTAAGGGCCCATGGGTCTTGTCCCAAGCCCATGTCGTTGATCTGAACAACTTATATTATAGAATTTGTCGAGTAGATCATTTATAAAAAAATAAAAAATAAAAATCAAATTAATTGAATGGCTATAAACTCAAAACAGAACCAAATTTGTTTTCAAAAAAATAAATGATTAAAATAATTTTGATAATTTTGGACAGACTCTCTTGTTTAGAATTTCTTAAAGGCTATCAATTTTTTGAAAATTCCAAACTTCCACTCTTTGAATTTATTAACCGAACAAAAGAATCTTCAAAATACCTAACAAAACAATACTCTCCTTGTCCTGAGGCTCGACACAAAAACAAACCTCCCTATCCAGAGGGCAACAAAAATAAACATTGTCAGTGTCTATAGTCCCTCAATAGGTAATGATGAATATGATCCATTCTTTATCCACTACAAGAAATTAGCTTTTTAAGGATAAATTATTTCAACTTTAAAAGTATAATATTTGTTAAGAAAAACTTTAACCAATCAATTTTTTCCGTCTCGAAATTTGTCCCAAATGGCCCACCTAGAAAAGTCAAAAAATGACTTTTAGAGACAAAATTTTGCATTTGTCACTATAAATAGATTTTTAGAGACAAAAATATGTGGTTGCAAAAAGTTTTGATTTTGAGACAACCAAAATTTGTCTCTAAAAGTCTAATTATAATCCAACTGGTCGGAGTAGTTATGAAGACAAAAATTAATTTTTGAGACAACCGAAATTGGTCTCTAAAAGTTTAGTTTTCGGGACAAATGAAAGTGGTCTCAAAAAGTTTTAGTTTTTGGAACAAATAAAAGTGGTGTGTAAAGGTTATAATTTTTTTGAAACAACTAAAATTGGTCTCTAAAAGTTTGATATTTTTTATTTATTTATTTATTTTTTGTAACAATTACTCTAAAAATATTAGTATGAATATCAACTTATATTCCTTTCTTGATTTCTCAACAACCAAACAGAAAATATCAAATATATCATCAGGCTATTTGTTCATCTCCAAATTAAAATTCAACTACACGAAAAAAAAAAATGCTCATCACATTCAAAGAGGCTTAATCAAAAGATATTTTAATAACAAACAAATACTATGATCTGATTCATTAGTATGTAATATCTTGATGGTGTATCATTAACTGATAGAGATTTCAAAAGTATCATTTCTAATTTATAAGGCTAGTACCATAAGCATTGTTTGTAGCATTCAACTAGTTAATGAACATATTGTAATTGGAGTTATATCTACCTACATAACAAAACAACTCAACTCATCGCATCTTCTTCCCAATGGCTTCATTGAAATAACATTCAAAATCTAGCAGTGAGCTCCCAAACTTCAAATCAACGCAAACTTGCAGGACTTGCATAGAATAGGCCAAACTCTCAAATAGATTACCAATATAAAATTATCCAATGATAGATTAATTTAATAGATTGCAATTTAATGTGTCAATTGTAGTATCTGCAGCAATCACACATAAATCTTAGTACACAAAGCAGCCCAAAATTTACTATCAATATTCAAGAGTTAACAAAGATTAAACTAAAACAACTTGCTACAAAAATTTGAAAATAATTACTCCAAAATAAACGCAGTTTACATTGATGTTGTGAAAACAAGATGAAGAATGGTTGCCTATTTACTCCTCAACTCAGTCATCAAAGCAATTTTGAGGCCAATTGAAAATTAGTAATCTATTTAATTTCTAGACCTAATCTCAAAAACTTTCCTGCATTAGAATTTAGATACATGGACACATTTATGGTGTTGGCTCTGTTTCTAAAGCCTCTCATGTAATCAAACATATCAGTCAAACCCAGAGAAAAGCCATATCCTTGTAAATATTGTGTAGACACCCCATTTTTGACCGACCTTAAGACTCAGATGTCACCGATTGAGCGCTCGGTGATGTTGCATACTGTGCTCGTTCAGAAGCCTCAGAGTCGCGGCCGTGCGCCCTGCCTCCGGACTTCCGAACTCTCTTTCGTGCCCTGTCTCGGTTTGCGAACCAGACTCGGTTTTCTCTGTTTTCTTTCTTGAGGGGAGGGAGTGGTCCCGTAGACTATCTCTCAGTGGCCGTGGGCTACTTTTCGTGGCCGTAGGCCATTTTGCCCATTTCGGAGCCCGGTTCCCGGTTTTCGGGATCGTCAGGCCGTGTGCCTCGGTTCGGGACCGCCCAACCATCTCCGATTTCTCCGTTTTTTGGCAAGTGCCTCTGTTTTATCATTCCGAGGGACACTGGGGCCTCTGATACCCACTTCGTGGCCGAACACCACTTTCGGTGTCTGCAGCCCATTTCCGGGACCCCGAACCGCGCGGTTTTGGTCCCCGAGCTTTTGTTTTGCATTAGTTTTTGTTCAATTTTGGCAGGTACCTCTGTTTTAGCACCAAGAAGATCACTGGAGGGTGGGAGGACAGCAATTGTCTAAGAAAACCAGTTTCGCTCCTCCGGCGCCCGTTTTGCTCACTTTCGGGCTAATGTTGAACACCCTAGGGATATTTTCTTCGAGCCGAGACTACATATTTGTGATGAAGGGACATGGGAGGACCCTAAAAAGTGGTGGTCGGCCAGTAATTGTGATTTTCACTTTTGAGCCTCTCTTTCAAATGCAATGTTGTGTCTCCTGTTTCAGAGTTGCCAAATTCCAACCATGGGGTCTTGTTCTACACACATGAGAGGACCCTAAAAAGTACTGGTCGGCCAGTAATTGTTACTTTCATTTTTGAGCCTCTCCTTCAAGTTCAATGTTGTGACTCATGTTTCAGAGTTGCCAAATTCCAACCTTGGAACCTTGTTCTACACACCTGGGAGGACACCAAAACATGGTGGTCGGCCAGCAATTCTTCACTTCTTTTTTTGGCCATGGCCGGCCGGCCAGGGGGAGTGGCTGGCCGACCAGTTGGGGTGGCCGGCCGGCCACCTTCAAGAAATCCACCTGGCCGGCCAGCTTTCTGCTTTTGAACCCTTTACAGCTGTCCAGTTGCTTTTCAAAATATCCCTGTCCTCCGGGGGATATTTTGGGAGGGAAAGCTTGGGTGCATTTCCCTCCCCTTTTACACCCCTTTCTTGCCCATTTAAGGGGCTGACCTCCTTCTTGGCTAGGGTTAGAAAATTTCTTCTCAAGACTTCATCTCCAATTGCCTCCATTTCCCTCTCCAAAAGCTCCAAAAATCTTCAAGTTTAGTGCCATTTCTTAAGCATCATCAAGCACCACCATCACCACCTCCATTTCAGCAGCAAAGGAGTGATTTTCAAAGGCTAAGGATCAACAAATTGAAGCCAAGAAGCCACCAAAGTTAGATCTTCAAGGGTAAGACTCTATTTCCTTTTTTTGAGCACAATTTTGAGTCAATTCTTTACCCTATTTGATTTTTGTTTTGGGCTCCGACCCCTACTGGTTTTAGGCTTATTTTGAGCCCCTCTACAACTTTGTAGAAGGGCTCAACTCTGTTTGGTGTCTCCATGATGCACCTCTTTCAATACCATTCTTTAGGCCAATAAATTGCATGCTTTGTTTGGCTTTTGAGTGATCCATTTTCGAGCCTGATATATACTGTGAGTGGGCCTATTTTGAACCCTTCTTCAACTTCAAAGAAGGGCTCAATCATGTTTGGCCTCTCTATCATGCACTTTCTTTGTAATCCTCCATATTTTCCGTAAAATTGCATGATTTATTTGGCCTATTTGTGATCTGATTTGGAGCATCTCATGAACTAATATTGTGCTTATTTTGAGCCTCTCTTCAACATTGAAGAAGGGCTCAACCTGGTTTTCATGCTCTACATGCCACTTGCTTTGAATTCATGTTCTACTCCTATTTGGCATGCCCCTTTGAGCTTATTTGGCTTCTGTTTTGAGTCTTCATCAGGCCTGGAAAGAGCCTTGTTTTGGCCTTCTCATAATGTTTTGTTAAGGGTCTTAGGTTGTTTGATGCATGCTTTTGGTACCTCATGTTATAGCCTTTGTTGGCTCATTATTTTGCATGCTATGTTTAGCCTATCTACATACTGAATTGGGGAATGTCATCTCTTGTAAATGTGCATATTTTTGGCTCCTCTTTAATTTTGTAGAACTGTGTTTTTCAGTTTGAGCATTGTATATACCACTTGCTTTGTAATTCTCCTCTTTTCCCCCATTTTTGCATGCTATTTTTGCCATACTTGTGATCATTGTTCGGCCATACTTTGTACTAAAAAAATGCTAGTTTAGGGGCTTCCTTGCTACTTTTTTACATGTTATGTCCATATTGTGCATGTTTAGTAGGGCTGTAGGCCGTTTCGGGTGCATAACATTGCATTTCGGACATCGGGCGTAATTTTGTCATAATCCGGGGGCTATTTGTGCATCATTTTAGCTACTGAAATTGGCATTTTTCATATGCCATATGCCACGTTTCATTTGCATGCCATTTCATGCCTGTATGTCGCTGCCTCGGTTTGTGTGCCGTGTGCGCGCATTTCGAGGCAGCTTGTTTTCATCTTTCGGCAGCTTATGTGAGTGTGGCTGAGGCTCTCTCATGTTAGTGTAAGCCCAATTTGCATTTTCCATGTCATTTGCATTGCGTATGCCACTGCCTTGGTTTGCGTGCCCGTGTGCACGCATTTCGAAGCACTTCACTTTTATCCGACGGCAGCTTATGTGAGTGTGGCTGAGGCTCTCTCATGTTAGTGTAAGCCCAATTTGCATTTTCCATGTCATTTGCATTGCGTATGCCACTGCCTTGGTTTGCGTGCCCGTGTGCACGCATTTCGAGGCACTTCACTTTTATCCGACGGCCTCTTACGTGACTGTGGCTGAGGCTCTCTCATGTCAGTGTAAGTCCATTTTGCATTCTGTATGTCATTTCAGTCTCACGGCATTGCATATGTCATTGCCTCGGTTTGCGTGCCCGTGTGCACGCATTTCGAGGCATCTCGTTTTTCATCTCTTGGCCTCCTATGTGAGTGCGGCTGAGGCTCACTCATGTTGGTATAAGCCCATATTACATTGTCATGCCATTTTTAGTCTCATTATATCGCGTGTGTCATTACCTCGGTTTGCGTGCCTGTGTGCACGCATTTCGAGGCATCTCGTTTTCGCCAGCATAGTGCATACTAGGTTGTATCTTAGATTGCATTCATGCATTACCTCGGTTCGCGTGCCCGTGTGCACGCATTTCGAGGCATCTCATTTTCATCTGCATTGTGCATATTAGGATTGTATCTTAGTTGCATTTCATGCATATCATGCATATTGCACGGGAAACGAGGCACGTTTCGCACTCTGAGTGACGGAACGAGTCTCAATTCCCAAGTCACCGACACTCCGGATTACCCATGATGGAGTTAGGTTTTGTGGTAGCATTCATGTGCATTCATCCTATATTGAGTTGTGCAATTCGGCTCCTCGGCCATCATGCATCGATATGCGTGATTGGTGGCACGAGGATCGAGGCATGCATATATTTGTGAAATACATTGCTATGCCCCTTTCCTGCTCTCTGTTGCAGCAAAATCAAGAATCAGCAACTTTTCGGAGTCTGGCACGCATTTCGAGAAACATTGCAAACAGAGGCTAGTTGGGGCATTCCAGTGGATTTCCGCGCAAGGCAGCCCAAACATACACCGTTCATCAGAAGCAAGGCAGTCCCTGGCTTGCATGCCAGTTTACAGTTTTCTTAGTTAATTTGTTAATTAATTAGAAATTTGTACATTATTCGGACTGTAATATTTTGGACTGTACTATTCTTTCATTCGGGACTGTATATTTATTTGGACCCTCTGCGCGAGGGCAATGCTGTAATAAGTGTGGGTGTGTGTGATGTATGTCTTCCAACCCCCATTTCTTTCTCCCTTTTATTTATCTGCTTATGATGGTTAGATATAGGGCATATTTCAATTAGCATACAGTATGACAGCATGTTTGCATCATTCATCTGTTTTGCATGCACCGGGCTCGGCGCATCATACAAACTGCATTTGTATTTCAATTCCAAATTGAATACATGTTAGTTGTAACATTTCACATACCATGTTTAGAATAGCCGAGCCTGCTATAGTTGCATTTTGCATGTGTTGCATTAGGCATTTTAGCATATTTAGGATTCATGCATGATTTCTAACCGGTTTCTGTTTTGGCTTGGAGTACTCGGTAAGTTTTATGCTTTAGCATCCTTGCATGCGTGTGAGTGATTGCCATAAGTAGCATGCTTGCCATGAGGCTATGTGCTTATGTGATATAACTGCCTTGAATGCCTGTGGGTGAAGGTTGAGTTATCTGAATTGGAATAATTCATCGATTGTTTGTTTTAAGCCCACTAGATAGTGGCAACACCATGTTTTCTAAGCCCACCCGAGGGTGGCAAAATCTGCATTTTAAGCCTACCTGCGGGTAGCAAATCGTCTTTCAAACAAACATGAAATGTTTTGTTCCAATTCAGGCGACTCGGTCTATACTTGTTTGCTGCGAGCATCACATAGTAACCTAGGCTAATAACCGGAATAAGAGCATACAATGTTTTCAAAAGCAGATATCATGGTTAGTAGAGGCCGGTCTTTGACCGGGCGAGCGGGGGTGCTCACTATGTGACCTTCCCCAATCGTACCCAAGTTCCCGAGCCAACTTTGGTGATGACGGACACGTGGCCTTTGGCACCGAGTTAGGGTTTCCTAAATTTCCCATTAAAAAATATTTAGGTGGCGACTCTGTATCTGGCAAAGCAGTCCATGTTTGGCACTTCTTTCAAAAATCTGTTTTCAAAAACGATTTGCCGGATTAGGACTCTTTGGTTCGAGATTTAGAACCGTGGCACAAATCGAGTCCGAACTGTAGCGAGGTCCCTCGCGGACTTGTTATATATTGTCAGCTTTCTCTTGTTTCAATGTTATACATAATCAACAATATATTGATAATGAACAGACCGATATCACAATCCAGAACGGTTAAGTAATATAAGCAAAAGTCAACCAACAATATAGTGCTTTAATTATTAATTCCAAATATAAAAAAAGCAAAATGTGGAGTAGGTTCTCAACAATATTGATTGAAATTCAGCAATTAATAATCATGGGTATGTGAAAGAAAACAATTAGCATTTGAAGAATTAACAAACCTTGATTTTGTCTCTAAAAATTTGTCTTTAAAACCTTAATTTCTTGTAGTGACAATTTTTTGTTTTAATTTAAAAATCTAACAAAATAAACTAATAATTAAAGTTTGTATGGCCCATCTTACACTACAACAAAAGGCAGTTTTGGCGACCAAAAGTTAAAATTTCGTCGCTGAAAGTAGGCCAATGGGCGACTAAAATTGAGTTAGTAGCCAAAATTGATCACTTTTGGCAACTAAAAGAGTTTAGTCGCCAAATATAGGGGTTTTAGCGACTAAAAGTCAATTTAGTCGCTGAATACAGGGTTTTTAGCGACTAAAACAATTTTAGTAGCCAAAGGCGACGTTTTTTGGCGACTAAAAACATTTAGTAGCCAAAAGTACAGCTTTTGGCGACTAAAAAATAGTTTAGTCGCCGAATATAGGTGTTTTACCGACAAAAATTTTTTTTGTAGCCAAAAGTAAAGGTTTTTGGCTACTAAAAAAAATTTAGTAGCTAAAAGTGGACAATTGGCGACTAAAATTGAGTTTAGTCGGCAAAAGTGGAGGTTTTGGCGACTAAAAATTAGTTTAGTCCCTGAAAGTGGTAATTTTTAGGCGGAAATTAATTTTTTTAGCAACAAAACAGTAATTAGTATCCAAAAAATATAGAATTGGCGACTAAAATTCAGATTTAGTCGCCAAAAGTGCTCTCCTATTTTTTTAAGTAAATAATTTATTTTTTACATCAAATATATTAAATAAAAATAATTATTTTTATATATATAGTTTTGTATTAATACCGGTCAATATATTATATAAATAATATATGTTGCGTTTATATGCATGTGATGTTCTAGTGGCGTAGTGGGAAAAGTGTGTTGGTGAAGGTTTACAATGTTGGGAGGTTGGTGGTTCAAAACTTGGGAGCAGCGGAGGCTAATTTTTTTTTTTTTTCTAAAAAATGCTTTTGGCGACTAAAGTGTGTGGTCGCCAAAAGTAGAGTATTGGCGACGAAAATCTTAGTCGGGAAATGTATAAAATTAAAAAAAAAAAGTTCACTATTGGCGACTAAAAGTTTAGTCGCCAAATGCATAATTTCCAAAAATGGATTTGACTATTGCCGACAAATGCTTTCGTCGCTGAACACCTATATTTTTGCCGACTAACACTTTTTTAGTCGCCAATTCCTTCTGCGACCAGATATTAACGACAAAAAGGGCGACTAAAGTATTTAGTCGGGGAAAGTGAAAAGCCGACTTTTGGCGACTAAAAAGGGACTTTTGGCAACTAAAAATTTAGTCGCCAAAGGTGTTTTTTGTTGTAGTGTTAATTACAAGAATATAAATATGAAGAAAAAATATTAATTAAATTAATATATAAATATAAAGGCTTACTTTGAGAAGATGATAAAAAGTGATTTTTTGGCTTTTAACTAAATTTTTGGCTTTTTTAGACAAATGATTTGGAAAGTTGGTAAAAAGTGACTTTTGGATTTTTTTATTAATATTTGTTTATGATGTCAAATCATAATAAAATGACCAAACTAACCCCATTTAGTTTAAAATATTTATAACTTCACCCATGTAACATATTTTGACCCATGAGACGTAGAATTGTAATTTCACCATTGGTTAAAAACCAACTTCCCAAATGAAAAAAAAAATTCAAAAAAGCCAACTTTTGGCTTTTGCTACAAACCAAAAAAAGTGGCTAAAAGCCAACTTCCCAAAACTGTAACAACCCAGATTTTTAATTATTCTGTAGAATTTATACTAATATTATTTAATTTCAGTTTAGAAAATATATAATTTATTATATATTATTATGCGTAATTTTGTAAAATAATATAATTATTAAAAGTTTATGGGTCAAAATATAAATAATAATAATATAGATAATATAAATAATAATAATAATAATAATGGGTGTGGTACTAAAATAAATAATTAATTTTTCATTGGTATATGATAAAGTGTAATTTAATTAAGAATTAATTTATTTATATAATTATATTAAATATATTAGGTCAAAAGGTAATTATTTTAAATATCTATTAGGATAAGTATAAATCTTAGTGAATTAATGAGTGAATCTTCGAATTCGCCACGTGTGGGCCGGCTGGTGGCTTCCTCTCCCTATTTAAAGGAGGAGGTGATTAACCTGCGGAAAAGAAAGGAAAAGGAGAGAAAGAAGGAAGAAAAGGAAAGAAAGGGAAGAAAGAAAAGAGAAGAAGAAGGAAAGAATAGTGAAAGTTAAAAGGGTCTTTGATACTGGAAATGGAGAGTAAGGTATTAAAGTTAAGGTGAGTTATACCTTGAGTTACCAAAATATATTTTACGTATGTTTTGACTTACCAAAATCTATTTTATGCTAGTTATGTTTTATTAATATATTAATAAAAATTATGTTTTACAAATATTTCAGTTACGTGGTTTTATTTTTGAACCCTATTTGCTTAAAAGAAAACCCATGGATATGTTTGTTTATATTTTAAAGAATATTGGACTATGACCTTATATACAATTATGTTTTGTAAGTACCACCACGGGAGTCCCACGCCTTGGGAGACTTAAATAACCATTGGCCTCTGTTTGACCACTTTGTGGCCCTCTGTTTGTCATGGATCCATTGACCTCTATTTTGTGCGGAGCAAAGTGCTGTGCGGAGCTAAGTGCTACACTGTTGTGGGAGCCACCTCTAGAATCCGTACGAGCCACCTCTTGAATCCGTACCTTTGTTCTGTGCGGACCAAAGTGCTGTGCGGAGCTAAGTGTTACACTATTGTGGGAGCCACCTCTAGAATCCATACGAGCCACCTCTTGAATCCGTACCTCTGTTCTGACTGTCACTTCTGTGACCTCTGTTCTGTTCTGTTCAGTATCGTGGTTATGGTTATATATTTATATAATATATGTATTTCAGTTTCTGCTACTTAAATGATTTGTTTATGTAAATGTTTTGGCCTAACTAACGATACATGGTTATTTCGTGTCCCTTATACTCTTGGTATAATATTTCTTACTCTGCCATGTGTTTATGGTTGTTTACCAATTTTCAAGAAATATGCAATTCAGAAAATAGCTTCTGGAAAATCTTAGATGCGGGGCTGCGGAATAGACACACACACAGTATTTTTATGATATTTCTCTATGTAAATATCGGCCTTTTTTGTCAATATATTTTGTAATAAAAATAGAAACGCCAATGATTATTTTGGCACCCTTATTTAAATATTTCTTCCGCTTGCGTTTATTAATTTGTTTATGATTTGGCCGGAAGTAACCTCAGTTACTGGCCATCACGATGCTTAACCCTTGGGTACAGGGAGCGGGTCGTGACAAATGGTATCAGAGCAATGGTTTATGAAAAAAAAAAAAAAAAAAAAAAAAATATCATTGGAGCATAGGACACATGCACATTTAAGAAGTAGGATAGTGGGTAATTAGTACCGAATTATTATATTTTGTTCGTCGATTTAATTATATTATAATTTTATATGATTATATATATATAATAAATTTGTTTTTTTGGTGTGCCTAATTTGTGAAAGATATTAGATATACTTTATATTGTTATAGCAAAAGAAGGAAAAGAAAAGAGGGATGTCGGGCTCAAGCACCCACCAAAATTATAATATAATTAAATACATATAATTTTTAGTTCAGTATTCAAAAAAAAAAAAAATTTATTTTGATGTTTTTTTTAGAAGTGGGTTCAAATTATAAAGATACTAATTTTGAAACTATTTCCCATCAATGAAAAATTCATCTCAAAATTTTCAATATAATTCTGTCATTATGTTCCCATTTTTATTTATTTTTATCGTAAATAAAACGAGTGAAAAGTTTTAAAGTCGCTCCTTATTTCTTATTTTGACCCAAAATAATTTTTGGCAACTAGACAGGGAGTTATTTTTGATAAAAAAATTTTTTGAGCTAATATTTTCTATTAGATTAATCATCTAATATATATATATATATATATCAGAGTGCATAGCGGATAGCTTACACATATGACAAATTTCGAGGACGAAATTTTAAAAGGAGGGAAGATTGTAACAACCCAGATTTTTAATTATTCTGTGGAATTTATACTAATATTATTTAATTTCAGTTTAGAAAATATATAATTTATTATATATTATTATGCGTAATTTTGTAAAATAATATAATTATTAAAAGTTTATGGGTCAAAATATAAATAATAATAATATAGATAATATAAATAATAATAATAATGGGTGTGATACTAAAATAAATAATTAATTTTTTATTGGTATATGATAAAGTGTAATTTAATTAAGAATTAATTAATTTATATAATTATATTAAAATATTGGGTCAAAAGGTAATTATCTTAAATATCTATTAGGATAAGTATAAATCTTAGTGAATTAATGGGTGAATCTTCGAGTTCGTCACGTGTAGGCCGGCTGGTGGCTTCCTCTCCCTATTTAAGGGAGGAGGTGATTAACTTGCGGAAAAGAAAAGGAGAATGAGAGAAAGAAGGAAGAAAAGGAAAGAAAGGGAAGGAAGAAAAGAGAAGAAGAAGGAAAGAATAGTGAAAGTTAAAAGGGTTTTTGATACTGGAAAGGGAGAGTAAGGTATTAAAGTTAAGATGAGTTATATTATATCTTGAGTTACCAAAATATATTTTACGTATGTTTTGACTTACCAAAATCTATTTTATACAAGTTATGTTTTATTAGTATATTAATAAAAGTTATGTTTTATAAAAATTTCAGTTACGTGGTTTTATTTTTGAACCCTATTTGCTTAAAAGGAAACCCATGAATATATTTGTTTATATTTTAAAGAATATTGGACTATGACCTTATATACAATTATGTTTTGTAAGTACCACCACGGGAGTCCCACGCCTTGGGGGACTTAAATAGCCATTGGCCTCTGTTTGACCACTTTGTGGCCCTCTGTTTGTCATGGATCCATTGACCTCTGTTCTGTGCGGAGCAAAGTGCTGTGCGGAGCTAAATGCTACACTGTTGTGGGAGCCACCTCTAGAATCCGTACGAGCCACCTCTTGAATCCGTACCTTTGTTCTGTGCGGACCAAAGTGCTGTACGGAGCTAAGTGCTACACTATTGTGGGAGCCACCTCTAGAATCCGTACGAGCCACCTCTTGAATCCGTACCTCTGTTCTGACTGTCACTTCTGTGACCTCTGTTCTGTTCTGTTCAGTACCGTGGTTATGGTTATATATTTATAATATATGTATTTCAGTTTCTGCTACTTAAATGATTTGTTTATGTAAATGTTTTGGCCTAACTAACGATCCATGGTTATTTCGTGTCCCTTGTACTCTTGGTATAATATTTCTCACTCTGCCATGTGCTTATAGTTGTTTACCAATTTTCAGGAAACATGCAATTCAGAAATAACTTCTGGAAAGTCTTAGATGCGGGGCTGCGGAATAGACACACACACAGTATTTTTATGATATTTCTCTATGTAAATATCGGCCTTTTTGGTCAATATATTTTGTAATAAAAATAGAAACTCCAATGATTATTTTGTCACCCTTATTTAAATATTTCTTCCGCTTGCGTTTATTAATTTGTTTATGATTTAGCCGGAAATAATCTCAGTTACTGGCCATTACGATACTTAACCCTTAGGTACGGGGAGCGAGTCGTGACAAAAACAAGCCAAAATAGTCTTGGTTGACATTTTACTTTGCACCTTGAAGGGTCTACACCTACCGTTGCCACCATTGCTACCACAACTACTACCACCCCCAGCTCTCTAAACACCACTTCTGCCACAGCCACTGTCATCTCATTTTCAATTGCAAAAAATTAATAATATTCTGTGTGGAAGTCATATTTTGGGAAAATATTTTTCTACAAAGCAAATTGAATTTGAGTTTGTCAATGAAAACCCTTGTTCAGTGGGCAGACTTTTGCAAAGCATTACTTGTGGAAGCAAGGTGGTACAACAAGAGTTACACACCAACCCTAGACGAGTATCTTGAAAATGGGTGGGTTTCATCATCTGGACCTGTTCTTTCTCTGCTTGCATTTTTCTCTGTTATGGAAGAGACAACAAGAGAAGAGCTTGTAGATCTTTTGGCAGAGAGTGATGTTCTTGTGCATTGTACATCAATGATCATTCGACTTTGCAATGACCTTGGAACTTCTGCGGTAATTATTCTCTTCATTAAAATCTACTCGAAAACTATTTTAATGCAAAACTGAAAATGATATTTGAATTTTTCATTCTTTTGTTTTCGAAAAAACAAGAAAATGAAAAATAGAACCAAACAAGCCCCATGGAACTGTTTGGTTACAATTTTGTTTGTTTTGTTTTGTTCTATTTATTTATTGATTTTTTGGTGTATTTGTTTTCAATTTTTTATGAACACAAACTTGTTCAATATATTGTTTCTGAAAAAAAAAAAAAAAAACAATTGAATTTGGTGGGTATTTTCAAACTTTTAATTGTTTTCTTTATGAAAATACAAAGAATTAAAAAAAAAAATTCATATATAAGTACAGCCCATATCAGCATGGTAAATTGAATTTTAATTCCTTGCCCAAAATACACATTTTGGGCTCTGAGTGAAATTGTTTCTTTTATAAGGAACTCACTATCTAATAGTTTCTACGTGGTTAATTACATGATCACTATCTAATACAAAACATTTTTAGATTTTTATTATTTTCCTGCACTTTTTCACCATAAATAAACTCTTTTTTTTGGATATTAGTGCCATGCTTTTGAACATTATCGATTTTAACTGCAGGCAGAACTAGAGAGAGGAGATGCTCCATCATCAATCCTTTGTTTCATGAGAGAAGCCAATGTCTCAGAGGAGATAGCCAGGAAGAAGATTAGAACCACAATAAAAGAT
Source organism: Camellia granthamiana (assembly GCA_036172215.1). Taxonomy (NCBI): domain Eukaryota; kingdom Viridiplantae; phylum Streptophyta; class Magnoliopsida; order Ericales; family Theaceae; genus Camellia; species Camellia granthamiana. Next base: position 128,857,951 of record CM069909.1, on the reverse strand, counting down.
ACATGGAACAAAATTAACCATGAATTCATCACCCAATCTCCTTTTTTGCAACCATTTGTCAAATACACTGTCAACACAGCTAGAGTGGCTCATTTTATTTACCAACATGGAGATGGTTTTGGTAATCAAGATCGTGAGACTCGAGCCCAAGTCCTTTCTATGCTTATCGAACCTCTCAAGCTCAATTGAAATGTCGGTTTTTAGAGTAATTGCTCAACAGTTTCAGAGTACCAACTCAATATTTGAAGCAATTTAATGGTGCTTGTTTAAGTAGAATAATCAGCTTCTTTCTAGTTTGGGTATAGACTGGAGAGGTTCAGTTCAACCTATCGGACCCTCCACAGGTCTCACCAAATAATTTGAGTCTTTTTAGAGTAATTATTGAGTAGTTTTGAATTATCAGTATAGTTTGAGTGTATTTATTTAGTTTAAATTAATGACAGATATGTGTATGTTTGCATAATAAATAAACATTGTGTTCCTGTCCAAAATAAAAAATAAAAAAATAAACATTGTGTTCGATTCTATAATTTAATTATGTCCTAATAAAAAAAACTAATATCATGCACATGTGGAAATTAAAGGAAATAGGCTATCTCCTAGTAAGGCTACATTCTCTCTTGGCCACTGCTTATTAATTTATTTGTGGTGTATTCATTTTGAACTCCTCATATATCTCTTACACCAATAATATTCTCTCTTTTGCCAATAAAAAAAATTAAAAATTGAGAAATGTTTGATACACACAATTTTCTCCCCACGACTTTCACAAATGAGGTGGCAATATACTGCAAGTTCTTTATCAATTTTACTTGCCACCTCCTTTGTTAGGATTGTGAGGGGGGAACTTATGTGAATGTACCAAATTTAAAGAATTAAACAAAGTGGTGAAAGTGTGGTTTTGTTTGGATATTAATAAAAGGACTAAATATTACAATATTTTCTTACTCACTGGTATGTCACTTATCAGATTGTTGAAGTTTTGCTTCAAATTTCAAAATTTATTTATTACATAACACGTCACTTAGTAAAAATAGAGTAAAATCCCTTCACATGTACGACTTTTTTCCTAATAAGAACATGCATTGGGCAACTATTGGATAACTATTTTTTTTAATTGCATCCAACAACTGCTGTAAACAAGAGAAAATAAATTATCACATTGGTCTAAAAAATTACGTGAATGCCTAATCAATGGTATTTCTTATAATTTGCTCACCATTATTTTTATTCTTTAACCATATAAACATATAATTCATTATTATTAGTTGAGCACACCCAACCAAAACAGTGTAATTTTACTCATCATTGGTTATTGGTTTGAAGCACAGTTCTTGGTGTCGGGGGGAATTCATCTAGTAGAACTAGCAAAACAGTGACAGATGGACCAAATTAGAAAAATGAAAATAAAAAAATAAACAAATTATTTTTCGTGTATAGAGTACAAAATATTAGGCTGTCGTGATTAAACATTGCTATAACTTATATGAAAAATTATGGGTTCAAGCATTAAGGAGTGGATCAATGGTTAAATGTTCTATTTCTTTTTGCGTCTTGAGTTTAGGCTCAATAATAATTACTTGATATGATATATGTAGAACGAAGAGATCATAATAATCGAAAAAGTCAATCCATACTCTTTCTAAAATAAAATTAATGAAAAAATAAACAAAAGAATACAAGATGAACCTCATTTACTAAGGCTTAGTTTAAGGATTTGGAGAAAGATTTAAAAATAGAAAGGAGAAAGGTAGATGAATTGCAAATAAAATATACGCACATTCTACTTAATTTCACACATTTTTCTTTCTCCTTTTTTTTTTTTTTTTTTCCTCTTCAAATTTATAAATCAAACACACGCTAAATATATGGACTAGGGTTTTGGATAAGGCGGATCAAGCCCCCACTAGCCAACCCAAAACTGAGTCCAGGATCAGTACAACCCATTAACTGACCAACCGATCCAATTACTATATATATTGGGCTAGTGAGGTCATAGACAACTAAACTTTTCATACACAAACAAAAGGCCTTTTAAATAAGATTGGATTCGCTTTGGTTTAAATTTGAATTTGAAAAAATTTGTGCGATTCTTAAAGTTCACAACCGATCTCATTTTGATAATTTAAATAATTTATTTTTTAAAATCCTAAGTGTTTATCATTTGAAAAAAAAATTAAATTAGTCCGATAACCGTAACATTTTTATTTTATTATGTTTTTCTTCAAAAAAATAGACAACAAGTATATATGTTTTAGAAAATAGATCATTCATATTTTTGAGACAAACATAATGAAATGAAAAAACTAACACATTACTAAAGAAAAGAAAATCACCCCTACGCTCCCCCATAGGACTTGAACTTACAACATTTACTGTAAGAATTGGAAAGCTTACCACAATGACACAAAATCAAGGATTATTTACTTGAATTTGAATCTTGCTCTTACTATTGTTGCTTTCCTTTCTTATTGTTTTTTTTTTTTATCGATTATAAAAATAAGTGATGATTATTGTAGACAACATAATAATTAAATGAGAATATAACAATGATAATTGTAAAGAAAATTAAAAATTAATTAAAACACAACAACAAATTGCATCTAATGTCATTTTTTATTTTTTTATTTTTTTTGGGTTCCTCTTTGGCAGAGAAGTCAAAAGGTTCAGTTCAATTCATCAGGTGACCGTGTTTCTCACCAGGAGGTCCTCCATAGATTTTATACATATATTTATTGAGTAAATTACACTGTAAAAAATATTAAAGATACTAAAAAAAATTATCAAAACTTTTACTGAGGTCTCGTTTGAGAACATGCTAATTTAGTAACTTTTTAACTATTTGGTTAAAATATGAGCTAAAAAAAACTAGTATGTTTGGGATGACTTTTTGACTTTTTACGAAAAGATGTGCAAAAAGTAGAGAGAAAATAGAATCTTTGACTTTTTAGTATGAGTTGTTAGTTTTTTGACTTTTTTTGTAACTTTTTGGCTCTTTGGCTAAACCGGTTTGTTGCCAAACGAGGCCTGAATATTTTATATGAATGTGTAACGTACACTATGTGGGTCCCACTTTCATATGATACATTTGATAAAAAAAAATTGATAAATTTTAGAGTCTCTAACATTGTTTATACTATTGGTCCACTAACTTGAGTAAAGTTTCACTTTGATATTCATAGTTTTAATTTGAATAATTTGAACCTTACATTTTTAATTTTGTTACAATGTAATCTTTTTGTTATGTGTCATCAAGATTTTCAAAGGAGAAACACTATGTGCAAAAGTAAGGTGACCAAAGTGGTATTCAAAAGAAACTATAAGGATCACTTGTGTAATTTATTAATTATACTGGTGATCCTCATAGTTTGTTTTGAATTCCATTTTAGTTTTCTAATTATGCATGTGATCTTTCACCATTCAAAAATTTTAACAGCAAATGATAGATAAACTACATTGCAACAAAATTAAAAATTAGGGTTCAAATTGAAATTATAAAAATTAAAATGATACTTCACTTAAATTACAGAAACTATTGATATAATTTATCCTAAATTTATTTTCTCTCTTGGTATGTATGGTTTTTTTTTTTTAAATAAAAAATTACAGCTTATAATAAATTTATGTTTTTTTTGTGCCAAACAACTCAATTTAGGACCTTTCACCAATCACAAATGTATATATGTCTCTATTATTTCTCAAACACCCAATATAAACGTAATAGATCATACTATTAAAATTAATCACAATAATAAAAAATATATATATATATATATATGGCATGACATATCCGTATGCAAAAATTATTCCTAAAGAATCCAATTTGACCGAATTCGTAGGTTTGTGGGAGGATGACCGTGTTTCTAGCTAAGTCATCCTAGGCGGGCCATCGACCCACAAGAACAGTCTCACTTGATATTTTTAGATTTCTATTCCAGCCCAACTCGTTTATTTATAAAATATTAATTATAATTTTATATTATTTTAATTATGCAATAAAGTATATATACTTTTTTCTAAAGTTTAAATTAAAACAGTTGTTAAAATTTATATTTATTTTATCATTAAATTTTGTTAACATTTTAAATTTAAATAATAAATAAAAAGATTTAAATAGTTTAATATCCATTCAAGCTAAAAATAAAATAAAATAAATAAATAATAGCTCATATCTATTAGGTTAAGTGGGTAAATTTGAAATTTTAATAATTTTTAAAATTGAATTTGGAATGATTAAATTAGGCCTGATGTCAAGCTGAGCTAAGTTTGGGAGGACACATATCCTCTTATTATATAATAGAAATCTAGCCCTTGCTTTGTCCACCCCTAATTGATCCCCCCGTAAATTATGTACATAAATTTATTCTCTCTCTTGCTATGTAATTTTTTATTTTTTAAGATGAAGAAAATGCAATCTATGTTATCTTTTGGCAATAAGATTTTTTTAGTTGGCTTTTTAGTTTTATTGGTTATTTTACTAAAAAGTTCGTTTATATTGGCTTTTTGACTTTTGTGAGAGAAAAAGTGAAATAATTATGATTTAGATGTGACATTTTATCTTATTGACTTTTTAGTTTATTATGTCTTTAACAGCCCCAACTTTTTTTGCCGAACAAAGTCATAGGGAAGAGCTCTTTTAGCCTGACTTTTTGATTTTTTTGGCTAATTTGTTTAGGATGTTCTAAATAAGTGTACTTTTTGACTTTTTATGAAATATGGGTTGGGTTTGAAGTGGTGTGAGAGAGGGGTGCTCTGATTTAAATAAGATGATGTGACTTAAATAGGATAGTGACTTTTTAACTTTTTAACTTTTTTTAAAGATACCAAACTTAGGCTTAGTCTAACTAAATTAACTCCGTTTAAGAAGAACTTTTTGAATTTTTTGACTTTTTTCTACAAGAAAATGTGAAATGATTTGTTTTGGAAATATGGTTAAAAGCAGTTTTTTGGCTTTTTTTAGTTGTATCTTCTCTCTACTTTTTGATGCATTTTTTTTTTTTAAAAAAAAAAAGTTAAAAAATGGCAAATTATATTAAACCCACTCAAACTATCGACTATTTACATTTTATTCCCCCAATGTTTAAACCCAATAATTATCCCCTCAAACTATTTGAATTTGAACATTAAATCCTTCTGTTAGTCTTCTGTTAGATATTTGGATAAAAAATCATCAAGTGTCATGCACATAATGATTATATTAAATTTTATGACCAAATTACCTTATTTTATCTTTTGTAAGAATTTAATATAATCATTATATATGCATAATACTTGACAATTTTTCATTCAAATATCTAACAAATGACTAACAGAAGAACTTAATGTTCAACATTAGGGCGTAAACATTATCCACCACACCAGTTTCTTGAATCATGATCTTCTTTTTCATTCAAATATTTAAAGATACCAAACTTAGGCTTAGTCTAACTAAATTAACTCCGTTTAAGAAGAACTTTTTGAATTTTTTGACTTTTTTCTACAAGAAAATGTGAAATGATTTGTTTTGGAAATATGGTTAAAAGCAGTTTTTTGGCTTTTTTTAGTTGTATCTTCTCTCTACTTTTTGATGCATTTTTTTTTTTTTAAAAAAAAAAGTTAAAAAATGGCAAATTATATTAAACCCACTCAAACTATCGACTATTTACATTTTATTCCCCCAATGTTTAAACCCAATAATTATCCCCTCAAACTATTTGAATTTGAACATTAAATCCTTCTGTTAGTCTTCTGTTAGATATTTGGATAAAAAATCATCAAGTGTCATGCACATAATGATTATATTAAATTTTATGACCAAATTACCTTATTTTATCTTTTGTAAGAATTTAATATAATCATTATATATGCATAATACTTGACAATTTTTCATTCAAATATCTAACAAATGACTAACAGAAGAACTTAATGTTCAACATTAGGGCGTAAACATTATCCACCACACCAGTTTCTTGAATCATGATCTTCTTTTTACTCTCTCTCCTTGCTTCCCTACTTGCTGGGCCATTGGGCCCAGTTTTAGGCTCAATTTCGACGATCCGAACCGTCACATTTGAAGATTTGTTGAGTACATTATACCTGTAATAATAATAAAAATTATTTTTCCTGTATAGAGTACAAAATATTAGGTTGTCCCGATTAAACATTGCTATAACTTTATATGAAAAATTATGGGTTCAAGCATTAAGGAGTGGATCAATGGTTACATGTTCTATTTCTTTTTGCGTCTTGAGTTTAGGCTCAATAATTATTACTTGATATGATATATGTAGAATGAAGAGATTATAGTAATCGAAAAAGTCAATCCATACTCTTTCTAAAATAAAATTGAAGAGATTATGGTACTCGAGAAAGTCGATCCATACTCTTTCTAGAATAAAATTAATGAAAAACTAAACAAAAGAATACAAGATGAACCTCATTTACTAAGGCTTTGGTTTAAGGATTTGGGGAAAGATTTAAAAATGGAAAAGAGAAAGGTAGGTGAAATACAAATAAAATGTACTCATATTTCACTTAATTTCACATATTTTTCCTTTCCCTTTTCTTTTTCTTCTTTTTTTTTTTTTTTTTTTTCTCTTCAAATTTATAAATCAAACACAGGCTAAATATATGAACTAGGGTTTTGGATATAAGGCGGATCAAGCCCCCACTAGCCAACCCAAAACTGAGTCCAGGATCAGGACAACCCATTAACTGACCAACCGATCCAATCACTAGATATATTGGGCTAATGAGGTCATCGGCAACTAAACTTTTCATACACAAACAAAAGGCCTTTTAAATAAGATTGGATTCGCTTTGGTTTAAATTTGAATTTGAAAAAATTTGTGAGATTCTTAAAGTTCACAATCAGTCTCGTTTTGATAATTTAAATAATTTATTTTGTAAAATCCTAAGTGTTTATCATCTGAAAAAAAAAATTAAATTAGTCCGATAATCGTAACATTTTTATTTGATTATGTTTTTTTTCGAAAAATAGACAACAAATATATATGTTTTAAAAAATAGATCACTCATATTTTTGAGACAAACATAATGAAATGAAAAAACTAACACATTATAATATATTTTTTTCCCCTGACTCATTCTAAGCTAGATCTAAAAGTAAAAAAAAGGAAAATCACCCCTACACTCCCCGATGGGACTTGAACTTACAACCTTTACTATGAGAATTGGAAAGCATACCACAATGACACAAAATCAAGGATTATTTACTTGAATTTGAATCTTGCTCTTACTATTGTTGCTTTCCTTTCTTATTGTTTTTTTTATCGATTGTAAAAAGAAGTGATGATTATTGTAGACAACATAATAATTAAATAAGAATATAAGAATGATAATTGTAAAGAAAATTAAAAATTAATTAAAACACAATAACAAATTGCATCTAATGTCATTTTTTTTTTTTTTTTTTGGGTTCCTCTTTCAGTAGAGAAGTCAAAGGTTCAGTATAAATTTTGAGTTTTCAATTCATCAGGTGACCGTGTTTCCACCCAAGAGGTCTTCCATAGATTTTATACATATATTTATTGAGTAAATTACACTATGAAAAATGTTAAAGATACTAAAAAAATTATCAAATTTTTTACTGAATATTTTATATGAGTGTGTAACCTACACTATGTGGGTCCCACTTTCATATGATACATTTGATAAAAAAAATTTGATAAATTTTAGAGTCTCTAACATTGTTTATACTATTGGTCTACTAACTTGAGTAAAGTTTCACTTTGATATTCGTAGTTTTAATTTGAATAATTTGAACCTTATATTTTTAATTTTGTTACAATGTGATCTTTTTGTTATGTGTCATCAAGATTTTCAAAGGAGAAACACTACGTGCAAAACTAAGGTGACAAAAGTGGTATTCAAAAGAAACTATAAAGATCACTGGTGTAATTTATTAATTATACTGGTGATCTTTATAGTTTGTTTTGAATTCCATTTTAGTTTTCTAATTATGCATGTGATCTTTCTCCATTCAAAAATTTTAACAGTAAATGATAGATAAACTACATTGCAACAAAATTAAAAATTAGGGTTCAAATTGAAATTATGAAAATTAAAATGATACTTCACTTAAATTACAGAAACTACTGATATAATTTATCCTAAATTTATTTTCTCTCTTGGTATGTATGGTTTTTTTTTTAGAATAAAAAAATACAGCTTACAATAAATTTATGTTTTTCTATGCCAAATGACTCAATTTGAGACCTTTCACCAATCACAAATCACAAATATATATATATATATATATATATATGACTCTATTATTTTTCAAACACCCAATATAAATGTAGTGGATCATACAATTAAAATTAATCACAATAATAAAATATATATATGACATGACATATCCGTATACAAAATGAGGGTGTTTGTTTGGATTTTTTCGAGTCAACTTATAACTTCTAACTTTGAAAAAACTATTTTAGATTGTTTGGTTAAATCTTTTTTAAACAGTTTTTGATTTTAATAACTTATTTTAACTCAAAAAAGCTGATTCTGAGAAACTGCTCACCCCCTTACTTCTGATTATCAGTTTTTGCTGTGGACATGTTAATTTATGATTATACTCTTAGATTTTTTTTATTTTTTATTTTTTAAAAAAATAGAAAAAGTCTCAAATGGACTATAGATTATTATTATTATTATTATTTATGAGAAATAATCCAATAACTACACCAAACAAATTAAGCTTCTGATTAAAATTATAATTTATAATCTGTTTTAAACAGTTACATAAACGAGGCCAATCAATTTGACCGAATTCGTATGACCGTGTTTCTAGCTAAGTCATCCTAGGCGGACCATCGGCCCACAAGAACAGCCTCACTTGATATTTTTAGAATTAGCTAAGTCATCCTAGGCGGACCATCGGCCCACATGAACAGCCTCACTTGATATTTGTAGAGTTCTATTCCAGCCCAACTCGTTTATTTATAAAATATTAATTATCATTTTATATTATTTTAATTATGCAATAAAGTATATATGCTTTTTCTAAAGTTTTAAATTAAAACAGTTGTTAAATTTTTTTTTTATTTTATCATTGAATTTTGTTAACATTTTAAATTTAAATAATAAATAAAAAGATCTAAATAGTTTAATATCCATTCAAGCTAAAAAAAATAAAAATAAATAAATAATAGCTCATATCTATTAGGTTAAGTGGGTAAATTTGAAATTTTAATAATTTTTAAAATTGGATTTGAAATGAATAGATTAGACCTGAAGTCAAGCTGAGGATAACTTTGGAATGACACATATGCTCTTATTATATAATATAAATCCAGCTCTTGCTTTGTCCACTCCTAATTGATCCCCCATAAATTATGTACATAAATTTATTCTCTCTCTTGCTGTGTAATTTTTAATTTTTTAAGGTGAAGAAAATGCAATCTATGTTGTTTTTTGGCAATAAGTTTTTTTTAGTTGGCTTTTTAGTTTTTTTGGGTTATTTCACTAAAAGGTTCATTTATGTTGGTTTTTTTAACTTTTATGAGAGAAAAAATGAAATGATTATAATTTGGATGTGACATTTTATTTTATTGACTTTTTAGTGTATTTTATCTTAGTGACTAATTTAGCCCCCGCTTTTTTTGCCAAACAAAGTCATAGGGAAGAACTCTTTTAGCCTGGCTTTTTGGCTAATTTAGTCTGACTAAATTAATTCCGTTTGAGAAGAACTTTTTAAATTTTTTGACTTTTTTCTGAGAGAAAATGCGAAATGATTTGTTTTGAGAATATGGTTAAAAGCAACTTTTTGACTTTTTTTAGTTGTATCTCCTCCCTACTTTTTGGCATATTTTTTTTTTTTTAAAAAAAAAGAGAGAGTTAAAAAAGGGCAAATTATATTAAACCTACTCAAACTATTGACCATTTACACTTTATCGCTCTGATGTTTAAACCCAACAATTACCTCCCAAACTATTTGAATTTGAACATTAAATCCTTCTGTTAGTCATCTGTTAGATATTTGGGTAAAAAATTATCAAGTGTTATGCACATAATGATTATATTAAATTTTATAACCAAATTATCCCATTTTATCTTTTGTAAGGATTTAATATAATCATCATATGCACAGCACTTAACAATTTTTCATTCAAATATCTAACAAATGACTAACAGAAGAACTTAATGTTCAACATTAGGGTGTAAACATTATCCACCACACCAGTTTCTTGAATCAGGATCTTCTTTTACTCTCTCTCCTTGCTTTCCTACTTGCTGGCCCATTAGGCTCACTTTTGGGCCCAATTTCGATGATCCGAACCATCACATTTTAAGATTTGTTGAGTATATCATATCTGTAAAAAATCAAGTTAATCGGATATCAGAAAACATATGTTTGGAAAACTGTTTATTAAATTTTTTAAAAAATTAGTTTTTAGTTCGCTGATCCTAACATGTAGTTTTTGATATCCGATCATCTTAATTTTTTACAAATATGATACACTTAATAAATCTTAAAATATAAACGGTTAAAGTGGGCCCAATAACCCAACAAGTAAGAACGTAAGAAAAGAAAGCAAAGAGAGAATCTTGATTCAAGAAACTGGTGTGATGGATAACTAATAAAAATCAAGATCATCTCTTTACTCTTTTTCCTTGCTTTCTTATTTGCCGGGCCATTAAGCCTAATGTCTACAACCTAGATATTCTTAGGGACAGTTTGGGAAGAAGCTAAAAAAATCAATTTTTTGGTTTTTAGTTTTTTTAGTTAAAAAAATCACTAAAAAAATTAAAAAATTAAAAAGTAATTTTTTACCAACTTGACAAAACACCACTTAGTAGACTTTTTGACAATTGAGGCCCTTGAGTTTAGTACATCTAAAATTGCTGATGCAATACCTTTATTCATTTAAAATGTGGTTTGTGTTTCATCTCTTGCCACATGGGATGCTCAGAAGCATAACCTTAGATGTTCTTCTAGAAAGCGGGGTCACTGCAGTGACGCCCAGTGTTGTGTTTCCTGTTGTGTCTAAAACAATACAGCTTTGGCTTTTTTTTTTCTTTTTTTTAAAAAAAATATTTTTTTAATATTTTTTGGAATGATAAATTACACTCTTTTTTTTTTTTAATTTTAGAGTTTAGGGTTTAGGTTTAATTCTTAAACCCGCTCGCAGCCCGAGGTGGGCCCGGCCTGTTAAGGCCCGAGCCCAAACCCAGTTCGAGGCCTTGGGCTAGGGCTTGGGTCATCGTTTTGAAGCCCGGCCCGGCCCGGCCCGGCCCGCTTGGCCTGCCCAAAAGCCCGGCCCGAGGCTCTGCCCGCCTGGCCCACCCGATGCCCAATATCATTTTAATGGAAAATAATAAATTTTTGGTGGAAAAAATTTAAAAAAATTGTTTAGGCCCGCCCAAAGCCCGAGCCTAGACCCGAGCCCATAGGCCTGGCCCGAGGCCCGGCCCACTGGGCCGCCCAAAGCCCGAATACCCTTGGGCCTGGGCTAAGGCCTGAGCCTAGTTTTCTGACCCGTAGGCCGGCCCGGCCCGACTCGATTTTTTGGCGGGAGCCCCCAAGGCCCGAATGGGCTGGGCCGAGCCAAAATTACACCCCTACACCTATGATTAATAGCCCTTTATTAGTCATGCTATAGACTCCCACAACCCATACATTTGTCACAGAGAGTGAAGGCGAAAAAAAAAAAAAAACATAATGAATGGGGTCATGGGGTCACAAAGTTTAGGAGTCTCAACTAGGGGTGGGCGCGGGTCGGTTGCAGCCACGGAACCTCCAATCCACCATCCGTCCGCTAGATTGGCGGATTGGAAAAAATCAATCCGCATCCGTCCGCCAATCCGGCGGATGTGGATTGAGTGGGTTGGCGGTTTGGCGAATGGATGCGAATCGGTTTGACAGTTTAAAATTTTATAAATTTTCAACATAATTCAACTTGTGTACTTCCTCAAAAAAAAAAAAGAAAAAAAAAGAAAGTATTACAGTCAATGACTTAAAAAAATATTACAATCACTGCATGCCTCATCCAAAGTAAGAAAGTTTGAAACTTTAGAATATCACAATCATTGCATGTCTCATCTGCATACTACAATCATAGCATGCCTCATCCACATAAAGTATTACAATCTGTGGTTCTTAAAATATAAAAACAATTTAAACTACCAAAATCATGAACAAAGCAGTAGTAGAGATTGTATATTTCTGTATTGTTATATCTATATCTGTTTTTGAAAATAAAAACCAACCAGCATAGATCATATTTTCTATTTATTATTTTTAGAGATACATTTAAAAACCAAAAAATATAGGTAAATAATATGTTTATTTTTTTCAATTCACAAAAGATATTTAAGTTGAAAACTTTTTTTTAATAGAATATTTAAACTCTTTTTTAATTGAAAACACAAACAGAATATTGAAACAAACTGAAAACACAAAGTCTTATAAATTACTAGGGGTGCTCGCGGTTTGGCAGTTTGGTTGCGGCCAAAGAAATCTCAAATCCGCCATCCGTCCGCCAGATTGGCGGATTGGAGAAAATCAATCCGCAACCGTCCGCTTGTCTTCACGCATCCGTCCAAAATGTGGCGGATCGGTTCAGTTCGGTCGATTTTGGCAGATCGGTATATCCGCTGCTCACTCCTAGTCTCAACCATTTTTGTTATGATTAATAGCCTTTTTGGTTATCTTACATCAATATTTCTCACGAAAGTAGACACAAATTAATCACAAAAAAATAAAAACACTTTGCAAAAACCAATGGAATATTCACAAGAAAAGAAATTATTGTTGGTTTCAGTTTTTTCGATTAAGGAAAAATTACCCATAAATCCCATTTTGGAGAAAGTTGTACCATTTGGTCCTAGAACTTTTCTTGCAATCCAATTAGTCCTTTTTATTTTTGGTATATTGTTTGGGGTTTTGGAGTTTACTTGATTGCCCTTTTAAGTGATGTTTTTTGAATTTTTTTGGTGATGTTGCCTTTGTGGAGATAAGGTATGTTATATATGATTGCTAATTTTGTGGAATTTTGTTGGACTGATTAGTGGGTGTTGATGATGATGTTATTATGGTCGTCTGGTGTTTTTTGATTTGGAAGGACTGTATTTTCGATTATTTTCAATCTTTGGAGTTCTAGGTTTGTCATTTTCATTGTCGTTCCAACATCGTGTAAGAGGTTTCAATTGCTCTGGTTTTTTGTGTGGTAAGTTTTCCTTGTCCTTTAATTTTCTATTCAATTTTTGTTGATTAGTGTTTCATTTCCTTGGGAAAGGGTTGGTGTTGTTAACATTACGGGTGTGGGTTTGTGTGTGGGGTGATGTTTTGTTTTGTCTCATTGATGGGGTTCCTTTTGGGAAGTGGTGCTGGTGGTAACATTACAGCCGTGGGGTTGTATGTGGGGTGAGGTTTTGTTTTGTCTCATTGATGGGCCTTGTGTATGGGGTTGTTTTTCTTGTGAGGTTTCAACTGCTCTGGTTTTTTGTGTGGTAAGTTTCCCCTGTCATTTAATTTTGTATTCAATTTTGTTGATTAGTGTTTCATTTCCTTGTTGGAGGGGCTGTGTTGTTCACATTACGGGCGTGGGGTTGTGTGTGTGGTGATGTTTTGTTTTCTCTCATTCACGGGGTTCCTTTGTGGGGCTGTTTTTCTGGTTCCTAATAATGGTGTTCTTTAGGTTGTATGTGTTTTTGTATGCAGGTATGGAGGCTGTGTTGTTTCTGATGTGCACGTACGGACAGACTAACGCGGTTGTTCGTATTCATGATGCTTTTACGTTTACTGGGTTGGTCGATGTTGTTTGTGGGAAGTTTGGTATTTCATTGTCGGCATTGGTGTTTTTTTTGTTCGTTATCTCTGGGTACAATAAATTCAAGGTTGATTGTGACAACGATGTTCACAACATGGTATGCCTTGCGAAGTCATTTGAACTTCATCATGTTGATGTGCTAATCCAGACACGAAGTAGTGGATCCAATATTGAAGAAGGGGTTGCGGATTGTAATAGTGTTGATGTGGTTGACATTGACGATGGGCTAACCTATGGCATAGAAGACCAAATCGATTTATTGCCGTTATACTGTCCTCACAACTCCAAGACGTTTCTTTCTGCTGGATGGGCATATAGTATTACTCATGTTGGTCAAATTTTTTTGGCCGGTGCTAATGAATTTTGAACGGTCTTATGCAAGTTTGTCGTCGAATGTGGGTTTCAATTTAAATATGTCAAGAACGACTCGGTGCGAATCACAGCTGTGTGCAAGTTCGCCACGTCAACTGGGTGTGCATGGTTGGTACACGCAAGGGTGTCGGCGTCTAATGGGGTGTTTTGCTTGAAGAGGTTTGTAAATTTACATTCGTGTGGTGCTGCGGTACGCACATACAGGAGCCGCGTACTGGGTCCGATTTGGTGTCAGATGTCATTGCGGATCGCGTACGTGAACAGCCACTCACCCACCCTACGGACGTTGTGTTTGGTATGAAAAACGACTTTGGACTGGACATTAGTTATCGGGTTGCATGGTTGGGCGTCGAGAAAGCTAGGGGTGAAGTGTATGGAGACCACGCTCTGTCATTTGACCAACTTAGGTGGTATAGTAACGCTGTTATTGAGAACAACCCACGAAGTTACATCAACCTGGATTTTGATCAACAAACTGGCAGGTTCGTATGCTATTTTATTTCATTTCGTGCCTGCATTGATGGATTCAAGCATTGTTGCCCACCTTTGTTTCTCGATGGTACATTTCTGAAGGGGAGGTTTAAGGGCAATATGCTCGTGGCTATCGCTAAGGATGGCAATCAAGGTATGGATTAAACATCAAAAAAATGTTGTTATCGTTTTACCAAATTCATACGACTCTTGTGTGTTTTGTTTATTGTATACAAAATATATTTCGTTGGTCTCATATCATGTGACGATGTCTGTTTTGTGATTCAACTAACATGCATTTTTTTCACATTCAATTTCATCAGGTTTATTTCATGTTGCTTTTGCCATTGTTGATTCCGAAAATGCATGTAACTAGGAATGGTTCTTGCGGCAGTTATCAGAAATTGTAGACGGGGGCAGGACGTTGACCTTCATATCTAACCACAACGTTGGTCTGCTTCAAGCTATGACTACTGTTTTCCCATCATCCCATCACGCATTTTGCTTGTTACATCTTCAAATGAATTTGAGGGATCAGATGAAATATGTTAGTAGGGAGAAAAAAATAGGCCTCATGCGTAAGTTACGAGAATGCGCATATGCACCTACAATTTCGTGCTTCAATCACAAGATCGAAATATTAAAACAGTGTAGCCCAGTTGTAGTTGGCAATTTCTTAAAAGATTTGGACCCGAAGCATTGGGCAAATGCATATTTCAAGTATCGTATGGTCAATGTAATTTCCAACATTTACAAAATCCCACAATGTTTGTTTGATTAACACTTGACCTGCCTTTCTCCTGTGCAGTGGTTGCAGGTATGGTGAGATGTGTTCCAACGCTGCGGAGTCGTTCAACAATTGGATAAGCACAGCTCGTCATCTCTCCATCACGCAATTAGTAGATGCCATACGGGGTCAACTCATGAAACAAATGGCAAAGCGTGAAGCTAAATGCAACGTATGGCGTGGGGAGTTGTGCCTGAAGATGGCAACAACTCTGGAGTTGGCGTTCAAAACTAGTAGATCTTAGATCGTTAGTCAAGCAGATGAGAATGTGTTCGAGGTTCGATCACAGCCATCGATTTTGGTTGACATTGGTGCACGTACATGTTCTTGTTTTCAATGGCAACTGAATGGGTTCCCATGCCCACATGCGGTCGTGGCTTTCCGGAATAGTGGAAAAAACATTTACGACCACATCGTTCCATTTTACCGTGTAACAGAATTCTAGGCAGCTTATTCCGGGACTATTCACCCAATTCCAATAGTTGGAAAACCAAATTTCTTAGCAGCGGACTACTTAATTACTCCACCTATGGTGAAGCGACCACCAGAAAGGCCTAAATGTAAAATGATTCCATCAAAGAGCGAGGTCGTGCCATGCATTCGTTGTGGTCGATGTGGCAAAATGGGCAATCATAACCGCAAAACATGCAAAGAACCTATGTAGTTCATGTACGTGTTCATTTATGTTATTTACATACAATATTTGTTGCGAAATAGATATCGAATCAGTCCTTCTCATTTAATAAATTGTGACTCATTTACATTACAACATTGTGACTGTCTCATGTTCTTTCTGGGTTTATATTTAAGTTGTGTTTCTGTTTCGTAGCAGGTTTATGATGTGTAACACAGTTCTTTTACAAATTATACATTCGATGTTAATCACGTTTGGGTTTACGACAATGTCTTTGCAAATATATACGCAACTGACGGACCCACATACAACTGTATACAGATCTTACTTACATGTCCACCTTATGGCTGCATCCTGCGAATGCCTATGTGTGGCTAATGCAAAACAACTGCTGCATTGGTTTGCTATTCCACATTACTTTACCCTTAAACACCCGTCTAATGCCTCACAAATATTGTTTTCACAATTTTTTTACATGACCGCATATTACGCAATATCGTCAACATTACAAACATGCGAGGCAAAAGTATACTATTCACATTATTCCTTTACTACCGAAGGGTGGTATTTAATAATGTTTTCAATGTCATCAGCGCTGTTGGATGATACCGATTGTATTTCTGGCCTAAACACCACATAACACTTTTTTACTACCAAAACACTCATCACCTGACATCATTTTGCACTTCCACTATTTAACCATGCACCAATACACATCGACAGAAAACTGTACAAACATTAGCCAAAATGTACCATCGACAAACTTCATAACATCAAACTAATTAATATTTATTAGTTTCATTCCACTACAACTGTTCAATGTGCTGGATTGAGTACGACAGTATACTATAATAGCAACACCCAATTTTATCCAAAAAACCAAAAACAGTCAACAGTATCACCAAGTGCTAATTTAAAACAAACCCCAAAATCTAGCTTCAATGTTTTCCAAAAAACAATGTTCCATAAAAAAAATGATGCATGATATCAACAGCCAAACAATGACGTGTTGTCTTCATACGTTTCGTAACGCATTACATGTTCCTTGCCCGCAACCCTCTTCTTGTGTCATTCAAGAACATTTTTACCATCGCTACTCGAAACACGGATGGTGTAAGCCCGTCCATTGTCCCATCGATTTGAACCCCATGAATGTGTTGCCGTATAATGAAACACACATAAATTGCACAATCTGATCTGCAAGTGACACACAGAAAAACACGTTACTCTTAGTTCTCAAACATCGGACACCAATAACATCAAACAACACATCAACACCATTTACGAGTCGGCAGCCTGCTGGGGGTTTTCCAAGACCTGCACAAGAGTGCCATCAAACTCTGCGTTGCCTCTAACACTAGTCGTAACCCTTGGTTTCACAAACTGGTTGTGATGGTCCACCACCCATTGTTTCTGCAAATTGTTCATTCACAAGGTAACACTTACAATCATGACTGAGTTATACCAACAATCAAACCGTATGACGTTTTAGTTACCCTTTAAATTATATTACTACAGTTACAATGTGTTCATCAATCACAAATGTCATAATGCTTTGTGCTACTACTGTTGGTCTAAACATGGTTTACACCACAGTACCAACCGAATTCATGAATATTTAACCCGTTTACTCACCAACTTCAGTGCTTCGTTGTAGTGCTCATCTCGCACCCCTCGTTGTGGCCTCATGGAATTGTAGTGTTTCCATGTACCACTTTTTGAGTCATGCACCATTACTGTCCAATGATTCGCGCTGCCTTGGTGTGTACATTTAGATACTTCGTTCTTGACAATGCGCTACTAGTCCTCATCATGTCCTGCACCAACAATTCTCGAAAATCATTTCATTTCGCTTGGTATGCCTATGCATGACTAAACATAATCGAACCCACATATCATTATACATACCGCACACACGCTGCTATACACGTAAGATGTGTCCACATACTCATTCCTTTCAGATGCCCATGTTTGCAAATCCATAAGCATGTCAGCATATGTGTCAATCACCTTAGAATAAAAAACAACGACAAAACCAATCCAGCACTTAAAATTACAATATTACATACATTACAACACACTTTAACTGATCAAATTTTATGCGGAGAGGCACATACATTTCCATTAATTCAACTCTATCGGACCAAATCTTGGACATCCTTAAAATGCACTTGAATCCCGTTGTCACCACCATCCCATATTACGGCCCTACAACCCATTATTAAATGTTATTATCAGTTACTTACATCAAAGTAACCACTGTAACATAGAATACATACAAATATTAAAAATTAACAAAATTTACCAGTCACCCTCGACGTTATAAACATCCTCTAACATCTTCATCTCGTCCTCGTTCATCATATTCCACACCGCAAACTTTCTATTCATGCCAAAACCACTCCACATTTTACATTCCACCTCAACGTCGTCAACGTTACAAATCACTTCGAGCTCCAACCCAACTGCATTTGACATGTTAACCCCCTGTTTACCACGTCCAGTAATTCCTGTGTATTCGTAGTCTGAAAGTTTGAATTCGCGTCTTACTTTGCTTTTAACCCGCCTAACCGTAATCTTATGCCCAGGACTTGCCCCGACTGCCTGCTCCACCTCCACACTATTGCCGCAGTCCACATCAACTAATTCGTCCCTCACCATGTCCTGAAGGGGGCCAATGTTTTCCTTTTCCAACTTAGTCCCAATTGTATGTACATTACCACCACCAATGTGTACAGCATTTACATCTTCCACCACATCCACGACATCTACCAAAGCTGCCACGTCATCCGCAACATGGTGTTCACATGTTTCAATAGCTGACCTACCTTGTCCACTATCCCCGCTACGTAAATTCCCTGAACCAATACTCTCACCAGACTTAGTTTCAGAAACTGGTTGCTGTTTTGGGTTACTAGTTGTAACGGATTACGTGACAACGTGTGCCGTGTGGTCGTTGACTTGGTTCTCCAGTCGTGTTATTGTTTCCCTTAATTGTTCTACCACCTTATTAAGCCGTAAAATTTCAACATCTTTAGCCCCAAGAACACAGTCAAATCCAATATACAAGTTGGTTACCTGTGCTCCAACCATTCCTTCCATCTTTTCGACACGGTTCTCCAACTCACTTACATGTTTGATCTTCAAACGGACCTCATTCTTTAACTCATTCACTTGTTCTAAAGCTTTACTTAGCTGTTCCTTCATACAGTTTACGTCATCACTAATTTTAGCACCTTCCGGTGTGCATGCCAAATCCAACAAATCAGGGAACAAAACTGGCGACACGTCATCCGCAACAAACATCTTAACATCAGTTTCCTTTAGAAAGCATGATGTTCCGCTATCCTTTTCACTTTTGTCTGTTACTTCTTTACATTCGAACTTAACGCCACTAGGTGAATTCGACTTCTAACAGTCAAAACTAGCTTCCACATTATACACCTCCTCTACATCCACTCCACCCCACGCTCATTCCAAACATTAACCGGCTCAACTTCCAACACCACCCCCTCCGCCTCCTTTAATACCTTACTAACATGGCCCTCCTGTACAAAGTAACGCTCTATTATAGACGCACTCAGTTTGTCACAGTTCACCTGCAACATTATACCATTGACAAACAAATTAGTAACTATAATTAGTTTTTGGTACCTCTATCCCACCCTTCACCGACAATTCCACTGTTTTAAGCTTCCCAACTAATGCACCAACATTCCATCTGCAAAACCTTGGTAACACATTTGGCCTGTCCGGTTCAACGATTGCAGCGTGCTCACAAATTAAGAACTGCACCGCACCATACACATAATCATTTCACAAATTCACATAAACAAGTAACATAATTTTTACATACTACAAACAGATTTAAGGCCATCGTAACGTACCAACAAAGCAACAACACAACCAATAACCTTCTCTGGCCTGCCATGCATCTCATTCAACGAATCAATTAACGTGTTACGGATTGCTGCAGTCCAGTCATATAACCGTAATGTCTCCAGCTTGTCAATTATGCGCACAAACGCCCACCCTATTGATTCAGCAGTGGTAGCAAAAAAAAGCTTCTCACAAATGTACAAACATAGTAGTTTCGCAACATTTTCCTCATCACGACTACTAGTCCCACGCAGAGCATCTACCAACAAGTCTTTAATGACTTTTGAGGAGATCCTACTAACACTCCCACAACGCCGCTGTATAAAATCTGATGGACCTTTACCCCCTTGCATCAAATCCAGCTTATCCTTCCCATATTGGATCCCAAAAAGCAGCCGAATGTCATTGTTCCTAAGTGGCAGTCCACTACCCCCAATGTGAAACTTCTCATCGTTTGGACTGTACGTTTGGATAATTCGGCAAACAGTTGCGTCACATTTTTTATACCCTTTAGGATCTAACTTATGTACACGAATGGCCTCAATCATAAGCCAGAATAGTGTCTTTTGAAGCTGCATGATATGTTCATCACGTAGCTGTAGCTCCAAAACAGTTGTATTCATTCCAGTAACGTTTGACCGATACATCAATTTTGCTGTGTTCATAACAGGTTTTCTGCCACTCCCTCCAACTTTCTTTTTCCCCCAAACCGACAACTGCTTTTGTTTTTTCGATATCAATCTTGTCGACGTTTGAACTTTCAACTTCGAACGTGACGATTTCCCATCGTCACTACGTTTCACCGAGAGTTGTCCACCACTACCTGTCACAATAGCAACATCACACATCATAACGCATTCACGTTCAATCACTAACACCACAAGCATGTAATTACCATTGAAATTCACCAAAGTATTGTCGTTTACATGCACACGCCCAGACATACTTACTTATATGTGCAACCCACACAAATGACAAAACAACATCACAACAACACCAAACAACTGACACCACTACGAGACAGTAAACTAATTACTGTGCACCTACAAAACAACTGTCTTCACCAATTCACACTTCACTACAACCAGTTAAACAAAAACCTACACCCAATAGCATGAACAACTTACGAGTACACACACCAGAACAAATTCGCACAAACAACACCACAACATTAACAATGTCTACATCACATTACACTCAACACGTTGTAAACCAAACAACCAACACCATGGCTACTCACTACGGAAACAGCAACCACCAACATGACACAATTCACATACAGAAAAACGTTCGACATGCCACAACAACACCACAACATTAGACACAATATACATACGACATATGTACATACAACAAATTATTAAACAAATCAAAGACCGTTAACACCATTACCAGGCAAATGACACGATAACATGAACACTCTACTTGCGAGTCATTTACTATGCTCACAATCACTGTTATCCATGGTTCTACCATACCAATACGATGTAATCGAACAAAATAAACATACATTATACGAATCACATACCTGGCATCATCTACAACTACCAACTACGGCGGCGCCGCTGC
Source organism: Camellia granthamiana (assembly GCA_036172215.1). Taxonomy (NCBI): domain Eukaryota; kingdom Viridiplantae; phylum Streptophyta; class Magnoliopsida; order Ericales; family Theaceae; genus Camellia; species Camellia granthamiana. Next base: position 128,836,464 of record CM069909.1, on the reverse strand, counting down.
AACGATTGAACGCAATCTTCAAAAACACCTATTGCAACGTTATCCCAACTCACACACTGCTTCAACCGACACCTCAGAACACCAAACGGGATGTGCTATGGAAGGTCGATTCGTATTTCTAGGTTTGAGGGAGAAACAATGAACAAATTGGAAACAACAATTAGGGGTTTACTATTACGAAACGCTAAAACATTGGAAACGAACAAATTATCTCTAGATTTACATTACCATGGTAAAAGATTCCATGTTCATCTCTTCTGTAACGCCCGCGAACGAGAGAAAACCAAATAAGGCTATAGTACGCTTTTTTGGGTATATCAATAATTTCAACATTGTTAAATTACACTATCACCCACATCAAATGTGGCAACACACTCCAACATCGTGTCCAAAACTGTCATTACACACCAAACGGGACTTATCAGTTATAATGTTTAAACACGGGACTAAATGGTTTAAAAGTATTTATCTTAGGATTTATTGGTGCATTGCCCTAAATTTTTTAAGAATTAAATTTTTATTTTTCATTTTTTTTTTATTTTTAGTGAATATTTTTAAAATTTTAATTTTTTTTACTTAAAATATTTGTGAAAAAATATTTTAAAAAATTAATAAATATACAAAAATATGAAACATATACTGAGTTTTTTTTTTATTTTTTTATTTTTATTTTTGATATTTAGTGAATCCATTAAATATTTTTTTTACAGAAATTATACTTTTTAAGTATATTTATGTTAAGTGTGTCTAAAAATTTAAAAATTGCTTAAAATTTTAAAAAATTTAGTAAAAACACAAATACGAAAAATAAGAAATTAGATTTTTCTGAAAAATGTTTTCAAAAAACTAAAACCAAACATGTTGAAATATCTATTTTTTATTTCTTTTAATCAAAATACTTTCTATTTAAAAAAATAAAAAATACATTCTAAAGAAAAAAAGAAGCAACCAGAGTTAGCTCTCGGCCTGACGAGACCTAAGGTGAAATTTCAAATTGCAACAGGGGAATCTTCTATATTTAAATTTTAATTAATTTTTTTATTTAAAATTTAATTTTCTATTATAAAATTTGTTAAATTTATTTACAACCTTTACTATTGGAGTTGTAGTCACGGATTAAAGGTTTTTTTTAGGATGATCTAAATAAATATATTTTTTGTCTTTGTATGAAAAGATGTACAAAAAAAATAGAGAGGTAATGTGATTGAAAAAAAATAAAAAGATGTATTATTTAGGGGATACCAAACCACCTCTTAATATTATTATTAATTTTTTGCTCAGCTTTTTATATAATGAGAATTTTTTCTAAACCTTTAGATTCATGACGTGGGGTTAGCTATCATTATTCGATTAATTTAATTTTTTATAAATATAATATATTTAATAAATTTTAAAATGTAAATAGTTTGAAGTATCAAAATTAAGCTTAAAAGTAGGCCTAATAACCCAATAAATAAAAAAATAAAAAGAGATTAAGGTGAGGATCTGATTCCCATTCTCCATTGGCTATTGATTGAAACACACTTATGTGGCAAAATTCCATTGGCCATTGGTGGAGCCACTCTGTCTATTGGGTTATCCACCACGCCAGTTTCTTGAAGGATCCTGATTCTTCTTGCGCCAATGTCGACAACCTAGATATTCTTAGTAGACTTTTTGACAATGGTGCCACTTGAGTTTAGTACATCTAAAATTGCTGATGCAATATATTTATTCATTTAAAATGTGGTTTGTGTTTCTTCTCTTGCCACGTGGGATGCTTTGATGCATAACCTAAGATGCTTTTCTAATTTATGATTTGAAATTTATTTATTTAGTAATTTTTTGATTTTTTATGTAAAGATTATAAAAAAATGGAAAAGTGGTTTAAAAATTTATAATAAATAAATAAATAAATACACTTATTTAGTAAATTGCCAAACAATTCTTAAAATTGTGCATTTGAAAAGCGACATGTATCCCATGATTTGGATTGGATGTCGTTGTTCATCATGAATTTTATTTGATAATTTAAATTATTTATTTTGTCACGCTATTCATATTTATCATTAGAAAAATATTTGGTAACTCGAATTTATGTGGCTTAAATGGCTTAAATGTATCAAAATGACGTCGTTTTATCCCAAAACGACGTCGTTTTGAGACATTCGAGCCATTTGAGTCATTTAAGTTATGAAAATTTGAGCTACCAAGTATTGTTGATATCATTATTAGAAAAAATTAAATTAATCTGATATTCGTAACTTATTTAATTTATCGCGTTTATTAGTAACAAAATGAATGTAATACAATGTTAATTAAGTAAGGTCTTTCATTAATTTACCATACTTATTGGCTTTTATTTTATTTTTATAATCATTTCGAAGACTAAATTGGTTTCAATTAAATACTTTAGAGACTTAATAGATATGTGACTTACGTGTATGTCTTAATAGGTAGATTTATTATCTAATAGGTCATGTAAGAATTAATGGCGTTCTTCATCAAACACTATTAACAAATATCACTAATTATTAATTTTTAGCGATAGTTTAAAAAATTTGTTATAAAAAGTGTTACTAATCGGAATTTCACCTTCAGTCTAAAACTCATAATTAGTAACATTTTTTATGAAAAATTTGGAATTTCACCTTGTGTTCTTCTGTTCTTTTTTTTTTTTTTTTTTTTTTTCAAGATTTTTCAACTCATTAGAGCTGGTTTAGTGGTGCAAAATTAGTGGTACCAATCATTGCTGTTATGATTAGAGAAATGTCTCAGATTTCTAATCCAAGAGCACTAACAGCTCTAATGTTAGTATGGGTCTTACATGATAGGATGTTTTACTCTTATATATATATATATATATTTTGTTTTTTTTTTTAGCTCATTAAAGCTAGTTTAGTGGTCAAAATTATTAGTACTAATCACTGCTGTTATGATTAATAAACTTTTTGATTAGAAAAAAGATCAGGAGCTCTAAATTAAGAGTTCTAATAGCTTTAATTGGTATGTAGATCCTATGTGATGTGGTGTTTTGGCTTTAGTTTTTTTATTATTTTTTTTATTTTCTATATCATTAATACTTTTTTAAAGCTCTCAAATTAAAAATAGGTATCATTTTTGTTTTGATTGGGGGTGTTTGTTTCAGCTTTTCAGAGCCAACTTATGGCTTTTAGCTTTGAAAAAGTTATTTTGGACTGTTTGGTTAAATTTATTTCAAACAGTTTCTGATTCTAACAGCTTATTTTAACTCAAAAAAGCTGATTCTGAGAAGCTGCTCACCCCTTGCTTCTGATTATCAGCTTCTGCTGTGGACATGTTAATTTATGGTTATACTCTTAAATTTTTTTATTTTTTATTTTTTTAAAAATAGAAAAAGACTCAAATGGACTATAGATTATTATTATTATTTTTTATGAGAAATGTAGACAAATAAAAAATAAAAATTAATTGAAAAAGTTATTTCACAGCTTATTTAACAAACACTACTCAGTAACTTAAATCTATAATCCAACAGCTACACCAAACAGATTAACAACTTCTGATTAAAGTCATAATCTATAATCTGTTAAGCTATAATCTATAAGCTGTTTTAACAGCTACACCAAACGGGGCCATTATCTTTCACTAGTGGTCCTGGTCTGGTCATCTTTTAAATACACCTATGATTAATAGCCTTTAATGATTAGTAGCCTTTTTGGTTGCAATAATGATAGAAGTCACTAATTTTGACGCTCTAAAAAAATCACTAATGACATGACACTCAATAAAAAAAAAAAAAATACAACACCAATACCAAAACATCAAATCATTCATGATGGGCCCACTACCACATCATTAATGGTAGCACTAATTAATGCTCTCACTCATTTTTCTTTTGGTTGTCTTGCATATTTCTCACAAAAGTAGACACAAACTAATCGTAGAAAAATAAAGACACTTTGCAAAAACGAAGGAAATTTTCTAAAGAAAAATATGTGTGATTTAAGTTTTCAGAATTAAGTTTTTTAAAAGTTAAATTTTTTATTTTTAGTGAATATTTTTAAAATTTAATTATTTTTTTTACTTTTGTATATGTACCTTAAATGTATCTAAAAAATAGAATATTTGTAAAAAAATATTTTAAAAAATTAATAAAAATAAAAAATACTGAATTTTTATTTTTATTTTTTTTGATATTTAGCAAAGTTTTTTTAAAAAAAAAATTCATAAAAAATATACTTTTTAAGTATATTTATGTTAGGTGTGTCTTACAATTAAAAAAATTACATAAAATATTACAAAATCAATAAAAACAAAAAAATACGAAAAATAAGAAATTAGAATTTTCTGAAAAATATTTTCAAAAAACTAAAATCAAATAAGTTAAAATATGTATTTTTTATTTCGTTTAATCAAAATAGTTTCTATTTAAAAAAATAGAAAATACATTCTAAAGAAAAAAAGAAACAACCAGAGTTAGCTCTAGGCCTGCACAACCCTTAACGAGACCGAAGGTGAAATTCCAAATTGCAACAGGGGGATCTTCTATATTTAAATATTAATTAATTTTTTGTTATTTTTATTTAAAATTTATTTTACTATTATAGTAAATAAAATTTGTTAGATTTATTTACAACCTTTACTATTGGAGTTTTAGTCAAGGATTTATTATTATTATTAATTTTTTGCTCAGCTTTCGTATAATGAGAATTGTTTTTTCTAAACCTTTATTTTTTATTTATACGAATAAGGTTGTTAATGAATGATGCCGACAAAAAAAGTTGATATTAAAAGTGAAAATTATTAAAAAGTTTAAAAGGTAAACAGGGTATAAGACATTAGGTCTAGTTAAGGATGGACAAATATCGGGCCGAGTCAACACTACATAATAAAGGACTTTGTGTTTGTTCAAACTCGGTCCGGCCCTAACATCGGGCCTCTATATCTACCTAAGCCCGGTCTAAAAAATAATTATAAATCTTAAGTCCACCAATTAGACTATATGTTAAAAAATATTTAAAATACTTCATAATTAAATTCAATCATACATTTTTTTTTTTTTAGTAAATTTATTAGTATCATTATAAATTGAAAGAATTTGTGCATAAATTTAAGAATTTTTTTAAATAAATTCAATCACACATTACCATAAATATGAGTTTTAATAAAATTAACAACGATAGAGTCTAGATACCAATATATATATATTATTTAATGTTTTATAAATAAATAAATAAATAAATAATTAGTGGATCAAATTGGGCCAGACTTAGTTGAAAGTTTAAATTCAAACCCAACCCATTAATATTTTAGGTTGAAAATATTGGCCTAACCCAACCCTATGGGCTAAAACAACCTTCCCAAGTCCTAGAAAAATTGGGCTGAACTGGGTGGGTTGGGCAGACCAACGGCTTGATGTTCACCCCTAGGTCCAGTGGATATTTTTTGTTGGTAAGAGGTACAACATTTGTGAAATAGTTTGGTAAGAACTCCTTTTGTTGGTTTTGGAGGATATTTTGTCTGTTGACTCAATTTTACCCCATAATTTATCTATTGATTTTTTTTTATCTGTTGACTTTTCGTTGACTATCTATTCAAATTTTTTCCTATCTATTCAAATTTATATCTCTCTATTTAATTTTTTCCATTATCTATTTAATTTTTTTACCCTATCTGTTCAATATTCTTAATCTTTTCAGTTCAAATTTTGTTCTTGTTTGTCAAGCCAACTCTATCTGTTGTCAAAATATTTTTTTTTTTATCTTTTAATTTTGTATCTACCTGGTAAACCTACTCTATTTTTTTTGGGGGGGGGGGTCAAAAAGTGAATCTGTTTGTTCTCATCTATTTAATTTTTTATTTTTTTCCCTCTCTGTTGAAATTATCTATCCAATTTTGTTATCTGTTCAATTTTTTTTTTTCATCTATTGAAACAAAGAGGTGATGATCTATTGAAATGGGTAAGAAGAGCTAGAGAAGAGAGTTATTTGTTCAAATTCTTTTGTCTCCTTATCTCTTTCTATCTATTTGTTGCAATGAACAACAGTAATAACAAAAACGAAAAAAAAAAAAAAAAAAAAACAATGATAATAACATTATTTGTAACCCTAACTTTCAGGCCGTTAATAAATTAAATCAATCTCAAATTTATAATTGCAGATAACTCATAATCCCAAATATTCAAATCGTTTCCATAAATAATTTACACAAATATCTCTAAAATATAATTTATATAAAACTCAAAAAAATATATATATAGTGATGGGCCCAAAAATCTCTAACTCAGTAACTAATTCTTTAAATACTTCAACTCCAATTGTCACTAAATTTGCTCCACACCTGAAAAATAAATTAAGTATACAATACAATAGGAATAACAAGGCTCTGACAGAGAATAAATCAATAGGGATTCAACAGTTTACGACATGGCACAAACGATTTGATATTACTAAGGAATTTACCGAATTGCATAAAGAGATCAACTTAACATATGATGTAATATCCTTGTTCTCTAGTATGCTAATTAGTCCTTAACATGAATATAATTATGTGTTTGATATGATTTTGTGTGCCATTATGTGAAAATATGTGGTTTTGAATTTCTATCTGTTTACCGTAGGAATATCTGTTTGATTATCTGCTTTGGGAATTACATTGAAGGCCTTATCGGCCACGAAACCTGAAATTGATTACGCCATTGTAATTAGCGTAATTTTTAGAGCCTACGGTGAAATTTTATTGAAAATTGATTCGGATCAGATTGAATTGATTAAAATAATGACTTAGTGCTCAAATCATTTAATCTTAAAATAATATGACTAAGGGAGCTTCTTATTAAGGGCATTATATACCCAATTCTTCTTTTTGGTATCCATTTGGCTAATTTAACTCTAAGAAAAGGAGAGAGGGTCGGCTTAGAGAGAGGGAGAGCTCACAATTGAAGTTTTGGTCATGAAGCTTGAACAATTTGGGGACCAACTCAAGATTTGACCATAGATTGGGAAGACTGAGCTTCTAGGTGAGTGATTGATTATGAATTCATGAGTTTAATGTTGTAATTTTGTGAATGTGAAGTTGATTGATGATCAAGAACATGAATTATATTGATTATGATGGAATTGGGTTGGTTTTGTTGAATTGAAGGTCAATGTATACATGCATGTGTGTAATTGCTTTGAATTTGCATGTTTGACCACAAGATGTATGATCCAAGTAAGTTTTGAGTTGAAGTTCATGTTCTTGGCCGTCTCTTCATCACATAAGTTGAGAATGAGGATTATATGTCACATGCATGTACAATTCATAGGAGTAGAAGTTTTGAATGTTTGAATTTGGTATGTTGGTAATGACCTTGAAGTAATTTGGGACATGCATGTGCTTGATTCATGAAATTGAGCTTCATAATGATGTAATTTGGTGTTTGTATCATGTTAGCACAAGTATATTTGAAGTTTGAGCTATAATATGCATGAAATGTTGATTGGAATGTTGAATTCGAGCTCAAGAACAATTCTGGATTTTCCAGAATTTTGATGTCCGCTCGAGCGGGAAAACCGCCGCTCGAGCGAGAAATACATGCTTCCAGAACTTTTTGCAGACATAATGTCTGCTCGAGCGGAGGAATTTCACGCTCGAGCGGGGAGCCATGTAGTGAGGCCTTCCACTCGAGCACCATAATTCGCGATCGAGCGTAATTTTGATGCATCCAGCACTTTTGCAAACCTCATGGTTCCGCTCGAGCGGGGAAGTCCATACTCGAGCGGGGACCTTGTTTTCTGAAATTTTGAAAAGGCATTCTGAGTTTCGTTTTTCATCATCTTTCACTTTTAAGTACTCTTAGGTAGGCATTGAGCATTGTAATTGAGTTAAAGAGATAAGAATGAAGCCTAAAGAGGAAAATGTGAATTTAGAACGGATTGAATTGTTTGTGACCCTTTTGTGTTCATGGAATGTGTAGGGTTGAGCTCTAGGGCAAACCAACCAACCGATCACTGTGAGTAATATCTTAACAAAGATATCTGAAATATGTTGTTGTCCAAATTACTTACTTCTATGTAAGTTTTATAAGTTCGTAGATTCGATTGGTGGACAATGATGCTATGCTAAATGAATGGGCCAGAGGCCAGTTTGATCTGAATGATAGAGTGAATGGGCCAGAGGCCATTTTGACGAGAATGAATGGATGGGTGAGAGACCGTTTTGACATGAATGAATGGGCCAAAGGCCGTTTTGACATGAATGAATGGGCCAAAGGCCGTTTTGACACGAATGGATGAATGGGTCAGAGACCGTTTCGACATGAATAAATGAAAGCACCAAAGGCCAGTTTGATACGGATAAGTGAATGGGCCAAAGGCCAGTTTGACATAAATGAAAATATAAATTCGGCCCAAGGCCGTTTGAAGCATGTTGTTCTACATACCGTTTGTATAACTCCTTTATTTGATATTATTCACTAGGCTTTTGCTCACGCTCATTCATGTGTATGTAGGTGAGACAAGAGAAGTCCAAACCCAGCCCCAGTGAAGTCTGTGAGGAACAACAAAGGTTTTGAAGAGTCAGCCATTACGTCTCACGCACGAGACCCGTCTTCACATTTTTGTCATTCTGTTTTATTTTGTCATGTGGGCGAAGTCTTTGAATATGTTGTATATAGTTTTCTTGGGTTGACTTAGACTTATATGATCCTGTATGTACAGAACCTTGTGTAGTACATATTTTGTTGTGAGTTATTAATATGCATATGTATGGTTTGTCACGATGTGCCATCTAAGCACAGCTCTATGGACAAAGTTTCAAACTGCTTCCGTTTGGTCCCCATTAACTCTATTAATATACATTCGATTTGGTTTGAGACCGTAGGTGATCTCATGATTACTGGTCGGTTATGTCCTCAACCCACGGGGGCGGGTTCGGGTCATGACATGTGATGACTTACCCATGACCAAATATGTGGTCCTACTCAGTACATGACCAGTGACCGACCTCATCTACCTCACCCAAGCACAACTGCTTATCTGGGCATAGTGGTGCAAGCTATTGGCACAGTTAACTCGATCTATGTACGGAGCATTTCCATGCCATTTAGTCAGACAAATCAACATTTCTAACACTGAGTAACTTCACAAATTTATCAAATGACCAGAGTAATCAAGCATATCAACACAAAATGATTTCACAGAATTTATCAAACGATCAGTATAAACAAATGGAGTACAAATTGAAAGTAATTAAATTCAAATTCTTTGCGAAGAGATTTATAAGAAGCATATTGTCTACCACCCAAATTACCTCAAAACAGTCTCCTCCGTCACCAACACTCGAATCTAGATATTTCTCCATGGATCTCCAAAAATGATAAAACATAATTTTAAGGCAAAAGGTATGTAAGGTTTAACAAAATCTACACTCTTCTTCTAAATAAAACTGTTAACTCTTACTCTAAATACTCCCAATCCAAACTCAATATTTCTATAATTTAAGAGAGAACAATATGTGAGAGAGAGAGAGAGAGAGAGAGAGAGAGAGAGAGAGAGAGAGAGAGAGAGATACGAATGGACCAAGAAGAAGAAGAATAGAAAGAAGTTGAGAGGATGAGTTCAAATTTATGGGCAAAATAAAGAGTAGGCCTTTGAAGGGAAAGAAAGATAATTTACGTAGAGGCAAAGAAAGGTTGCTTGGAGGGAACACAAAAGAACATTTGCTTAGAGGGAAAGAAAATAAACATGGCATGACACCCATGTGAATTTTGTTTGGAGCACAAGCAAAATAAATTAGAATAGAAAACCTAAGAGATGAATAAAATGAAGAGGTAAAGATAAAAAGAGATAAAAACAAGTTAAGTTTTTATCTAAAAATCTCACCACCAAACTACTATAATAAATCACTAATTTCTCTTATTAAAATATTAAAATTTCAAAAATACAAGATTTCACATTATTCAACAACAACAATAACAAGTCAAATCCAAAAAAGAAAAAGAAAAAATTGAACAGATAACAAAGATTTGTTCAAATTCAACATAGATTAGTTTAAATTCAGATCTAGGTAGATCCAGATTTGTGTATTCAATAGGGATGCACACGGATCAAATTGGTCTGGTTTTAGAGTAATCCAAGAAGTGAACCGTTTTTTACAGTTCTAAAAAATTTAAAATCGTAATCGAACCGTTAACCTGTGGAACCGAACCAGAGCCGGAATCGAACCATAGAAATCGGTTTGGTTTATGATCTGAGAAATTTTATATAACAATAAATATAATATGTATTTTACGTTAGTAAACAAATTAATAATAATTAATTTGATTAAATTAGTTAGAGTTTATCAATTTCACATTGATGGCTAGTTTTCAAATCTTGTAACCAACAGTTTATATTTTAATCTTTTTATATAGTAAATAAATATATCATGATCCGATTCGGAACCGTAACTAAAGCCTTGTGTAGACACTCCATTTTTGACGGCCCTTATAACTTGGACATCATTGCTTGCACACCCAATGATAAATGTATATGTTTGTCAAGTGCTCGAAGTCCTCAGCGAAATGCCACAGCTTTGAGCCTTTCAACCTTGCACCTTTGTTGCCTTTGCTTTTGGACCAAACCCTGTGTTTTTCAAGCCTGCAGCATCTGGTATCCTGTCGACCACCTCTTTGGGCTGTCGGCCATCACTCTTGGTTGCCAGCCACCAGTGATGGCAGGCCAGCCACCAGGGTCTTTTGCAAATATTTTGTGCCAACTGTGCCAGCTGTTTGCATAGATGCTTGCATCTGTTTCCATATGTAGGGCTGGATGTTCTTGAGGGGAATTCATGTTTTCTATATATAGAGGGCCTCCCTCTCATGTTTTAAGGTTAGAAAAATTTTAGAGCAAAATTTTTCCTCTCTCTCTTTAGCAAATCTCTACACTTTTGCTTACATATTCTTAACCTTTGTCTATACACCCTTAACCAAACCTCTTCATCTTTGAGCTGAGGTATCTTAGGGGCTTGTTGGAGCTCTTGAGGATGTGTTTACTTGGTTTTGTTGCTTGGAATTGGTTTTCCTCTTCAAAGGTATATGGCTTTGCCTCTTGACTTGCTTTATCTACTATTTTCCTTGCTGTTTTCCGACTGTTTTTGGGCTGTAAAACTTATGTATTTTTGGGCTGAAACTTAGGTTTTAAGGCCATTAAAGGTTGCGGGGTAGTTCACCCTTCTTTGTACTTTGTTTTGAAGGTCTCCACCCTTGTGTTTCCCATCCTTTTACTATCTTTTTTTGAGCTTTTAAATATTGATTTTCAGAGTTATTTCAGTGGCTAAAATCATGTTTTGAAGTTCAAAATTGGAGAGGTTAGCCTCCCCTCTTTGTGTTTTGCTTACTAGCCTAACTTATGCTATGTTTTAGCTTATTAATCTAGCTATTTTTGTCTTAATTTCAGCATGTTTTAGGACTATTTTTAGACTGTTTTAGCACTATTTTTGGTTGATAGTTACATTTGAGCTTTGCTTTACATGCTTGTAGAGTAATTGCCCTCAAGAGTTTGGTGTTCTAAGCCTTAGACACCATCTTGTTTAAGTTGATTGAATTTTATGGCTTTCCATACTTGTGATCACTCTTAATCATCTCTGCAATCTCCTTCCTTTCTTGGCTTTTGTTTTGTTTTGAAAATGGTTCAAACTACTTGTTTGTTTAAGTATGAGATTGAGGTGTCATACTTAATGGTTTAATCCCTTAGGAGATTCATTACCAACGGTATGATGACTCTTTCATGCCCAAAATAACTTTTGGTTTGAGCCCTCTTTTCATTAGAGAACTTAAACTCACCCTTTAGACTCAATGAACTAAACAATGGATGGTAATCTTAAATGGAGTAATAAAATTGAGGCTAAAAATGGTGAAAGATAATAATTTGGTTGTGTTCAATCGGACGTTAATTGAACACATGGAAACTTGAGGCATTTCATACTCATTAGTGATGAAATGATTCAAGTTTCCACCGCTTCCCTTGATTAATTCATGAAAGAGAGGAGGTATGAGTTATATTTTGTTGCATTTATTGAAATTGCACACTTTGGTTCACAAGACATCGTGCAATGAAATTGCTTGAGTTGGTGGTTTATGACTTAAGTTTACTTCTCCTTTGATTTGTCCATGATAAGGAGGGGTGAATTGTGCAAACAACCCTTGAGAATACCTTGTGTATGCTCTATTTGTCCTCTGTTGCAGCAAGATGAACCTGTGTAGCAGTGGCCGGCAGGCCATCACTCCTCGCCAGTCGGCCACCAATGCAAAATTCAACAATGCGTTTTTGGGACAAAGCAGAGTTACTCTGGAAGTGGGCAATAGTGTAAGTGTTCTCTGTGCAACAAAAGCTCTCTGGAAGCAAAACAGTGGTCTTTTTGGGTGGAAACCGAGCATGCGCATGAACATTCTTCGCTTCCCGAGGCGGAGTAGTTAGGTTAGTACTTAATTGTTTAGCTTAATTACTTCTTTTAATTGCACTTGTGTTGCAATTATTTAATTAGCTAAAGTAGTTAACTAATTGTGATGTTGTAATCATTAATTAACTAGAATTGTTAGTTAATTAATATGTTGTTGTAATAATTAGTTAAGTAGCTTAGCTAGTTTATTCATTTTGTTTTGTAATAGTTAATTAATTAGCTTAGCTTTGTTAGTTAGTTTATTCGGACTCTCCTTCGTAAGAGCGCAATGATGTAATAATGTGTATATCTTCCAACCCCACGTCTTTCTCTTTTTTATTTAACTACTTATGATGGTTAGATTAGGACATCATGTTTTGTTTCGCATTCTTCATGTTTGCATTCATTCGTATTGCATGCACCGAGACTCGGTTCATCATTCTAACTTGTATTGTTATTTAAATACTTCTTTGAATACGTGCTTAGACCGCATGCTATTTAATTATTTCATATGTCATGTTAATTAGCCGAGCTTATTTAGATTTCATATTGTATGTGTTGCATTAGTCATATTGCATAGTTAGGAATCATGCATTTTTCTAACTCCTTTGTTTATTTTGACTTGGAGTACTAGGTGAGCTTTTACTCGCTTTAGCATATCGCATGCGTGTGATTGTTGTCATATCTAGCATGCTTACCATAAGGCTAAGTGCTGTTACTACTTGAATACTTGTGGATGAAGGCTTATTGCTTGAATTGGAATAATTTGTGTAATGTTTATATGTGATTACTTTTTCAAGTGGTACATATTCGAAACAATTTGCAAAACAAACATGAACTAAGTGTTCCAATTCTTGCAAATTGGTCTCTACTTGTGTGTGCGCGCATTACATAGTAATGCTAGCCTAATAAACCAGAACAAGAGTATATAATGTAAATAATATTCATATTATGATTAGTAGAGGCCGATATTTGATCAGGCGAGCGGGGGTGCTCAATGCATGACGTTCCCCTCTTGTACCTAAGTTCCCGAGCCGAGACAATCATGGTGATGACGGACACGTGGCCTTTGGCATGAGTCATGGGTTTCCTCAATTTTCCAAAAATATTTAGGTGGCGACTCTATATTTGGCAAAATAGTCTATTTTTAACAATTTGATTCAAAATCGATTTTCCAAAAGACTTGTCAGATTGGGACTCTTTGGTGTTTATTTATTTCACATTGCAGTTGAGGAATCAAATTCAGAACCACGGGAGTTCGATATTATAGGGCTTATTTGCCTTCCGAAAGGGGGTGCAAAAAAGTCAAGCTACACCTTGGAACTGAAAACCGGACCAATTTGAACAGTATCACCATTTTTAAAACCAGAATCATAACTAAAAAAACCAAACCAAACCAAACCGATAGTTTGGACAGAATTGGATCAGTGTACCAAGTCCACCTGTTTTTTTAAACACCTCTAGTATTTAGATCTGAGTTACTTTGTAATTGAAATAAGGATCGAACTCATGAATCACAATCTTGTATTTTATAACCTGAAACAAAATTCATACGATTGATTAAAAGACTGAAAATTAGCAATCTACTACACTTTTTGACTATCATTCAATGATCATATGCAGTAAATGTATACAATTAAAGGAACACAATGAAATAAATATGAAAAGTGTAACGCCCCCAAAATAATACAATAAATACAACCCATAAGAAGAAGGATAATAAATAATATGCCTTCATTCATCAAAGTTCGTATACAAAAGATAACACATGCGATATACGTTCACAAATGTTTATCTTGAATCTACAGCATGTGTTACATTGATAAGAGAATTGAAAATTAAACAGGTAATCATATGCTCTATAGGCTTACATCTTTCAAAGTCATTGCTTGGTTACTACAAAAGTGAGCCTAGCTCAATACAATTAAAGCCCTTGGTTATACAAAAGAATACAACAAAAGAAACAAGCTCTTGCTTTCAAATGTCCCTCCAAACTATTACCTTGGCGAAGGCATATCACCAATACCTAAAAATGGTTTTTCCCAAATAGGGTGAGCCAAAGCCCAGTAGAAATAATCTAACACAATATATGAGATTTAATAAAGATATAAGTACAATGTGCATATTTAATGCATATGACAAAAACATTTATATTTTATATAATCATAAAGTACCAAGTTCATATCTTAATCCATTTTCCTTCGATTCATTTCAATTCACGAGCTAATTTCATTATCTTTTAACAACCCAATTGAGACTACAACTCAGTGGTTTTCCAATTAACACAATTACTACACAAAACACTTCAATCTGCCATTTTACGAAAATTTCGTCCATGGGATCGACACCCATGTATACGCGCGGTTTCAGGACTTTTACCTAAGACTACTCTAGCCAACTTAATTTCAATGGAGTTCATCCCCTATCTCCTCCCAAACATGGAGTATATCCTCTTTCTCCTCCCAAACATCATACATATATAATGTATTTAAAATATAGTCATATTCAATGACAACCAACAATAAATTAGTTTTAGTTCACCTAATTCCCATGCAATTTCTATAACAATTATAATTATCCTCCACCGATAATCCAATATAGTTATTTCTAAATAGATATTCAATTTGAAGACAGATAATTCATTTAAAATTTCCAAAGGTGTGAGGTGATACATATTCAACTCCGCCATTTATTTCAATATTTGCCCAATTTCATATTTACAAAACCAATTTTATTTATTTATACAAAATAAATATTTGAATCATTTTAGGACAAACTCCATTTTTCCCAAATATCAACCCAAAGGCCAAATCAACTACTTTGCCACAAGATACCTCATTTTCAAATCTCATAACCCTTTTATATCATACTCACTCGAAACCCTTCTTTTGATTTTAAGCACAAACCCTAGGTTCGTCCATAATACACCCAAAGCCCACTATTGTTACACAATCACCAAATAAATAAGTTAAAAACCATATGAAAGTGTTGAAAATCCCTACCTTAAAGAGAGAAGATGAGCAAGGCAAGGATGAAACTCCAAATATGCTCAAACCCAACTTTGTTTAGATCAAAATGGAGATCTTGAGACGCTCTACCTTTTTCTCAAAGGCACTAAGGTGAAGATCCCAATGGATCTAGGTGAAATAGTAGAGAGAAGATGAGTTTTAGAGAGACAAACTCAAGATCTAGGGTTTTGGAGAGTTTTAGAGAGAGAAAGGAATGAAAAAGTGAACCAGAAAGTCATTTTCACAGACTGATATAGACGTAGTCCACTTGAGCGTGAAAAGTGGCGCTTGAGCGTCAGATACATTATTTCGCTCGAGTGCAAGAAGTGACGCTCGAGCACAGAATACACACTTTCAGAAGTTTTGCAAACGAAGGACATCACTCGAGCTCAAGATTGGCTGCTCGAGCATCCACCCTCTCGTGCGTAGAAAACGCCGCTCGAGCATGGAATAAACTCTTCTAGTATTTGCAGGTCTACAAAAATACTGAGAGTTTGAAAATCCCACTTGAGCGCAAGAATGGCCGCTCGAGCGGAGGAGCAAAAATCTAGGCAACAAAGGTTTGGAAAATCAAGCAACCAACTTGTTCCAAACACACAACTACAATCCAATAACCAAATTTAAGAAAGAACAAGAGAAAAAAGACATGAACAACCATACAAGGCTACGAAATCCGAGTCCAAAACACAAAATGGGTCGGGTCTAAACCGGAAAATGCTGTCATCTCCCCCCTTAAGGAATTTTGTCCCCGAAATTACAAATTGAGTTCACAATCATTATTAAACCATGCACAACAATGTTAATCTCACAAGTTCAACACCATAACCCACTCTCCAGTCATCCATTTTCATCAACTCAATACACAAGTTCCCATATTGGAGTGCAATTTACAATTTCCCAAAACATTTGCAATGTTTAAAATGTACACAACATATACAATATTTTCAAAAGTGATACAACACACATGATATTCCATATTCTCAAAACATATGCAATACTTATATTGAATCTATGTTTCCAAACACCCCATAACATATACAATGTTCTCATGTTTTAAAACATATACAATGCTTTTACATTTCACTAGCATAATCAAAATCTCGATATATAGTCAAACACCAACAAATAAGTCTGGATATTTCTCTCGGACTTCCAATTCATACTCCCAAGTTGCTTCCTTAATTCCGTGATGTTTCCATAATATCTTAACCAAGGGTATCGTCTTGCCTCACAAGACTTGGTCCCTGTGTATCTAAGACTCTCACCGGTCTCTCCTCATACGAGGCATCCTTATCTACCTCTAAGTCGATCCAATCTAACACGTGCGATGGATCCAGCTCATACTTCCGAAGCATACTAATATGAAACACATCATAAACCCCAGAAAGTTGTGGCGGTAATGCCAAACGGTAAGTTACATCCCCGATCCGCTGAAGGATCTTAAAAGGCCCAATAAATCGAGGGGACAACTTTCCACTCTTCTCAAATCTTATTAAACCTTGCCTAGGTGATATCTTTAAAAAGACATGATCTCCCATCTCAAAAGACAAAGGTCTCCTCCTACGGTCAGCGTAACTTTTCTAGCTACTCTGAGTCGTAACCAACCTCTTACGAATAAGTGCCACTTTCTCTGTCATTTCTCGAATCAACTCTGGACCCAACAAAGGTGCATCACCCACCTTGGCCCAACACATAAGAGATCTACATGGTCAACCACACAAGGCCTCAAATGGTGCCATACCAATCCTCGATTGGAAACTATTATTATAGGCAAACTCCACTAATTGCAAGTGCCTCTCCCACGACCCCTTGAAGTCAAGGACACAACCTTGAAGCATATCCTCAAGAATCTGAATGGTACGCTTGGACTGCCCATCAGTCTGAGGATGATATGATGTGCTAAAAGTTAATCTAGTGTCCAAGGCACTCTACAAGCTCTGCCACAACCAAGCTATGAAACAAGGATCTCTATCCGAAACAATTATCATAGGGACCTTATGCAACCTCACTATGTCCGTTATGTAAATGTCGACAAGATGATCTACCGAATCACTCACGCGCATAGGTATAAAGTGCATCGACTTGGTTAACCGGTCAACTACCACCCAAATGGCATCACTGCCCCATTGAGTTCTAGGAAGTCCCACAACAAAATCTATCATGACATGCTTCCACTTCCACTCGACTATCGGCAAGGGTACAACAAACCCGCTGGCTTCTGATACTCGGCCTTCACTTGCTGACAAGTAAGACATTTCGACACAAACACAGGTACATCCTTCTTTATACCTTTCTACCAAAACTAGCTACTAAAATTGTTATACATGTTTATGCCTCCCGGATGCACCGCAAGGCGAGAATGGTGAAACTCTTGGAGTACTTCCTCTCGGCAAGACTCCGGTACGAACAAACGGTCATGGTATCTTATACTCTGGTCAAGATACACAGTCAAGCCTCTTTCTACCTTCCCACTGGACACTTTCTCTTGGAGGGATTCTACCTCAAGGTCACCCCTCTGTGCTTCTAACACGCAGTTCACAAGTGTAGGTTATGCAACCACTGAAAATAAGGTTGCAGACTTAATAGACTCGTCCAGATGCAAGTCAAACTCACCAAGAGTACCAATATCTCCCATTCTTAGATGGAGATACAAGTTACACTACTAATTGATTTCCTACTCAAAGCATCGGCCACAACATTGGCCTTCACTGGATGATAATGCAACTCGAAATCATAATCCTTTATGAGCTTTATCCACCTTCTCTGCCTTAAATTCAAGTCCTTCTATGTAAACAGATATTTCAGAATCTTGTGATTAAAAAACACCTCAAATTTCTCCCTGTATAGATAATGCCTCCAAATTTTCAAAGTAAAGATCACCGCCGCCAACTCTAGGTCATGGGTAGGGCAATTCCTCTCATGTGTTTTCAACTGTCGTGAGCGATAGGCTACTACCTCCCCCTCTTGCATCAATACACAATCCAAACCTTCCTGTGAGGCATCACAATATACCGAATAGCCCAAACCTCTCTCTGGAATAATCAAGACTACAGCAGTGGTAAGTCTAACCTTAAGCTCTTAAAATGACTTCTCACAAGTCTCACTCCACACAAATTTGATTCCTTTCCTCGTCAACCTAGTCAAAGGTGAGGCTAGCCTAGAGAAATCCTTCACAAACCGAAGGTAATACCCGGCCAACCCCAAGAAACTACGAATTTTAAAAGCATTCTTAGGTTGTGCCCAATCTTGCATTGTCTCTATCTTGGATGAATCTACAATCACCTTTTCCCTTGTCACGACCCCACCACGTATAGTGATTAGCACTTAATTAATTAAGGAGATTGAATTTTAATTGCCGATTATTCTAATTTAATCTAGGATGTATGAAAATTATGGAGACTGATTCGTGTATGATTCTAATGAGGATTTATTTTGGGCTTAGGAATTGA
Organism: Camellia granthamiana; assembly: GCA_036172215.1. Lineage (NCBI taxonomy): Eukaryota > Viridiplantae > Streptophyta > Magnoliopsida > Ericales > Theaceae > Camellia > Camellia granthamiana. Next base: position 128,817,647 of record CM069909.1, on the reverse strand, counting down.
AATCCTAAATGGCTCAAGAGAGTATAATTGACGAATTAAATTATTTTAATTTTGATTATCGGACCATATGGGAGTTTAATTAAATATTCGATTCAAAATAATAAAATTGAGATTTTATTAAATGGGTCCGAATTGGAGTTGATTAAGTCATGAGAATTGGGACTTAAGATTATTATGAATTAAATTTATTTTTGAGGTGTTTAATTGAATATGTAATTTGTTAACAAAGATTTTGAAGTTTAATCTAAAATTGAAAGCCTTAATAATTTAAGAAACCAAAATTGAGTTTAGAAATAAGTTTAATTTAATATTTGGAGCCTTTTGGGAGTTTGATTAAAAATCTGATTCGGAATGATAAATTTAAATATAATTAATTGAGCTCTAATGGAAGTCAATTAGACTAATTAAATTATGTGAGATTTGAGATTAGTTATAATTAATTAATTTTGTGTTAATCAAGATTTATTAAGATTAAGTGATGCTTAATTAAATTAATCCTAGACATAAATTAAATTATGGAACAAACTAGAATTGTCAGTGTGTGTTTGCTGAGAATTCTGTGGGTGTACTAAGCAATTCTGTAGGTATATTGACTGTATGTGTGCATGTGTCCTTGTGTGGGTCAAGATATGAAGATATGTATGTTTAATATTTTGAGGGTGGATCTCAACTTCTTTGCTAAAAAAAAAGGAGAAAAAAGAAAGAAAAGAGAGAAAACCATGAATGAGAGAGAGAGAGAGAGAGAGAGAGAGAGAGAGAGAGAGAGAGAGAGAGAGATGAAGCTTATTCCATTTTTGCTGAGAGGAGTTTGATAGAAAGCTCAAGGAAAAAGCCAAGGAAAGAAAAAGAAGAAAAAAAGGAAAAGTGGAGAACTCAACCAAATTCTATCTTGAAGACTAATAGGTAAGAAATTTCATCATCTTTCTAGTATTGCTTAAATAATCTAGACATGAATTGATTCAAGATGAATTTTGAGGGGATTAAAAATGAAGATTTGAAAATCAATTATATTAATTGATAGAAATTGGGTTTTGCATGTAAAATCAAGTTAAGTTGAAGAATATGAGTTATGATTCCTTAAATTTGTTAAGCTTGAGTTTAATTTTGAAAATAATTCTTGAATTGTGTTATAAAAATTACATACAACAATGATGTATTGAGGATTTGATTCATGCAATGGAGTTATGTTCAAATTTATGGAAATTAACTTAGAAATTTATTACTTTGGGTTTGAATTTAGTTGTCTTAACATGAAATTTCAATTGTGCATGCATTATGAATTTTTCAAGAGTTTCGAAAGTTTAATTTATGTTTTAAAATTTGTGGGTTTGATATGGAGAAAATAATAGAATCTAATTTTGGACAAATTTGGAAATAAATTATAATTTATATTTGAGAATCAAAAATTAGTTTGATTTTGATTTAAATTTCTTACATGTAAATAATTTGAAAGGGTTTTATAGCTTTAATTTATGTTTTATAAAATAAAAAAAAAGAATGTTGGAATTATTATATTCACGAAATTATTGGTTTTAATCTTAATAATCAAAGAGATTTTTGTATTTGAAATTGGAAAATTAGTCATGGGCTTTATTAATAAAATTACATGTTTAAATTGGTTCATGTAAGAGTTTAAGTTTTGAAAATGTGTTTGGAAATTATTTTGTTGATTTTGAAAGCACAGAAAATTTGATGGCTGCTCGAGCGGTAAAGTCATCGCTCGAGCGAACATTAAGGCCAACCAGTATTTTTACAGAGCTTTACAGACCGCTCGAGTGACCAAAGGTCTGCTCGAGCGAAGACCCTATTTTCAGCATAATTTGAAAAATTGCATTTAGTTCACATTTTTATTCTCATCTCTTTCCAAAGCATTCTAGACATGATTTATGGCTCAATAAAGATTAATAAACTAACAATCAACATTAATTAGTTGATTAAAGAATAAGTCATTAACTTAGTAGTACTTGATTAAGAAGCGAAGTAAGGAATTACTTTATTTAGAAAAGAATGATTTAGTAATGAAAGAATATGTGAAATGAAAATCCGATTCATTTGAATAAGAAAGAATAAGTATAGTAGAACTTCGGACTACTTAGACAGAAAAAGACAAGAAAAGTCAAGTTTGATCAAGGAATTGATATTGTGTTTCATGTGTATATGTTATGTGTTTGTGTAGGTTACGCGCTACTGTCTGCCTGATCTTTCTGATCTGCTTCTGCAGCTATCTGTGAGTAATAATTTAGTAAAGCTATGTTCGATATAAAATACTTTCTGAGCATTATGATGTGATATGAACTGTTTTTGAATGATACAAAGACTATTTTGTGATTACATGAATGATGATCCAATTCTTTAAAATGTCTTTGTGGTATCCTTAGCGGAGGCCTTCACCTAGGAGAAATAATACTTTGGCTTATGGTCATGAGGCCTTCACCTAGGGGAGATACTACCGCGGCCCCAGCCCTCGCCTGGGGGAAACAATACCGTGTCCCATGTATGAGTATGTTAGCCGATATCGGAGATTCCATTATGGAACTTGATATGCTTGACCAGCGTGATATGTTATGCTAAAGGAAGTACCACACATGATTTAAATATGAATATGACTCTGTTTCTGATATGAATACGAACATGACTATGTTTCTGATTTGATAAGAGATTTGAAATCTGATTTCTGAATTTGATATGGACATCATTCATTAAAATCTTTACTCTGTTATTATTCATTGGGCTCCAGCTCACCGTATTATTTATGTATGTAGGTGATCAGGCGCGTGACTAGGCCCAGAGCTTCTGTCTGGATTTTGTTTTGCCAGCCAACCTATCTGCCTCCCATGGAGGTTATGGATATGTCTAGTGGTTATGGCTAAGTGCATAAAGTTCAAGTTTTGTTTTCTTGTTTGGTTAAACAAGTCTTTGTTTATTCTGTTAATAGGGTTAAGTCCCTTTTTGTCTAATCTATATATATATATATATAATGACGTAAGGGTGATGTGTAAATATGTATATAAAAAGTTTAAAATTTTTTCGTCTCATATAAGTCTGCACAACTCAATAGATATTGTATATTTGTTATTCGCTTCCGCTAGTCCCTAATATTAAGCTAATCTGTCTCAAAGGCCTTTGGTAATTCTAAGATTACTGGCCGGTTACGATGCTAAACCTATATATAGGGGCGGGTTTGGGTCGTGACATCCCTAGATACCATATAGCCTAAGAACTTAACTTCCCTCAACCAGAACTCACACTTCGTAAACTTAGCATATAGTTTATGGGCTCTAAGCAACACAAGCACCACTCGCAAGTGTTCCTCGTGTTCCTCCTCAAATGATGAGTAAATTAGGATGTCATCCACAAAAATAACCACAAAACGGTCTAGGAATTCATGGAAGATCCAGTTCATCAAATCCATAAACACAATTGGAGTATTGGTTAGCCCAAAAGACATCACTAGAAACTCCTAATGGCCATACTGGGTACATAATACCGTCTTCGGGATATCCTCCTCCTTTACTCTCAACTGATGATAATCCAATCTTAGGCCTATCTTAGAGAAGCAACAAGACCCTTTCAACTGATCAAACAGATCATCTATTCGAGGCATTGGGTACTTGTTCTTAACAGTTACTCGGTTCAACTTCCGGTAATCTATACAAAGTCGCAACGCTCCATCTTTCTTTTTAGCAAAGAGAGCCGGTGCTCTCCAAGGTGAAGTACTAGGGCGGATAAAACCCTTATCTAACAATTCCTGGAGTTGAATCCTTAACTTACTCAATTCAACATGTGCGAATCTATACGGTGCCATAGAAATCGGTGTTATGCCAGACACTAAATCAATAGAGAACTCGATCTCTCGGTGAGGTGGTAAACTAGTAAGATCCTCAGGAAAGACATCGGGGTATTCACAAGCCACTCTTGGCAATTCAATCCAGACGTCATCACACTCACCACCTAAGAAGGTTGAAAGAAGGCAACTAAGTTCACTCTACTACGTGGATCATATATCGGTGATAAAACTCTATCCACCCAGTCCCCCAAGAAATAAAAACAATCATCGCTTAGGGGACATACAGTAACCCTCTGACGGTAGCAATCTATAACAGCCTGGTATGACGATAACCAGTCCATACCTAAAATAACATCAAAACTAGACATATCAATCAATACAAATGCAAATGGGAGTCGACGACCGGTAACCTCTATGTCATAACCCCGACACCCCTGCTTCAAAATAATCTCACCAGCAATAGGTGACTCCACACAGATAAGAGATGCTAACTGAGCCAACTCTTACCCCAAAATCGATGCAAATGCAGACGAAATAAAAGAATGGGATGCACTTGTACCAATCAATACATTAGCAACTGAATTGCAAAACAAGAAGGTACCTCTCACTACAGAAGGAGTAAGTACAGGATCTGGCACTGTAACAGCATACGCACACCCCATAGGCCTCTGCTCAACCAGCTCACCCCTCGGAGCATAAGCCTGATGCACTGACTGAGCCAAAGAGGCTTCCTGATTGGCCCTCGAGAACTGTGCTGATTGTGTAAGCTGGTGGCTCTCTGTCTGCCTCGAACCAAACGCACCAGATGTGCCACCCAACTGTGGGCAAAATCTCTTCATGTGCCCCGCCTGCCTACACTGATAACAAGTGAGCAGTTGCCCTATCCTTTGACTTTGGCCTTGTGAACGAGCTGAAGACGGTGCAGACTGTTTCCCTCCTCCCCTCTGTAGGCAAGATGGAGACTTGTGGCCCAACTAACCATATTTGTAACAAATAACATCTCCTTGACCACCCCTCATAGAACTCGAACTCAGTATTGGAAAAGTGGACCTCGACTGAGCTCCTTGGGATGACTAGGGGTTAGAACTCCTTTGCTACTTACTGTCCCCTTATTGTCTTGACTCCTCTTAGAGCCCCTCATTCTCTCTTCCTTCATCTGTATGATGGTCTCAAGATGGGTCGCCGCTGTAGACACCCCATTTTTGACCGACCTTGAGACTCAGACGTCACCGATCGAGCGCTTGGTGATGTTGCATATCGTGCTCGTCCAGAGGTTTCAGAGTCTCGGCCGTGAACCCTGCCTCCGGACTTCCGGGCTTTTCTGTACTTTGCTTCGGTTTGCGAACCAGGCTCGGTTTTCTCTGTTGCTCTTCCTGAGGGGAGGGAGAGGTCTCGTAGACCATCTCTTAGTGGCTGTGGGCTACATTTCGTGGTAGTAGGCCATTTTGCCCATTTCGGAGCCCGGTTCCCGATTTTCGAAGCCGTCAGGCCGTGTGCCTCGGTTCGGGACCGCCTAACCACCTCTGTTTGCTCTGGTTTTTGGGACACACCTTATTTACCCCCTTTTGAGGGACACTGTGGTCCGAGAGACCAACTTCGTGGTCGAACACCACTCCCGGTGCCCAACAGGCAGTTTTCGGGGCCTCGGACTGCGCGTCTTGGCCGCCGAACCTTCATTTTGCATCAGTTTTCGTTCATTTTTGGCAGGGACCTCTGTTTCATCACTAGGAAGGCCGTAGAAGGGTGGGAGGCCAGTAATTGTTCCAGCAACAAGTTATATTTCCTTCATCGCCCTCCGATGTCCGTTTTTCACACTTCAAAACCAATGTTGACCACCCTAGGGTCACTTTCTTCAACTCTAACCCCCATATTTGTGTTGTGCACACCTGGGAGGACACAAATATCACATGGCCGGCCAGTAATTGTCATTGACCCTTTTGAACCCCTCCTAAAAATGGCCTATTCTCTCTCCTGTTTTACAGTTGCCAATTTTGGACCACAGGGTTGTGTTGAGGACACCTGGGAGGCCACCAATTTGTGGTGGCCGGCCAAAAATTCAACTTGGCCTTTTTTACCCCTGGCCGGCCGGCCATGGGAGGTGGCCGGCCGGCCACCTGCAGCTCCAATACCTGGCCGGCCTTGATCCTTACAGGTGGTACATTACAGCTGTGCATCTTTTTTCCCTCCAAAACCTGTATCCGGAGGGAACTTTTTTGGAGGGAAACTTGAAGTGATTTCCCTCCCATTTTTCCCTCCTTTTCTCCCTCTCTCTGGCCATATAACCAGCCTCCAGCTCTGGTGAAGAGGGTTGGGAAAAATTGCTCTCAAGCTTTGCATACACATCTCCCTCCATCTCTCTCTTTAACCCTCAAAACATCCAAGTTCTACACCCCTTTCTTCATCACCACCTAGCACCACACCACCACTTCCATTTCCAGCAGCTTGGAGGTCTTCTTAGAGGCTAGGAGGCAGCTTTTCTTGGTCCAAGAGGTAGCAAAGGATTGGTCTTCAAGGGTGAGTTGATTTCTCCCTCTTTCTAGCTCATTTTTGCAAGTTTTCTTAGCCCCTTTTTCTTGCTGTTTTGAGCTCCGACCAAAACTGAAAGTGGCATTTTTTTGAGCTCTATTTCATCTTTCATTAAGGGTCTTACCCTGTTTGGGACCCCCATTTTGCACTTGCTTCATTACCCCTTTGTATGCCATAATCTTGCATAGTATTTTTGGCCTATGTGTAATCTGTTTTGGAGCATGATGTAAAATGTAGATAGGCTTATTTTGAGCCTTTCTTCAATGTTGAAGAAGGGCTCACCACTTTTTGGGACCTCCATGTATCACTTGCCATTGCACCCCGCTTTGGTCCCCATTTTTGCATGATTTATTAGCCTATTGAGCTTCTGTTTTTGGACCTTGGTCCGAACTGAAAATGGCCCTATTTTGACCCCCTATTCATGTTTCATTAAGGGTCTATGGCTGTTTGGGACATCCTTTTTATACTTCATGTTATAGCTCTCTTGGTGCCCTTATTTTGCATAGCATTTTGAGTATACTTGTATCTGTTTTTGGGGTTTATCATAAACTGTAATACATCATATTTTTGGCCCCTCTTAAATATTTTAGAAGGACCCTTCCCTGTTTGGGGCCAGCATTTGTGAGTTGCTTCATTACCTCTCTCTTTTTGGCCATTTTTGCATGCTAATTTAGTCCCACTTGTGCTCACTGTTTGGCCATGCTTTAAACTGTAAAAATGATTGTCTCGGGGCTTCCTTGCTTCTGTCTTTTCATTTCATGTTCAAATTATGTTTTCATTGTATAGTTATAAGCCATTTCATGCACCAAAATCCATGTTTCGGGACTCGTTCCATGCATCGGGTTTCATTTCACCATGTTTCGGGGCTGTTTTGCATCTCATTTTGCCTCTGAAAATTGCATGATCATATGCCATATTCCATGTTTTGCCATGTCTTGTTAGAGTGGCATTCCGTGCCGTAGGTTCGGTCCTCGGTTTGCGTGCACGCGTGCACGCATTTCGAGTTGTCTCATTTTCATCTCATGGCCTCCTATGTGAGTGTGGCTGAGGTCCACTTGTGTTGGTGTAAGTCCATTGTGCATTGTGTATGCCATTTCATTTCATAGCATTGTGTATGCTAGGTTGTATGTTAGCACATTGCGTATGCCATATTACCTCGTGCATCGTGTATGCCATTTCATAGCATTGTGCATGTTAGGTTGTATCTTAGTTGCATTCATGCATGTCATGCATACTGCATTGTGTTTGGGGTAGGAGTTAGCCCGGGCACGGGAAACGAGGTATGTTCCGTACTCCGAGTGACGGAACGTGTCTCAATTCCTCAGTCACCGACACTCCGGATTGTCCATGATGGAGTTAGGTCTTAGTTGTGTTTTCATGTTGCATTCATTCCATATTGAGTTGTGCAATTCGACTCCTCGGCCATTATGCATCGATATGCGTGATTGGTGGCACGAGGATCGAGGCATGCATACATTTGTGAAAATACATTGCTATGCCCCTTTCCTGCTCTCTGTTGCAGCAAAATCAAGAATCAGCAGTCTTCCGAGGCTTGGCGCGCTTTCCAAGAATAATTGCAAAACAGAGGCTAATTGGGGCATCCCAGTGGATTTCCGCGCAAGGCAACCCGGACATGCATCATTCATCATCCGGAGCGGAATCAAGGCAGTCCCTGGCTTGCATGCCAGTTTATTATTTTTCTTAGTTAATTTGTAAATTAATTAGGAATTTGTACATTATTTGGACTGTATTATTTGGACTGTACTATTCTTTTATTCGGGACTGTATATTTATTCGGACCCTCTGCGCGAGGGCATAATTGTAATAAGTGTGCGTGTGTGTGATGTATGTCTTCCAACCCCACGTCTTTCTTCCCTTTTATTTACCCGCTTATGATGGTTAGATTAGGGCATATTTCAATTAGCATACAGTATGATAGCATGTTTGCATTCATTCATCTGTTTTGCATGCACCGGGCTCGGCGCATCATACTAACTGCATTTGTATTTCAATTCCAAGTTGAATACATGTTAGCTGCAGCATTTCATATGCCATGTTTAGAATAGCCGAGCCTGCTATAGTTTGCATTTTCGCATGTGTTGCATTAGGCATTTCTGTATACTTAGGATCATGCATGATTTCTAATGTAGTTTCTGTTTTGGCTTGGAGTACTCGGTGAGTTTTTATGCTTTAGCATCCTTGCATGCGTGTGAGTGACTGCCATGAATAGCATGCTTACCATGAGGCTAACTGCTTATGTGATATAACTGCTTGAATGCCTGTGGGTGAAGGTTGGGTTATCTGGATTAGAACAATTCATCGAATGTTTGTTTTAAGCCCACTAGATAGTGGCAAAACCATGTTTTCTAAGCCCACCCGAGGGTGGCAAAATCTGCATTTTAAGCCTACCTGCGGGTAGCAAACCATCTTTCAAAAACAAACATGAAATGTGTTGTTCCAATTCAGGCGATCCAGTCTATACTTGTATGCTGTGCGCATCACGTAGTAATCTAGGCTAATAACCGGAATAAGAACATACAATGTTTTCAAAACTAGATATCACGGTTAGTAGAGGCCGGTCTTTGACCGGGCGAGCGGGGGTGCTCACGAAGTGACCTTCCCCAATCGTACGCAAGTTCCCGAGCCGAGGCAACTTTGGTGATGACGGACACGTGGCCTTTGGCACCGAGTCAGGGTTTCCTAAATTTCCCCATAAAAAATATTTAGGTGGCGACTCTATATCTGGCAAAGCAATCCATGTTTGGCACTTCTTTCAAAAATTTGTTTTCTCAAAAACGATTTGCCGGATTTGGACTTTTTGGTTCAAGATTTAGAACCGTGACAATCGAGTCCTCGAACTGAAGTGAGCCCAAATGAACAGAACGGGACTAAACCCTCCCGGGGCGTTCGGGGACGTCTACAGTTTCTGGCGACTCTGCTGGGGAGTTAGAGCACTTGACTCGAACTCATGATATTTGGTTTTGACTACACTTGTGTGTTTCTTTGCATTGCATTTGCATTGGTGCGCCTAGGACACCATGTTTGCCATATGCCATTCCCGAACGATTTGCCGGAGGCTTGTCTTGTCAAGGCATGACCATAAGGCTGATCGGCTATGGGCTCTGACAGCATGGGAACACAAACCCCGGTTTTACCGAGGCACCCTTTTTGACCATTCGACCTAGTGCATATTCGGATCCATAGTGACCATTCCAAACTAGGACAGGCTGCTTACCCGTTTATAGGTTGTTTGAAACCGCTGCGTACGTAGTGAAACCCTAGCTCCTGACAAAATAGGACAGGGAAACCCTACCCCAACATAGGGGTGTTTTGGCTCTCACTTATCTGTTATGTGCTTGTTAGAGTGCGTCTCTACAGGGAATGCATGTATCAGTTTATGAGTTTGGGCATCAGGCCTACAGGCATCAGTCAGTTATTTGAGAATCAGTTATCTGCGGGTATCAGGATTCAGTTTTCGGAGACAGTGATTCCAGGAATATTGATCAGTATTTGAGGACAGTGTGTATTCAGCTTATCAGCCATGTGTTGTTATGCCCAGCCGTGTGTTGTGTATTTAATTTAAGCTGTTATGCTGTCCGTTTATCTGGTTATTTATTTCCTTTTCGCTTTATTTATCTTTTTGCTAGGGCAGGGTTTTTAGCACAATTGCTTCCGAACCAGTAGATATTCCCCAAGCACTTTGGGCAAGAGGTCGTCGGCTCAATCGATCTGAGGATCTGGTTGACGGACATCCAGTGTTCCACTCCCTACCCCCAGTTGTTAGAAGAAGGCCAAGAAGGCGCAGTGTGTCAGAACAGGGATTACCGGGGTAGCGGGCTACTTTAGCAGTGAACAGTCAGGTTGGGGTTTCTGTTTCCGCCATAGAGATACACTTACCGATCAGTCAGCTGGACCAACAGAATATGGCCGGGATAAAGGAAATGATGCGTCAAATGCAAGAGAGCATGAGACAGATGCAGGAGGATGCCATCCGCCAAGCGGAATTTTCTAAGCAACAGGCCACAGTCATGGCCCAGCAGGCCGAACTAATCACTAGGCTGCAACAGCAAAATGCAGCATCTGCTTCACATCAAGCTCCTCATCCGCCAGGGGCTCCATTACCCGAGCAGGCACCTACTGTTTAGAATACCCTCCCAAACACCCAAAACACCCTACCCAATGCCCAGAACATTCAAGAGGACACGGGCCTTCCAACGGGGCTGGCTCCGCCCCCGCTTCCGCCTCAACTGTCCAAAACCCATACACCTGCCAACCACCCGGACTCTCCCTTCGAGTTCGAGATAGACCATATAGCTCTGAAATTGAGCAAGCTTGAGAAGCTTTTCAAGAAATCCCAGGGGGTGAAGGCTATTCCGGATATCGAGGACGGATATACCGATGTGGCCGTGACATTGCCAGACAGATTCAAAATGCCCCAGATCGATCGCTTTGATGGATCCGGGGACCCCATGGTCCATCTTCGGCTATTCTCAGACATTCTGCGGCCAATGGGCCTGACTAGACTACAAAAACTTTCACTATTCGGCCGAACTTTGTCAGGTGTGGCCGCCATCTGGTATGCAAAGCTGGAGGATGACGTCAAAAGAAGTTGGGATGAAATGGTTGAGGCCTTTGTTGCACAGTATTCGTACAATACCCAGATCGAGATTATAACTCGTGATCTTGAGACGACGAGGCAGGAGCCCAAGGAGACTTTCTCCGATTTTGTGACTCGATGGAGGGCAAAGGCATCGATGATGACTTTGAGGCCTACAGACAAAGACCAGATCAGGATGATTGTGCGCAATCTCCAACCAAAATTGATGCAGAAGATGGTTGTACTCCCCTTCCCCACCTTCTCAGACCTACACGAGATTGGGGTACAAATCGAGGATGCAATGAAACAAGGTCTGATTGACCAAGACCGGGAGCAACCCCGGAGGACATTTAACCGCAACAACAACGCAGGCCCGAGTGGCGCTGCAAACACAAGAGCTTCGGAGGTCAGTATGGTCACCACCATTCCCCCTCCCCATCCAAGGCCCGCGGCGGCCACACCCTTCTCCGGTGCATCCGGAAGTAATACCCAAACCACAAAATATTAGCCTAGAGGCTAAAGAACCTTCACACCCCTATATATGCCCCTGTCAAAGGCTCTGGGGGTATTAATCAGGAAGAAGCATTTGACGCCCCTGGAGCCGAGGCCACTACCAAATCCACTCCCTCCCTCTCATGACCCGACAAGATACTGCGCGTATCACCAACAGCACGGTCATGACACCGACCGTTGCTTTAGGTTGCGTCATGAGATCCAGGATCTTATCGACAAGCAAGTGATCGCGCCTCCCGAAAAACCCAACGTCACAATAAATCCCCTCCCACCACATAACCAAGCCCCTCCTCCCAACAGAATCAACTTCATCCAAACTGGGGTCGTGTCTTACGATCCCAGTATCTATATCACCCCATCCCACCTACCTAAGCCGGAGGTGATCCTTCCTGTCTGCACTGACTTGTGCATGATAGACATCTCCACAACCCAATCTGAGCCAAAGGTGGTGACCACCGAAGATGGGACAGGGCAGATTTCAGAGAAAAGTGGGGTTGTTGAGTTTGGGATGGAACAGTCTGGGAATCTCGCTGCAGGGGCCTATGATCCAAGTGAATACATCCAGTCAGTGGGCCAGTCTGAGCCGAGTGTGGGACTGCCAGATAAAGATGAACTGTGTGTGATTCAGGGGGATGACCTGACAACAATGGAAGAGGACTTTGCCAACCTCCAGTTCTTCAACGACCAAGAATCAAGCGATGCAACAATCAACTGGTTTGAATATGAGGAGTCGGCAGAAGTTATCGGATGGTTAGATGATCAACCAGACATTGTGGAATATCAACCAGAACAAGGCCCGGCAGGGGCGAGAGTATCAGTGGTGGCCGGAAGGGCCGAGAGTCAGAATACACCGCCAGAGAGCGCCGGCACTAAGAATTTCGCTCAGAATTTGGGGATTGTAAATGCAGGGAATATTGACCAACCAGCTGTACTGACACAGTTGGAACAACAAAGATTTGAGGATTCCGAGAGAATCAGAAAAGCTAAGGCCCATGTGGGGGTTGAGAGTGCTGTGTGCACAGGAACAGGAAATGCTGTGGGCATGAAGACTGAAGGTGCTGCGAGTACGATCATACCGGAGCCGGACAGGTGTCTGTCAGCTGCCGACGGAATGTGGTGGGAAGACGATGACTTATGTCTTGCCCACACAGATGAGGACTGGGGGAGTAGTCAACCAGATGACACCTGGTATCTCGATGAGATCGCTCATATGACAAGAAGTGGGCGGTATTTCAAGCCTCCGCACTTAGACCAACCTGAGGCATCTAGGAAAGACAAGGAAGCTGAGAAACAGAGAGAGAAACAGATTGAAGAAGAAGCTGTGCTCAAGCAATTAAAGAAGATACAAGCAGACATCTCCATCTGGGGACTGCTTATGGCGTCGCGAGTACACAGACAGGCTGTCCTATCTGCTATGGACAGGGCCAAACTCTCTATAGACACTACACCAGAGCAGCTGGTTGGGCTGGTTTTTCCGGGAGGAGGTTCCCCGGCATTAACCTTTTCAGATAAGGAATTGCCGCCTGAGGGCGTGAATCATAATAAACCTCTCTACATCTTCGTAGAATGTAGAGACAAGTGGATACCGGTGGTACTTGTTGATACCGGGTCTGCCATCAATGTTTGCCCAGCCAGAACAGCATATGCAATCGGGTTGAAGCCCGCGGACTTCATCCCGACAACTCAGGTGATCAGAGCATACGATAATACTAGCAGAGAAGTGATGGGGACTGTCAAGATTCAGACCCAGGTTGGTCCAGGACAACACAACATCGAATTTCATGTCTTGGACGTTCCCGCAACCTTCAACTTACTCTTGGGGCGGCCGTGGTTGCACCAAGTAAAGGCAGTCTCTTCCACTCTACACCAAATGCTGAAGTACCCTCACGGGAAGGGGGTAGCTATTGTCTTCGGAAACTCTTCCATCCATCCGCCGCCGGAAGTGTCCACACCGGTTCTGGAAATCGAGCACGGCACGGAGGATGTGTTCTTGTCAGGGTTCACTTTGGCTGAGGCCCGGGTAGTGCAGAACATTATGGCTGTGAATGAAGGTGTGTACGTCAGTGCTCAATCCGTCTACCTCATGTACAAGTTACAACACATCCCCGGGATGGGATTAGGAAGAAGCGGCCGGAAGGGCGTCTCAGCATTGGCCGAAGTGCCACACAACCCTCATACCTTTGGATTGGGTTATCTGCCCACCAAAGAGGACTGGGTGAGGAAAGGAAAGGAAATGGCCGGCAGAGCCAGAGCAAAGCAGGCTGGGAAGCCATTTGACTTGATGCATAGGCCCATTCAGGGTACCCTGAACGGACGCTTCGTCCGGGAGGGGGAGGACTTTCCGTTTTGCGGCTTCCCAGAACCATGGCTAAACGCGGAGAAGAAGCGCGTGCCAGGCTTCGAGATCTTCTTCGACCTGCAACTATCCGGGGATGACGTTGCCATAGAGCAGACAGACCCATCAGCTGAGGTTGAGCAGTGTAAAGCAGTGGATCCTGAGGGCACAGAATTTGAAATGGGGGTAGCACTGACATGTCTACTCTCTGATCCTCCGATCGACCATAAATGCTTGGGGGATAACTTCGAGGTTTCCATGATTGGGGATGAAACGGCTGCGAGCCAACCAACAGCTATCTTGGATGCATCTATCGCACCCTCTCTCACTTGGCAATACGAAGAGGGATTTTTGTCCAGCAGCACCGGGTCAGGTAGTGAGCCGGAATCTGATTCCACCGAGTCTTGTGAGTCGGAATCAGATTCCAGCTCGACTGAGTCTGAGTCTGGTACTCCTGGGGATGTTAACCCGGATGCCACAGTCCTGTCTAGGTCGTCTTTTTCCTTTTCATTTGAGTCTGTTGTAAATGAATCGGACGATTTGGATGTGCCTAATGAGAATCAAGCAACTGTGGTTTCTGAGTACTTTTCTGTGCCCTTAATTTATTGCATTAATTCAGACTTTCAAAATTTTGAAAACGACGAGGACGAAGTTCCTCCGGTTTTGCAACGATTAATTGAGCAGGAGCAGGAAAGATTTGTTAAACCCCTAGTGGACGAAATCACTACCATGAACATTGGTACTGAGGAGGACCCGCGGCTGGTCCAGATCGGGTCCACGTTGTCTTCGGAGGAACGCGAGCGCTTAGTTGCTTTATTAAAAGATTTCAAAGATGTTTTCGCGTGGTCTTACGAAGACATGCCTGGAATCGATCCTGAGATTGTACAGCATCGGATCCCCCTTGACCCCGAGGCCCGACCAGTCAAGCAGAAACTCAGGAGGATCCGCCTGGACTGGGCTCTCAAGATTAAGGAAGAGGTCACCAAGCAAATCGACGCAGGCTTCCTGCTGGTATCTGAATATCCGACTTGGTTGGCCAACATTGTTCCAGTGCCGAAGAAGGATGGCAGGATCCGAGTATGCGTGGACTTCAGGGATTTGAACAGAGCTAGTCCGAAGGACGACTTTCCCTTACCGCATATTGATGAGTTGGTGTATTTTACAGCAGGGCACGCATTGCTTTCATTTATGGATGGCTTCTCAGGTTACAACCAGATAGTAATGGCACCAGAAGACAGGGAAAAGACTGCATTCACCACCCCGTGGGGGACATACTGCTATAGAGTCATGCCGTTTGGGTTGAAGAATGCTGGAGCTACTTATCAACGGGCCGCGACCACAATATTACATGATATGATCCACAAGGAGGTTGAGGTGTACATGGACGACATGATTGTCAAGTCCAAAGAAAGAGAGGGCCACTACACCGCCTTGCATAAGTTTTTTCAAAGGATCAGGGAATTCCGGTTACGGCTGAACCCTCAAAAGTGTACATTCGGTGTTACAGCGGGAAAAATGCTGGGGTTTCTGATTACACAAAGAGGCATCGAAGTCGACCCTTCCAAAATCAAGGCCATCCTAGAAATGCCCCCACCAAGACTGAAAAGGAGGTGAGAGGCTTTCTGGGTAAAGTGCAATTCATAAGACGGTTTATCTCAAAATTAACCTTGACTTGTGAACCACTTTTTGGTCTCCTGAAGAAAGGCAAGAAATTTCAATGGGACGGCCGATGTCAAGTAGCGTTTGAGCAGATCAAAGAATATCTACAGAACCCGCCCGTTTTATCACCACCAGAACCAGGGAAACCGTTGATTTTGTACCTATCAGTGACTGAGACCACGATGGGCTGTATGCTCGCACAAGAGTCTGAAGACAGGGTGGAGAGAGCCATCTACTATCTGAGCAAGAAGATGCTAGAGTATGAAACTCGCTATACACCGCTGGAGAAGGCTTGCTTAGCTTTGGTATGGGCTACCAGGAAGTTGCGGCACTACCTGTTAGCTCACTCCGTAATGTTGGTTTCACGACTCGATCCCATCAGATATCTTTTCGAGAAACCAGCACTTACGGGTAGGCTAGCTCATTGGTTGCTGTTGCTCTCCGAATTTGATTTGAAGTATGTCACACGCAAGTCAGTCAAAGGAAGAGCAGTAGCAGAGTTCCTTGCCGACCATCCGGTTGAGGGGGATGAAGCAGTTGAGTACTTATTCCCAGATGAGGCCATTTTGCATATCGACGACGAAGCCTGGACGATGTACTTTGACGGAGAGTCAAATCAGTACGGGTACGGGATAGGAGTGCTGCTGATAGCACCCGACAATTCCCGTATTCCCCTAGCCTTTAAACTCCGATTCAAAGTCTCGAACAATGAAGCAGAATACGAGGCATACATTGCTAGCCTAGAAGCAGCCCTAGAACTAGGGGCAAGACGACTGGACGTCATTGGGGACTCGAACCTTGTTGTGTCTCAAGCAAAAGGAGACTGGAAAGTAAAAGAGGAAAAGATGATGATGTATCACCAAACCTTGGATTTGCTAATTCCTCGGTTCGAGAAACTAAGTTTTACTCATCTACTAAGAGAGAACAACAGGTTCGCAGATTCTTTAGCAACTCTATCTTCTATGATAGACATCCCGTGTGGAGTCCGGATGCGTCCAGTCATCATTGACTAGAAGTTTGCACCAGCCTATGAGTCGATTGTTGCTATAGATGAGGTTCAGGACAAAAACCCCTGGTATTACGACATTTGGAATTTCTTAGAGAAGGAAACATATCGGCCGGGGGCAAATGCCAAGGACAAAAGGGCAATAAGAAGATTGGCCGTTCAGTTCATCATCTGTGGGGGTAAGCTGTACAGGAGAGGTCATCTGGGAATGCATAAATTGTGTGTTGATGCCGAAGAGTCGAAGCGCCTAATGGAAGCCATCCATGGAGGAGAATGTGGAGCACATATGAATGGGGTAATGCTGGCACGGAAGATCCTCAGACAGGGGTACTACTGGTCCACCATGGAGGAGGATTGTATCGGTTTCGTCCGGCGATGCCACAAGTGTCAGATCCATGCAAATCGCATGAACATCCCGCCGACAAAGCTGTACAATATGACTTCACCATGGCCATTTTCAGTCTGGGGAATTGATGTGATCGGGGCTGTTACGCCAAAGGAGTCGAATGGGCATGAGTTCATCCTGGTTACGATAGATTATTTTACAAAGTGGGTTGAGGCCCAATCTTACGCGGTGTTGAAGGCTTCGCACGTTGCAAAGTTTATCAGAAACAACATCATCTGTCGCTACGGGGTCCCAAATGAGATAATTTCAGATAACGGATCCCACTTCAAGAAGGAAGTGATAGACTTGTTGGAAAAATACAACGTGGCTTTTCATAAGTCATCTACCTATCGGCCGCAGACCAACGGAGCAGTTGAGGCTGCCAACAAGAACATCAAGCACATATTGCAGAAGATGGTGGAAACCTACCGGGACTGGCCAGATAAGCTGCCGTTTGCTCTGTGGGGCTACCGGACTTCAATCAGAACTTCTACCTGGGCGACTCCGTATTCATTGGTTTATGGGATGGAGGCCGTTCTACCTATTGAGATTGAGGTTCTGTCATTACGAGTATTGGCTGAGTGTCAAATAGCCGAGGCGGATTGGCAACAGAGCAGATTCGAGAAACTCATGCTTTTCGATGAAAGAAGACTGAAAGCGCTGTACCACATTCAAGGCTATCAACGCAGAATTGCCTGGGCTTTCAACAAGAAGGTTAAGTCCAGGAATTTAAAGGAAGGAGATTTGGTACTCAAGGACAACCGAGCTCCCATCCACGACCCTAGGGGCAAGTTCAGACCTAATTGGACTGGTCTCTACATCATCAAGTCTATCTGGTCAGGTGGAGCTGTGGTTCTGATGGATCGAGATGGCTTAGAGTTTTCACAACCGATCAATTTGGACAAGTTGAAGAAATATTATCCTTGAGAGGCTCGCTAGGCCGAAAACCCGAAAGGGCGACCTAGGCAAAACTCAGAGCACAAAAAATTTGAAAATATAAAAACTGAGCTCGCAAGGTTGAAAACCCGCAAAGGGCGGCCTTGGCAAAAGTTAGAGCGTAAAAGGAGAGCGAAAATACCCGAGCGAACCTAAGCCTGAACTACGTAAGGCTTGATTCCCATCTTTGGGATACGTAGGCAGCTTCATCCTGAAGTTCAGCCATAAACATTTTCCCCGATCAACTTTGTCCATTTTGATCATCTCAGTCATCCTTGTCCATCAACATTCATCCTGATCTCCGGTGCAGTGCTATTCAGACTAGGGGCAACTTTCCGTTGCCATACAGTGCTGCGGTATCTATCAGACTAGGGGCAACTTTCCAGTTGCTAGGATCCGGGGTTGTGCATCTTAGTGACAGATCTCAGGCGTGTCCAGTTCTGATCCATGTCGAAAATAGTTTTGAAAAGTTTTAATAAAAGTTGGCTTTGTTCAAATTAATCTTTTTACAACTAAGACCATTTTTGGACCAAAACGAAAAATTTTCAGTACCACAACCTTCAATTTCATTGATTTCAAAATAGAGTTCTCCTGCTCTTGCATACAATTGAAGTTGCTTTTTATTACACTCATAATGAAAACTTGAAAGTACTAATAAAGCAATAAATCTAGGGCATAGTCAAGTCAGGTGTCCCTGCGCCCCCTCCCAGAGCTAGTCGAAGCCTCTGATGCCGAGCTGGGCCCAGTCTGCGCCTCCTCATTGAGCCAATCCCAGCACTCGTCAGACAAAATGCAACTGAAAGTGGGGGCGGGGGCCAGGAGCTCTCTATTTTCCCATGCTGCGGCCTGCCGAACCAGCTGTGCGCCTCGGACCGGGAATGTAGCCGGGTACTCTATCCCCTCTGGTGGGCAAGTTTGATCATGACCGAACTGGCGTAGGATACGGAATGGGAAATAGAATGCGCAGTGAGTCAAGCCAATCAATCGAATCCCGATCTGCCGGGACATGCTGTAACTCATTGCTGGAAGATTGAGCCAAGGACAGCGCCAAGCAATGCGATCCGCAGACAAATTGCACATCCAGTCAAACCACCACCTTTCATCAGGGGCATCGACTAGGCGCTGTCGAAAGAAGTAGCCTCGAGCTGAGTAGGCTGGGCAAGAATCCACAACCTGTAATTTATCCATCAACCATACCTGGGGAGGGATGAAAAATGAGAGAATAAAGAATAGAGAGATGTACGACGAGAGAAAAGTAAGAAAAAGGGTTTTGTGAGAAAAACCGAGCCTGAGGGCCGAGTGATGTGAGCAAATACATATGTGAGATTGGGTGGGAAACATTACCTGCAACAACAGTGGACTCCCGGAAAATCTGGTCGTCTCCCGGCGATAGAGAGCATCCAGACCCATCAGCGTTTCGGCCAACGTCAGGGCGACACAGCTCTTTCCTTCTTCAAGCCTTGAGTAACTTCAATCAGACGAACACTGGATCCTCCAGAGCTTGAGGCAAACAGAAAATGAGATAGCATGCACAAACAGAGGGCATGTCGCCGGAAACCTTGCCAATGATGGTCACTGCGGTCACCAGCATCGGAGAACCGATAAATCAGGCTCGGGATATCCAACATTCCGTCACAAATCAGGGACCGAACATCATGAGCGGTAAGTCCACACATCCGCCCTAAGGTTTGGGCATGGCCAAAATTAAGTTGAGGCAAGATCTCTTCCGAACGCTCGGACTCCATTAAGACTCGAAAATCTTCGAAAGTTGGACATACCTCTTGCCCGCCGAAACTAAAGACGTGCGTCACCGGGTTCCAAAACCTCGCCACGGCATGGAGGAAGGGAAAGTGCAGCGGAGTGCGGCTCAGCGTGAATAGTGCATTCAAGCCGAAACCCCGAAAATTCAACTTTTCCGAGCCATCTAAAGAAGCCATCCAAACTGTGAGATTTTCGGCGAGAAAGGCTTCCATTTTGGTGAAAAACTAAGATGAAATGAATCAAACACGGGTTTGAGGCTTTTAAAGGGGATGAGACACTATTCGGGGACACGTGTCAAAAATTTGGTGGCTGCTGAGCAAAGTGGCCGGCCGGCCACCTTTTCTAGCAGGCCGGCTACCTTTTCCCCCTCAGATACAAAAACTGGCCGGCCGGCTCCCAAAAGTGGCCGGCCATGCTCCCATGTGTGCCATTGGTCCTGTTTTACCCCCCAGAGGAAAGTTCCAGGCATTTCCAAGCATCGGGTGTATCGAAGGCCTCCATTTCCCTCTGTTTCGGATGCGTTCCATTGCCCAGATCGTCCGAAGTACGCTTTGTTTTGTTTATCAAGTTGTAATTTTTGCTTATCGAGTTGTCGTTTTGTTTATCGAGTTGTAAGTTTTGTCGAGCTGTCGTATTTTGTGTTTTGAGTTGTTACTCTTTGTTTACGCAATTTTGTTAAGTCTTGTTTGTTTATCGAGTCGTTAACATTGTTGTATTTTGCTTATCGAGTTATAAACTTGCTAAGATTCTGTTATTCCTTAGTGAGTCGAGTTATTTGATTTGTTGCGTCGGTTCATTACCTGACCCGGTAAATACACAGTGCACATTTCCATTCAATCCCATTTTTGTGCAAAATGATGCGATGCGATGCGATGCTGAGAGCATAAAATACAACACTTTTTCAAAAAGCTGTTTCACCCCATCATATTTCCTTTTACAAACAAAGGTACAAGTTTTACAGAAAATAAAACTGCCTAACAACATGCAAAGTGCTACAAACTACTAGCAAAAAGGAAAACAAAGCAAGGAACAACAGCATCAACGCTCTCGGGAGTGGGAATGAGAGGCCCTCCTCATCCTCTTCTGCGAGACAACCTCTGCACCACCATCACCATCCGGGTCGGAGCTGTCATCTTCATGATCCCCCTCAGCCTCGCCTCCACTCCCGGAAGCAAGACCGGAATCCCCCTCCTCAGCGGATGTCTCCGACTGACGGCCTGCGACCTCCTCTTCCTCATCCTCATCGGGCTCCGCCTCTATAATATGTGCCCTGCGTCTGTGAGAGGACCCTCCTCGAGCCCCTCGAAAAGGCCTGGATGGCCCAGCTCCTTGAAAGGGCCCAGATGGCCCAGCGCCCCGAAAAGGTCCAGACGATCGACCTCCCTGAGAAGGCCTGGGTGGCCCAGCCCGCGGCGGAGCATATACAGGAGGCATCTGAAAGTGAAGAGTTCAATACATCAGTTCAAATATGAAAATCAGATGCGAGTACAGTATGCGAGTAGGGTGTGTGTCAGATGTGCTCTACACAAACAACCTATCAATGCAGTAGAATGTTCAAAACCAGCGTGTTATCAGAAATATGATAAATGCAAGAAAGATGAACAGTACCTGTACACCCATAATGGCCAGTTGTGCCTCCCTCCGCAGGATCATGCCCTCAAATGCGGCCATCACTCCAAGCATCTCATCCACGTACTCAACAGGAGGCTGTAGATACAAATGCGAAACTATCAGTAAAGGAATGAATGTCTAAGTATCCGACTGATAAATCAAAGCTGTAGAACACATCGGTGGCGAATCAGGATCTTTGACATATCTGTGGTCAGGAAGGGGAGGCTCCAGCGAGACCTGATAAGGAACCCCAAATCGCCAACTCGTCAACTCGGTCGGCATGTCTGGCCACCCAGGATGATGAAGAGTCGGAGGAATCGGGGGAACCGATCCACCCCATTTCTGGATGTACCGGCCCCGCTGCTGGAAGGAATATCTGTAGCCCGAGCCTGGCTCGAAGATAGCACACCAATAGGCCTCATCGAGGGAGTGCGCACTCCCGTCAAGGGAGGCATCAGATATATGTGGCGAGAAGTGGCATAGTCCCCCTCCTCAAGATGTAGCAAAGCATCAGTGCCCAGCATAGCACTAACAACATCCCGGGAAGAGAGCCTATCAGCAGTCCGCATAGTAACTGGGGGTGCTGCGGGAGGGTCCTGAGAAGTATAGCCCCATACTTGATGCAAGAAGCGTTTCCCCAGAAACCATGCTCTACCAACTGGTCCCTCAAATAGGATCCTATACTGGGAAGCGCCCGATCCTCCAGCATACTGAAATTGGAGACCATCACCCAAGGGCGCCCAGGGCTGCCAGGTAATCTGCAGATAACCAATGCATAAACCAATCAGAAATCGGGAATGTACAAAACAGATCAAAGGTGAAAACGGAAGGGACTGAGAGTTCTGAAATACCTCCATCGTCCGCACAGTGTCGAAATACTGCCGTAGATAAAAGAGAGTCTCTCGGGGTCTCGGCCGGTGCTGGCCCTCGAATACCAGTGAGTACGGGGTCATGAGGGGCCCTGCCACCACCAACTCTGGGGCTAACGTCGGGAAATATACATAGACCCATAACTGAGGAAAGCAGTGCAAATACAAAGTGCTGAGGGCAAAATACAGAGTGTAAAGTGCGTTGTGTGTGCAATGTACAAGTAATGAGGAGCAGAAATGTAAATCAAGAGGACAGAAAGTACCTCCCAGGCCCTCCAATAACCGCCAAGTAAGTCTCCCTGCCCGCAGGAGGTCGCGCTCATGTAGCAGTAAAGGGTAGCCAAGCCGGCGCCACCCCAATCATACCGTCTGACCTGTGATAGGTCCACCAGAGCGCTCAACAGATACAGCCCAACCGTGTTCCCCCTATCGGCGAACAGAGTAGTCCCGAAGAGGAACATAAGAAAACCACGGGCATACTGCTCTGCCTCCTCAGGAGTCCCGGGCTCCATCCCCTCCCTCCGAAAGTGGGAAGAGAACCAGGTGTATCGGACTCTCCCTGAAGCTCTATCAACAGGCGGGCGGGCCCCCAGCAAATGTATCCAAGCGGCCTCCCATTCGCCCATGTCCTCGTCGTAAGGAACGGGCCGACCTCCTATGTCTAAGCCAGTCAATACAGTAAAATCTAGCGGGGTCATAGTCAAATCCCCAGTGGCGGAAAAATGAAAGGAGTTGGTGGTGTCCCACCATCTCTCCACCAAAGCTGCCATCAGTGTCCTCCTGGCAGGACAACGCGATAACCCAGCGCAGAAGGACCCGAACCCTGCCAAATCAACTAAATCCCGGACAGCCTCCGGGAGCTCAGCGTACCAATCTCTAGCAGCGGTGGAGCCGTATCCCCGCACCGTGCGAGAACCAACCTGCATTCAGAATGAATACATGTGTCAGTATAAAATGAATGAGCTGTGTGCAAATGAGATGAATAAGCTGTATGCAAGTAAATGGGCTGTGTGTTCAGAAAATCCGAGTTAGGGCTGCGTGTTCTACTCTCAATCAGTGTGTGCTGCGTGTTCACCTTCAATTTGGGCTGTGTGTTCAGAAAATCTCAGTTAGGGCTGCGTGTTCCATTCTCAATCAGTGTGTGCCGTGTGTTCACCTCAACGACGAGCTGTGTGTTTGACATCAAAATATGGACTGCGTGTTCATCTCAAAATGTTTGGGCTGCGTGTTCTATTCTCAACCAGTGTGTGCTGCGTGTTCACCTTCAATTTGGGTTGTGCGTTCAGAAAATCCGAGTTAGGGCTGCGTGTTCTACTCTCAATCAGTGTGTGCTGCGTGTTCACCTTCAATTTGGGCTGTGTGTTCAGAAAATCTCAGTTAGGGCTGCGTGTTCTATTCTCAATCAGTGTGTGCCGTGTGTTCACCTTAACGACGAGCTGTGTGTTCGACATCAAAATATGGACTGCGTGTTCATCTCAAAATGTTTGGGCTGCGTGTTCTATTCTCAACCAGTGTGTGCTGCGTGTTCACCTTCAATTTGGGCTGTGCGTTCAGAAAATCGGAGTTAGGGCTGAGTGTTCTACTCTAAATCAGTGTGTGCTGCGTGTTCACCTTCAATGCGGGCTGTGTGTTTAGAAAATCTGAGTTTGGGCTGCGTGTTCTACTCTCAATCAGTGTGTGCTGCGTGTTCACCATCAATTTAGGCTGTGTGTTCAGAAAATCCGAGTTAGGGCTGCGTGTTCTATTCTCAACCAGTGCGTGTCGTGTGTTCACCTCAACGACGAGCTGTGTGTTCAACATCAAAATATGGGCTGCGTGTTCATCTCAAATGTTTGGGCTGCGTGTTCAACTCTCAATCAGTGTGTGCCGTGTGTTCACCTCAACAATGAACTGTGTGTTCGACATCAAAGAATGGGCTGTGTGTTCATCTCAGAATTCAAGTATTGGGCCGTGTGTTCAATTCCCTACCGGTGTGTGCCGTGCGTCCACAATCAAATTATGGGCCGAGTGTTCAGAAACTCAAGTGATTGAACTGTGTGTTCAGAATGCAAAAAGGATGTTGTGTCATAAACTAAACATTCTAAATAAGCTGCTTACTCAAAATGAGCAGACAAACATGGCAAAGACACGAAGTGCATGAAAAACATAGAATATGTTGCAGAAAAAGGTAAAAACGAAGTAAATACCTCTCGTGCCTCATATGAAAGGTGATACTCTGGCTCCCGCAGAAGCAGATCTCCGGGCACTCGCTCATCAAAGTCAGTGAAGTGACGAAAAACGGCCCGCGGAAGAACGTGTGCCGGCGGGGCGTACCTCTTGGGAATGAAGGGTCGAACCCTCGGAGGCAGAGTCATGACATCAAAATCATCCCCGGCACCTGGAGGACCTCCGCCGTGAGGAAAATGACTGGCCATTTCAGAAGATCTGCAAAAGGAGCAAAAATGAGCAAAAATGAGCAAAAATTGGAAAAAGTCAACAAAAGTCAACTCCCGAGAAAATCTTCCAAATGTTGAGACAAACTTACCTCAAGTGGCGAAAATGAGAAAAGAGGCACCGAAATCAAAATTTAATCGGTTCAAAGTGCTTAAAGCGGGAAGTTTTCGCGAAAACAACTTGCGTGGGGCGTTGAAAAACGCGTATGGAGCACAGATCTGAGTGAGAAAATGGTTTGGGAAGCAAGAGGAGAAGATTTCGGAGCAATGGTTATGAGCTCAAAGTGTTTGAGTGAGTGGATATAAAGGAAAGAAGGTGAAAAGACCAAAATGCCCGCGGATTTGGGCAAGTGGCCGGCCGGCCACCTTTTCTGGCTGGCCGGCCATCCTCTTTTTGAAACCTGGCCGGTGGCCTCCCCAGGGGAAAGAAACTGGCCGGTGGTGATCCCTAGGTGGGTCCCAAACTCTCTGCAAATTTTGAGGAAGATTGGAGTTCCCGGGACCTGAAAAAGTTCAAGAAAAGTGCACTTTCTGTCGCGAAATCGCTCCGCCGGAACTTCAGCTTCAATTTCTGACATGTGTCTTATCATTACTCATCAAAATCAAAGTGTATCCTTTTGTAACCTCTCCGAGAGGTGAACCGGAGACCACAATCGAGTCGCCCTCGCCGAAACGCGCATTTCCTTGCTCACCGTTTTGCGACAAACACGTGTCCTGATTTGCGATTATTCTGCATCATTGTGCATCTAACTTACATTCTCATGAACATACTTGCATTGTCATGCACGTCTGTTTGATATTACCATGCCTCTGTGTTTAAGCTTGCGTTGTCACGCACGCTCCTTTCTCGCACTGCGATGCATTCACCCACCGACACCGCTTTTGTCGAACTTTCGATATCACATTGAATATATCTTGCTAAAAATATTGTGCTTGTTGAGTTTCTCTCTTTTGCAGGCACGATATTGTATGTACGGCTCATTTGGAGCTGGCGCGGCCAGACGAATCGCGCAGGTATCGTATCTTCTCTGTGTGAGACGCGACGAGAATTGAATAATTCTCCGCATTCCTAACTGCATGAAATGTAGTTGTTGCTTTGCGTTCTTGCTTAAAACTGTTGCATCTATTTGCGAATATTTGCTTCATTACAGCTTGCTGCATTTGCATGAACATCGAGTTACATCTGGCCCTGTGCATATCGCTTTGCATTTTGCCCCTTTGCCTGCGGGCGCGCCTGCGGGCATATCTCTGTTTATCTTGTATGATTGTCTAAGTCTTCGGCCTTGTCAAAAATGGGTCGTCTCTGGGCTTTGACATTCACTCCCGTCATTTCTTGACTTCCGAGTTCTGTCAAATAGGGGCAACTGTAGACACCCCATTTTTGACCGACCTTGAGACTCAGACGTCACCGATCGAGCGCTTGGTGATGTTGCATATCGTGCTCGTCCAGAGGTTTCAGAGTCTCGGCCGTGAGCCCTGCCTCCGGACTTCCGGGCTTTTCTGTACTTTGCATCGGTTTGCGAACCAGGCTCGGTTTTCTCTGTTGCTCTTCCTAAGGGGAGGGAGAGGTCTCGTAGACCATCTCTTAGTGGCCGTGGGCTACATTTCGTGGTAGTAGGCCAATTTTGCCCATTTCGGAGCCCGGTTCCCAGTTTTCGAAGCCGTCAGGCCGTGTGCCTCGGTTCGGGACCGCCTAACCACCTCCGTTTGCTCCGGTTTTTGGGACACACCTTATTTACCCCCTTTTGAGGGACACTGTGGTCCGAGAGACTAACTTTGTGGTCGAACACCACTCCCGGTGCCCAACAGGCAGTTTTCGGGGCCTCGGACTGCGCGTCTTGGCCGCCGAACCTTCATTTTGCATCAGTTTTCGTTCATTTTTGGCAGGGACCTCTGTTTCATCACCAGGAAGGCTGTAGAAGGGTGGGAGGCCAGTAATTGTTCCAGCAACCAGTTCTATTTCCTTCATCGCCCTCCGACGTCCGTTTTTCACACTTCAAAACCAATGTTGACCATCCTAGGGTCACTTTCTTCAACTCTAACCCCCCATATTTGTGTTGTGCACACCTGGGAGGACACAAATATCACATGGCCGGCCAGTAATTGTCATTGACCCTTTTGAACCCCTCCTAAAAATGGCCTATTCTCTCTTCTGTTTTATAGTTGCCAATTTTGGACCACAGGGTTGTGTTGAGGACACCTGGGAGGCCACCAATTTGTGGTGGCCGGCCAAAAATTCAACTTGGCCTTTTTTACCCCTGGCCGGCCGGCCATGGGAGGTGGCCGGCCGGCCACCTGCAGCTCCAATACCTGGCCGGCCTTGATCCTTACAGGTGGTACATTACAGTTGTGCATCTTTTTTCCCTCCAAAACCTGTATCCGGAGGGAACTTTTTTGGAGGGAAACTTGAAGTGATTTCCCTTCCATTTTTCCCTCCTTTTCTCCCCCTCTCTTGGCCATATAACCAGCCTCCAGCTCTGGTGAAGAGGGTTGGGAAAAATTGCTCTCAAGCTTTGCATACACATCTCCCTCCATCTCTCTCTTTAACCCTCAAAACATCCAAGTTCTACACCCATTTCTTCATCACCACCTAGCACCACACCACCACTTCCATTTCCAGAAGCTTGGAGGTCTTCTCAGAGGCTAGGAGGCAGCTTTTCTTGGTCCAAGAGGTAGCAAAGGATTGGTCTTCAAGGGTGAGTTGATTTCTCCCTCTTTCTAGCTCATTTTTGCAAGTTTTCTTAGCCCCTTTTGCTTGTTGTTTTGAGCTCCGATCAAAACTGAAACTGGCATTTTTTTGAGCTCTATTTCATCTTTCATTAAGGGTCTTACCCTGTTTGGGACCCCCATTTTGCACTTGTTTCATTACCCTTTTGTATGCCATAATCTTGCATAGTATTTTTGGCCTATGTGTAATCTGTTTTGGAGCATGATGTAAACTGTAGATAGGCTTATTTTGAGCCCTTATTCAACGTTGAAGAAGGGTTCACTACTATTTGGGACCTCCATGTATCACTTTCCATTGCATCCCTCTTTGATCCCTATTTTTGCATGATTTATTAGCCTATTGAGATTCTGTTTTTGGACCTTGGTCCGAACTGAAAATGGCCATATTTTGACCCCCTCTTCATGTTTCATTAAGGGTCTATGGCTGTTTAGGACATCCTTTTTATACTTCATGTTATAGCTCTCTTGGTGCCCTTATTTTGCATAGCATTTTGAGTATACTTGTATCTGTTTTTTGGGTTTGTCATAAACTGTAATACATCATATTTTTTGCCCCTCTTCAATATTGTAGAAGGCCCCTTCCCTGTTTGGGGCCATAATTTGTGAGTTGCTTCATTACCTCTCTCTTTTTGGCCATTTTTGCATGCTAATTTAGTCCCACTTGTGCTCACTGTTTGGCCATGCTTTAAACTGTAAAAATGCTTGTCTTAGGGCTGCCTTGCTTCTTTCTTTTCATTTCATGTTCAAATTATGTTTGCATTGTATAGTTATAAGCCATTTCATGCACCAAAATCCATGTTTCGGGACTCGTTCCATGCATCGGGTTTCATTTCACCATGTTTCGGGGCTGTTTTGCATCTCATTTTGCCTCTGAAAATTGCATGATCATATGCCATATTCCATGTTTTGCCATGTCTTGTTAGAGTGGCATTCCGTGCCGTAGGTTCGGTCCTCGGTTTGCGTGCACGCGTGCACGCATTTCGAGTTGTCTCATTTTCATCTCATGGCCTCCTATGTGAGTGTGGTTGAGGTCCACTTGTGTTGGTGTAAGTCCATTGTGCATTGTGTATCCCATTTCATTTCATAGCATTGTGTATGCTAGGTTGTATGTTAGCACATTGCGTATGCCACATTACCTCGTGCATCGTGTATGCCATTTCATAGGATTGTGCATGTTAGGTTGTATCTTAGTTGCATTCATGCATGTCATGCATACTGCATTGTGTTTGGGGTAGGAGTTAGCCCGGGCACGGGAAACGAGGTATGTTCCGTACTCCGAGTGACGGAACGTGTCTCAATTCCCCAGTCACCGACACTCCGGATTGTCCATGATGGAGTTAGGTCTTAGTTGTGTTTTCATGTTGCATTCATTCCATATTGAGTTGTGCAATTCGACTCCTCGGCCATTATGCATTGATATGCGTGATTGGTGGCACGAGGATCGAGGCATGCATACATTTGTGAAAATACATTGCTATGCCCCTTTCCTGCTCTCTGTTGCAGCAAAATCAAGAATCAGCAGTCTTCCGAGGCTTGGTGCGCTTTCCAAGAATAATTGCAAAACAGAGGCTAATTGGGGCATCCCAGTGGATTTCCGCGCAAGGCAATCCGGACATGCATCATTCATCATCCGGAGCGGAATCAAGGCAGTCCCTGGCTTGCATGCCAGTTTATTATTTTTCTTAGTTAATTTGTAAATTAATTAGGAATTTGTACATTATTTGGACTGTATTATTTGGACTGTACTATTCTTTTATTCGGGACTGTATATTTATTCGGACCCTCTGCGCGAGGGCATAATTGTAATAAGTGTGCGTGTGTGTGATGTATGTCTTCCAACCCCACGTCTTTCTTCCTTTTTATTTACCCGCTTATGATGGTTAGATTAGGGCATATTTCAATTAGCATACAGTATGATAGCATGTTTGCATTCATTCATCTGTTTTGCATGCACCGGGCTCGGCGCATCATACTAACTGCATTTGTATTTCAATTCCAAGTTGAATACATGTTAGCTGCAGCATTTCATATGCCATGTTTAGAATAGCCGAGCCTGCTATAGTTTGCATTTTCGCATGTGTTGCATTAGGCATTTCTGTATACTTAGGATCATGCATGATTTCTAATGTAGTTTCTGTTTTGGCTTGGAGTACTCGGTGAGTTTTTATGCTTTAGCATCCTTGCATGCGTGTGAGTGACTGCCATGAATAGCATGCTTACCATGAGGCTAACTGCTTATGTGATATAACTGCTTGAATGCCTGTGGGTGAAGGTTGGGTTATCTGGATTAGAACAATTCATCAAATGTTTGTTTTAAGCCCACTAGATAGTGGCAAAACCATGTTTTCTAAGCCCACCCGAGGGTGGCAAAATCTGCATTTTAAGCCTACCTGCGGGTAGCAAACCATCTTTCAAAAACAAAAATGAAATGTGTTGTTCCAATTCAGGCGATCCAGTCTATACTTGTATGCTGTGCGCATCACGTAGTAATCTAGGCTAATAACCGGAATAAGAACATACAATGTTTTCAAAACTAGATATCACGGTTAGTAGAGGCCGGTCTTTGACCGGGCGAGC
This sequence comes from Camellia granthamiana, assembly GCA_036172215.1. Taxonomy (NCBI): domain Eukaryota; kingdom Viridiplantae; phylum Streptophyta; class Magnoliopsida; order Ericales; family Theaceae; genus Camellia; species Camellia granthamiana. The sequence goes on along the minus strand of CM069909.1, from coordinate 128,787,926 downwards.
GGGGGTGCTCACGAAGTGACCTTCCCCAATCGTACCCAAATTCCCGAGCCGAGGCAACTTTGGTGATGACGGACACGTGGCCTTTGGCACCGAGTCAGGGTTTCCTAAATTTCCCCATAAAAAATATTTAGGTGGTGACTCTGTATCTGGCAAAGCAGTCCATGTTTGGCACTTCTTTCAAAAATCTGTTTTCTCAAAAACGATTTGCCGGATTTGGACTCTTTGGTTCAAGATTTAGAACCGTGACAATCGAGTCCTTGAACTGTAGTGAGCCCAAATGAACAGAACGGGACTTAACCCTCCTGGGGCGTTCGGGGACGTCTACAGCCGCCTCCACAAGGCGCCCATAATCTCTAATCATAGACCCGGCCACTTGGAATATAAGTCTAGTCCTTAACTGCTTCTCGAACTCCAAATAACGGCGCTCTTCAGTCTCCACTAATTCAGGTGCAAACCTAAAGAGGCTAGTGAAGGTGGCCTCAAACTCGACCACTGGTGTGTTCAACTGCACCAGCTTAGAAAACTGGTCTCTCAATTTCTTCCTAACCGTGGAAGGTAGAAACTTGTCCTGGAAGGCGCTGATAAAAGCTCCCAAGTCATCCTAATGCGCCTACGCGCATACTTCCACTACCGACCCGCAACCCCCTTCAGTTGGAAAGATGCAAGGTCACCCTCAACTGGTTGTCCTCGATGCCAAGCATCTCGAACGTCTTCATTATTTGCTCTAGCGACTCATTTGCCTTCAGTGGCTCCTTGGGATCACCCAAAAACTCATCCGGAGTTGACTGGAAAAACTCTCTCTTCAGAAAAGATGGCCCTGCTTCAGCTACTTGGGCCCTGACTTGATTCTCAACCTTGAGAATGTCCATGGATTCCCGCAATGCTATGGCCATTTCACAGGCTAAGGGTCCCATGGCTTGTTGACCCACTGGTTCGGCCACATTGGCCTGACCAACTCCTTCCTCCTGTGCCGAAATATTGTCCGGTAGAGACATCTTATGCCTTTTAGGCCTACCACGCATACCATCACCTTGTCCTGACATCCTAATGAAGGTAACACAAGAGATTAGCACATTCACAAATGTGCCGAAGCTAACTCACTCGCGTCCTAATATGTTGGACAATAGTAATTCACTCCATCTAAGCACGTAGTCACATAAATACATACGAAGTTCATTTTCGGATAGTGACTATCTCGCGGCGTTGCCAGAGTTCCAATTAGAAATAGTAGTGATCAGGTGCCTTTCCAATAAGACTCCTATAATCAATATCCTAGAAATTAAATCTTGTACCCATATAATCACATAAGCATGTTATCACATAAGCATATAATATATACTAGCGTCTCAGCTAAACGAGACAAACCCATTGTGGTAATAACCATTTCCCACGTACCCAAAGTATTCAAACCCGGTATGCTCTGATGCCAACTTGTAACGCCCCCAAAATAATACAATAAATACAACCCATAAGCGGAAGGATAATAGAAAATAATATGCTTTCATTCATCAAAGTTCGTATACAAAAGATAATACATGCAATATACATTCATAAATGTTCATCATGAATCTACAGCATGTGTTACAATGATAAGAGAATTGAAAACTAAACAGGTTATCATATGCCCTATAGGCTTACATCTTTCCAAGTCATTGCTTAGTTATAACAAAAGTGAGCCTAGCTCTATACAGTTAAAGCCCTTGGCTATACAAAAGAATATAACAAAAGAAAGAAGCTCTTGCTCCTAAATGTCCCTCCAAACTATTGTCTTGGCGGAGGCATATCACTAACTCCTGAAAATGATTTTTCCCAAATAGGGTAAGCCAAAGCCCAGTAAGAATAATCTAACACAATATATGAGATTTAACAACGATATAAGTACAATGTGCATATACAATGCTTGTGACAAAAACATTCATATTTTATATAATCATAAAGCACCAAGTTCATATCTTAATCCATTTTCCTTCGATTCATTTCAATTCATGAGCCAATTTCATTATCTTTCAACAACCTAATTGAGACTACAACTCAGTGATTTTTCAATTAACATAATTACTACACAAACACTTCAATATGCCATTTTAGGAAAATTTCGTTCGCGGGATCGACACCCATGTATATGCGCGGTTTTGGGACTTTCACCCAGGACACTCCGGCTAACTTAATTTCAATGGAGTCCATCCCCTATCTCCTTCCAAACATGGAGTACATCCCCTTTCTCCTCCCAAACACAATACATATACAATGTATTTAAAACATAGTCATATTCAATGACAATCAACAATAAATTAGTTTTAGTTCACCTAATCCCCGTGCAATTTTTACAACAATTATAGCTATCATTCACTGATAGCCCAATACAGTTATTTCTAAACAGATATTCAATTTGAAGAAAGATAATTTATTCAAAATTTTCAAAGGTGTGAGGTGATACATATCCAACTCCACCATTTATTTCACTATTCGCTTAATTTCAGATTTATAACATCAATTTCATTTATTTATACAAAATAAATATTTGAATCAATTTAGGACAAATTTCTTTTTCCCCAAATATCAATCCAAAAGCCAAATCAACTACTTTGCCACAAGGTACCTCATTTTCAAACCCTATAACCCCTTTATATCATACTCACTCAAAACCCCTCTTTTGATTTTAAGCCCAAACCCTAGGTTTTTCCATAATATGCTCAAAGCACACCATTGTTACACAATCACCAAATAACTAAGTTAAAAACCATATGAAAGTGTAGAAAATCCTTACCTCAAAGAAAGAAGATGAGCAAGGCAAGGATGAAACTCCAAAGATGCTCAAACCCAACTTTGTTCGGAACAAAATAAAGATCTTGAGACGTTCTACCTTTTTTTCAAAGGCATTAGGGTGAAGATCCCAATGGATCTAGGTGAAATAGTAGAGAGAATATGAGTTTTAGAGAGACAAACTCAAGATCTAGGGTTTTGGAGAGTTTTAGAGAGAGAAAGGAATGAAAAAGTGAACCAAAAAGTCGTCTTCACGGACTGATATACACGCAGTCCGCTTGAGCGTGAAAAGTGGTGCTCAAGCGTCAGATACATTATTTCGCTTGAGCGCAAGAAGTGATCCTTGAGTGCAAAATACACACTTTCAGAAGTTTTGCAAACGAAAGACATCACTCGAGCTCAAGATTGGCCTTTCGAGTGTCCACCTACTCGAGCGTAGAAAACACAGCTCAAGCATAGAATACACTCTTCCAGTATTTGCAGGTCTACAAAAACACTAAGAGTTTGCAAATCCCACTTGAGCGCAAGAATGGCCGCTCGAGCGGAGGAGCAAAAATTGCAAAGCCCGCTTGAGCAGAGAAGCAAAAATCTGGGCAACAAAGGTTTGGAAAATCAAGCAACCAACCTATTCCAAATACACAGCTACAATCCAATAACCAAATTTAAGAAAGAACACGGGGGAAAAGACATGAACAACCATACAAGGCTATGAAATCTGAGTCCAAAACACAAAATGGGTTAGGTCTAAACCAGAAATGCTATAAAACGAATGTTGAAGATCATTGTATGAGTAGTTACAGAGAAGAGTCAGATCGAAAATGCGAAAAGATTGATAAGGAGGAGTATTGTAGCTCGACTTTTTGTGCCCCCTTTCGGCAGACGAATAAGCCCTACAGTATTGGACTCCTGCGGTTCTGAATTTGATCTTACAAATGCAATGTGAAATAGATAAACACCAAAGAGTTCAAATTCGGTAAATCTTTTTGAAAATCAATTTTGAATCAAATTGCCAAAAATGAATTGGTTTGCCAGATATAGAGTCGCTACCTAAATATTTTGAAAAATTTAGAAAACTCATGACTCATGCCAAAGGCCACATGTCCGTCATCACCAAGATTGTTTCGACTCGGGAACTTAGGTACGAGAAAGGAAGGTCATGAATTGAGCACCCCCTCTCGCCCAATCAAAGATCGGCCTCTACTAATCATGATGTGAATCTTATTTACATTACATGCTCTTATTCCGATTATTAGGCTAGCATTACTATGTGATGCGCACACACGCAAGTATAGACTAGCTTGAAAAAATTGGTACATTTGATTCATGCTTGTTTGCAAAATTGTTTCGAATATGTACCACTTGAAAAAGTGATCGCATAAAAACATTACTCAAATTATTCTAATTCAAGCAACTAGTCTTCATCCACAAGCATTCAAGAGTTATAACATTTAAGCACTTAGCCTCATGGTGAATATGCTAGACATGGCAACACTAACATACAATGCAATATGCTAAAACAAATAAAAGCTCACTTAGTACTCCAAGCCAAAAAAGATGATAGAGTTAGAATAATGTATGATCCTAACTATGCAATTCGACTAATGCAACGCATGCGATATGCAACTAATAGGCTCGGCTACTTAACATGGCATATGAATCAATTTGATAGCATGCGGTCTAAGCACGTATTCAAAGAAGTATTAAACTAACAATGCAAGTCAGAATGATGAACCGAGCCTTGGCGTATGCAATACAATGGATGTAAAGCATGAGAGATGCTAAACAAAACATGATGCCCTAAAACTAACCATCATAAGCAAGTAAATAAAATGGAGAAAGACGTGGGGTTGGAAGACATACACATTATTACAAGTTTGTGCCCTTACGCAGGAGGGTCCGAATAAACTAACTAGCTATGCTAATTACTACGAATTAACTAACTATTACAAACCAAATTAAACTATGCTAGCTTAATTATTACAACAAATTAAATAGTCTACGTAACTAACTATTAATTACACTAACTATTTAACAAATTAGAACTAACTAATGAATTACAAATTAGCTAATTACAACATGAACACAATATGAGAGAAGTATTAAGCTAACTACTCTAACTACTCTGTCTCGGGAAACGAGGAATGCTCATGCATGCGCGCAGATTTCCACCTGAAAAAAGCCACTATTCTGCTGCCAGATGCCTCTGTTGCACAGTAGAACACTTGCACTGCTTTTCACCTCAAAACCAACTCTGTTCTGTTTCAAAAGTCCACTACTCCATTCGACAAAAGTGGCCAGTAGTCCAGAAGTGGTGGCTTGCCGGCCACTGATGCCTGATTCTTCCTACTGTAACAGAGAGCAAAAAGAGCACAACCAAGGTATTCTCAAGGATTGTTTGTACAACTTACCCCTCCTTATCATCAATCAGCTCAAAGGAATGGTAAATTTGATTTACAAACCATCAATCGATGCAATTTCATTGCATGATGGCTTATGAACCAAAGGGTACAATTTCAATAAATGCACAAATAAAGACTCTCAAACCTCCTCCCTATCATGGATTAATCAAGGGAAGTGGTTGACGATGACTCTTGAACCGTTTTCATCACTAACAAGTATGAAATAATTCTAGACTAAAGGGTTCAATTAACGTCTAATTGAACCCAAACCAAGTTATTATCTTGAATCATTTTTAGCCCTCATTTTGTTACTCCATTTTAATTACCAACCATTCCTTGGTAAATTAAGTCCAAAGGTGAGCTTTAGGTCCTCTAATGGAAAGAAACATCAAGCCAAGAGTTGTTTCAGGCATGAGAGAAATGTCATGCCATTGGTCAAAGGATTAAACCATTAAGCACAAGACCTCAATCTCATGTTTTAAACAAACAACTAGTTTAAACCAACTTTCAAAGCAAAGCAAAGCAAAAGCTAAGAAAGGAGGGACGTTGCAGAAGTGATTAGGAGTGAAAACAAGTATGGAAAGCCATAAACAAATGCTACAAACTCAAATAGGTTGGTGGCTATAGCCTAAACCACCAAGCCCACGAGGACTATTACACTATAAGCATGCAATACAAGGCTCAAATTGAACACTTAAAAATAGTCCTAAAATAGTGCTAAATCAGTCCTAAAACATGCTGGAATTAAGACAAAAATAGCTAGAACAATAAGCGAAAACATGGAGCTATATAAGCTAGTAAACAAAGCACAAGGATGGGAGGCTACCCCCTCAAATTTTGGACTTTAAAACAACATTTTAGCCACTAAAAAAGCTCTGAAAACCAGTGTTTAAAAGCTCAAAAAAAGATAGTGTAAAGGCGGGAAACACAAGGGCAAAGGCTAAAGAAGCAAGGTGGAAAGAAATGTGAACCACCCCTCCACCCTTTAAGGCCTTAAACCACAAGTTTCAGCCCAAAATTATAGAGTTTATACAGTCTAAAAATAGCAGAAAAACAGCAAACAAAGCAAGGAAACAAGCCAAGCCTTATACCTCTTGAAGATGAAAACACTTCTAAGCAACAATTCAACACATACACAACCTCAAGAGCTCAAAGTAGGCTCAAAAGTACCTCAGCTCCAAAAATTTTCCAACCTTAAAGATGGAAGGGGAGGTCTCCTATATATAGAAAAACATCACACTCCCTGAGAAATATTAATACATACACGTGTAAGCAAGTGCATGCATTTGTGACAACAGCTGACAGAAAATATCTGCAAAACACACTTGTAGTCGGCAGGCCACACAAGTGGCCGGCAGCTAAGATCAGTAGCTGGCAGCCAATAGCAGTGGCCGGGAGGTCCCAAGGTTTTTCAGGCTTCAAGAACTATGGTTTTGGTCCAAGAACAAGGCAAAAGGTGTGCAGGGCATGAAGGCTCAAAGCTATGGCATTTTGCTAAGGACTTCGAGCACTAGACAAGAATATACAAATTCATCATTAGGTGTGCAAGCGATGGTGTCCAAGTCATAAGGGCGATCAAAAATGAGGTGTCTACAAGTATAAGGAATAAGAGAACGTTTCTAGATACGTATTGCAGAGTTAATGCTTTGGCAGTCTCTAAGGCAGCCATTAATGGAAAACTTGACCTCTGAATATATATCTATATATACATATACAGAGAGAGAGAGAGAGAGAGAGAGAGAGAGAGAGTCGAACCAAACCTTGATGTAACCGACAGCGTAGATCTCGACGGAAATGGCAGAGAACTATTTAAGAATGTTTGATCTCTCGTTGTAGATGTCGGATATGTATAACACAGCGGATAAACAAATATTTGACATACCTTATATAAATGAATCCGAAATGAAGAATTTTTTAGGTAAATCACATGCTTCACAACTACAAACAAAACACCCAGCAATGGAGTGATACCACAGTATGAGTATCACTAACTCTAGTCATGGTGCAAAGGCTTGATCGTTCTCTAATGGGAGAGAGTTAGAGAGAAAGTATGGAAAAAAATGTTATGGGTACCACCCTACATAACGTATCTGATATAATATATATATATATATAAGATATATAACCATCTATCCATATCTGATGATATGATAAGATAGATGTAGATAGCTAGTGGGTTATCCTAACAAATATGATAATCAGAAATTCAAATTCAAATTACATGGGTAATTTGAAGGGCCTATGGGTTATGTCACATGGGTGCCCAAATCCGGGTCCAACACCTGACCTAATTTCCAACATCTCCCACTTGCACATGAGTTGGCATGACACTGCCATATTTCTATCTCAATCTTCCTAAATATTGAACAATCTCATACTAGCCAATGAATCGTACGACTGCTGAGAACACCTGCATGTGGGAGCTCTATACTAGAAACTCAAAATAAGCCAGCATAAAGACATCAACCCAAAAAGAATAGAAATAGTGTCTCATATACCCAAACCTAACTAGTTACATCGGTCCAAAACATCTCTAATCCCTCAAAGAGCATGTTTGACCCTCCTAGGTCCCGTATTATATTCACACTTAATCAACATCTCATACAGAGCGATGTGAGTTGTAGACAGTGAATATAGAGCAGAGATGTAGAACTAGATGATCTTCCCTTTACCCTCATATCATTTAACTTGGAATTGACCGCTTTCCCAGTAATGTCCCTTAAAGACGAATCATACATGACCGTAGGCAAAATACCAAAGTAACTGAACATCGACTCCTTATCTTATAACATAGTCAAAGGTCACAAAAGGCACAAAGTGAAGTCATTGGAAAAATGGCTTTTAAGACTCACACGGTGGGGAAGCAGGGATCCATTCTCTCACCTCGCTAACTGGTCGACAAGCACATGCAGTATGAATACATGCTATAGTGGAGTAACTCTTCCAAAGAGTGATGTTAAACTCATACACCGTATAAATCTTAGTCTAGTCACTCTTAAGCACACAAGTCGCTTCCGAGTGTCTAACTCGAATTCTCTATTTGCTCGCCTCTCAGGCATTAAATGAGATCTCGCATCTGGCTATCCATAACAGGCACATCATAGAAAAGTGGGTACTCATATCAATGGTCGGTCTCTAACAAGACCTCATCTTGGCTCCATCCAAGGCAACATAGTTAGTGGATAATTTTAGTCTATCTTTTGCCTCCAAATATTATATGCCACTAGTCTCATCCTTGCTTGCTACCTAGCGCTAAGGGCGATTGCTCGTGTGAGTGAGCCAATCTTGCCTACTAACATCAAATTTATTTATTCTGTGTATGCTAATTCACAAACCATGGCAAAAAGTAATAAACATAAATATGTAATCAACACAAATATGAATACTTATGGCATAAATATCCTAAAAAAAAAAACAAAAACAAAAACAAAACAAAAACAATAAGAGTTCAACTGAATACACATATATCACCACCTACGTAGTCTTAAAGCCCTAACATGAGTAGGATAAACATCTCTGGCAATGGGCTTAGTCAAGGGGTCCACAACCATGCGAATCATAAGGATGTGCTCTAGGATCATTTCTTTTTGTGCCACAATGTCTTTGATAAAGTTGAACCTCACATCAATATGTTTGGCTCTCCCGTGGTACTTAGGATCTTTAGCGTAAGCCAGTGCAGCCGTGCTGTCATAATAGATAGTCACAAGGTCTGAAGTGTGTGTGACAATATCCAAATGTTGAAGGAATCTCCTCAACCAAACGGCTTCCTGAACGACAGATGAACAAGCCACAAACTCAGCCTCTATAGTCGATAAGGCGATACATGATTGCTTCTTACTGCTCCAAGAAATGGCACCATCACTAAGCACAAATGCATATCCTGAAGTGGACTTATGCTCATCTAAGTCTCCTTTCCAGTCAGCATCACAATAGCCAACTAGATATAAATCTGAACTTTGGTAGCAAAGTGTGTAATCTGCAATTCCTCTAAGATATCGTAATATCCTCTTAACTACTTTCCAATGAGCTGGTCCTGGGTTAGATTGGTAACGACTCACCAATCCGACTGCATAACAAATATTAGGACGTGTACACATCATAGCATACATCAAGCTTCCAACAGCACTCGAGTAGGATACACGGGCCATCTTTTCTTTTTCTTCTGGAGTCTTAGGACCAATATCAAGGCTTAGACTCTCGCCTTTCACAACAGGAGTGTCAATAGGTTTGCAGCTCTGCATCTGGAATCACTCTAGAATAGTCTTAATGTAAGTCTCTTTCATCTCAAATGTAGAGAACAACCACTTTTTAGTGGTGACAATCATCTCCTTATCATTTTTAGCCAATAATATGTCATCCATATATAATGAAAATATCATAAAAATGTCCTTGGACCTGCTTAACGTACACACAATGATCTTCATCGATCATCGTAAACCCATTAGAAACAATGGCTCGATGAAATATCAGATTCCACTGTTTGGATGATTGCTTTAAGCCATAAATAGATTGTTGAAACTTGCAAAATTTGTGCTCCTGACCTACTGCCACAAAACCTTCTGGTTAATCCATATAGATCTCTTCATCCAATTCTCCATGGAGCAATGCAGTCTTAACATCCATCTGATATAGCTCTAAGTCCAACTGAGCTACCATGGCCAGAATTAGGCGAATAGAGGCAAACCTCACAACTGGTGAAAAGGTTTCCTCATAGTCCACACCTTCTAATTAGGTGTAGCCTTTCGCCACTAGGCGAGTCTTATATCTTTCTATAGAACCATCCGTCTTGCGCTTGATTTTGAGAACCCATTTGTTCCCAATAATCTTGCGTCCTAGCGGCAAATCAACCAAGTCCCAGACATGATTTTTCTTCATAGACTCCATTTCTTTATCCATTGTAGCACTCCATTCTTTACTAACAGGGGATGAGAGAGTCTCTTTGAGATTCTTAGGTTCCATCTCATTACTCGGAGCAATCATGAATGCTTCCCTTTCAATCTCAAAATGATGACGGGGTATAGCTCCACGTTTGCTTCTACGCAGTTGAGAGTCTTGAGAATCCTCATCCATTGGATCTAATCCATGGGCAATTAAATCGCTCCCATTGTCCCTAGGAGCTTGAGGGATTATTTCCTCATTCTCTACTAGGCTACTAGGTGCGCCTTCATGTAGATCATCCATTTCATAGAGCTTTACATCTCTAGTTACCTCACCTCTGCTAGGGAAATTCTCCTCTAGGAAATCCACGTCTCGTGACTCAATTTTAGTCACACTTCTATTCGAATGCTCCCCAATAAATGTGTAACTCGTAGAATGCTTGCTATAGCGAATGAAGATACACTTCTTTCCACTAGGGCCCAACTTCCTAAACTTATGAGAAGCGTTGTGTATGTAAGTTGCCAAACCCCAAGGCACAAATTGCCTATATTAGGCTTTTCACCAGTCCATATCTCATATTGGGTGGAAGGAACTGATTTGGAGGGCACACAGTTAAGGATGTGGGCAACAGTTAACAAAGCATCTCCTCAATAAGAAATGGGAAGATTAGCTTGTGCCACTATAGATCTAACCATGCTATGCAATGTACGATTCCTTCTCTCTGCTACACCATTTTGCTGCGAAGTCCCAGGAATTGTTAATTGCCTGATAATTTGTTTTTTCTCACAGAGCACTTTAAATTGTTTAGATAGATACCTGCGTCCTCGGTCAGTCCTTAGAGCCTTAATGCTCTTGTCAAATTTACTCTTAACGTCATTAACATACTGTTTAAAGCAATCTAATGTTTCTTATTTGTGAGAAATCAAATAGACATGGCCAAAACGTGTGCATTCATCTATGAATGTAATAAGATAAGGGGCTCCATGCCTTTCCGTCATATTCATTGGTCTACATATATCAGAATAAATAAGTTGTAATGGGACAGATGCCCTTTTGGCTTTCCCAAATGGTTTCCTTGTTGCCTTTCCAGCAAGATAGTGCTCACAAGTAGGCAAAGTGACTCTAGTGAATGGACCCAAAAGGCCTTCTCTAGCCAATCTAGTCATCCTGTCTTGCCCTATATGGCCTAATCTAGCATGCCATCTCATAGAATCATTATCACAAATAGATGCAATATAAGAAATAGAGCCATTGGCATTATTATTAAACCTCGAATAATCCACATCCAAAACTAAGAAACCATCTAAAACACAACCAAAACCATAACAAATTGTACCCAAATAACTGCTAACACCATTATTCTTAAAACAAAAGCTAAAACCAAGACTCATCATGCTAATAACTGAAACTAAGTTTTACCAAATATCCGGAGCATAAAGAACATCATGAAGATACAAGGTGTGCCTCGTCGCATTTCTAGCTTATATGTGCCAATGCCAAGCACCTCTACACTGGACTCGTTCTCCATGTAAACTTTTCTACTCCTAGCAGGTACTCGGCGATACTCAATGAACACTACTCTATTCCTCGCGATGTGGTCTGTTAATCCTAAGTCTAGAACCCAAAAATGAAGAAAATGAGCAATTAATGCTTGACTAGAAACAAAGCATTGAATGTGGGAAATTAAGTAAGGGAGTACATTCTTCTACTCATGGCAATCCCAAGCAAAGTGTCCTTTGTTGTTACAATTAAAGCATGTCAATTTAGCCTTTACCTTCTTGCCACCTCTCTTGCCCCTACGCTTAAAATTTCTAGAGCCATTGGGCTTTAGCGTAGTTGCTGCTTATTTCTTAGGAGCACTCTTTTTTTCCACGCTTGAACTAAGAAGTCCTACGTGAGCTTGACTCAACCACCATAGCAGAACCATCAGACTAAGCCGCCTCTAAGTGCTTAGCCTCTAGCTCCAAATGACATGATATGTCCTGGAATGTTTTCACACTCTTATTATACATCATATTCTGCTTCATATGCTCCCAAGACTTTGGTAGAGAGCGAATCACAGCTTGAACTTGTTTCTTTTGAGTCAAATTGTGCCCAGCAGCCGCTAGCTCACGTATCATGGCTTACATGACCCTCGAATGCTGCTTCATAGAGTGATGCACCTTTTTCTGATAAGAGTCAAACTTCATAGTCAGCCCACATAGCTTTGCCAAAAAGGTGACACCAAAGTTTTGCTTGAGAACTTCCCACATCTCAAATGCAGTCGGGTAATGCTCAAACTCACTAATTAAGTCGTTGTGCATACTCCTCAACATGGTAAAGAGCACACACCAATCTTTGTTACGCCAAGTCTGATAGACTTTGAGATCATGACGATGTTGAGCAGTATTGCCCTATTCAGGCTCAACTATCACTTGGTCAAGTGTGTTTAAAATTTCTTGCTCATTGAGGAGATATTGGATCTTATGACGCCATATGTCATAGTTATCACCATTCAATTTTTCTTCCTTAGTCAAGTCTACCACAACTGTCTTAGCTTCTATTTCTACATACAGAGAAGAGAAAAAAAAAAGAAAAAAAAAAGGAAAAAAAAGAAAGAGGAACAAATGCGCAGGGGATATTTATTTTAGCAACACAAAATTATTTTGTAGCAAAAGAATCTAAATTAAATAATGATAATATTACACACGTCTCAAGATCGAAAATTTACTATGCTCGCAATCATCTCTTGCCCCTTTAGTGACAATTATCAAAACTTAATTTAATTCCATGTTCAAAATTTTGGTTTTTAGGAGATAATTCCTAGAATCTTCTCATCCAAACAACCTCCCACTACTTATGGCATGTCTAAAGCATGATAATTAGTCTAATTCCATTCAATAGCATCTTAATGTAAATTCACAATCAACTCATGCTATGTTACATTTAATAATGGGATTTAAATAATAATAAAAAATAGTCATGCTATTTTAATCACAACATATTAGAAACTTTAGGCAAAAATAACAATATGTTGTGTTTAATGTTCAGATTATGCCATAACAGAAAGTACACAACTTTTGAAATTTTCATGACTTTTAAATAATTAATAAATACACATAAAATCAAAAATAAATATTCTAAAATTTGGGAAAGGGCAACAATCATACCAGTAAATAGTAAACCATTACAGTAGTCTATAATAAAAATTTCAACTTCAGAAACTTAGTCATCCAACACTAGAAACATTTTAAAGCAGAAATAATGAATTATTATCTCAGAAAAAAATATATATTTTTTTCATAAAATTTTTAAAATTTTACAGTAGATAAAAAAAAATTAATTCTAAGTCCAACAGTACCAACCACGCTCAAAACAAGGCTATAACGAATTACTTATGACCATTTAAAGCAATTTAGAATTAAAAAAAAAACAAACAAACAGAGCCTTACCATCCAGCAGCCAAGCTGGCATGGAAAACGGTGCGGCTCAGCTCGACTCAGCGCAGCATGCGCCTAGCAGCCTACATGGGCAACGCGTGCGGGTGAGTGACGACACATGGCAAGCGCGTGACGCGCACGCACCGCCTTCCAGAGTGATTTCTGGTCCAATTTTGGTACTGTTGGACTCGATTTTCCAAAATAAAAATAAGGGTAAACTACCAATAGGTCCTACTTTTGAGACTTATTACCCATTAAGTCCTATTGATAAATTTATTAAGTGATAAAGATAAATTTACCAGTCTTTTATTTTTATGAATAAATTTATAGTGATAAATTTATCAGTCTCTTTGTTTTTATGAATAAATTTATAGTGATAAATTTATCAATCTCTTATTTTTATAGTGTTAAATTTATTAGTTAGGACCTGTAGGTAAATAAATCTAGATAATAGGACTGATTGGTAAGTACCCCTAAAAATAATGGTGGTCTCAAAATTGACATTTAATAAACACAAATGATAGGGTATATTACACACTCTCTCTAGTGAGAGTGGAAGCGCAGAATTTCTACACTTTATCTTCTTCCTCAAGCCACCAAAAACTCACAAAGAACCCAATTTAGGGTTTGAGTTTTCTCATCAACCATAAGTCCAAATCTAACAAATAATATATAATTTTGAAGTTCTTAAAACAAGGATGCTAGATATGTAAGATTTGTAGATTGAAATTAAAGCATGTAAAACAATCATGCAAATAAAGTTTCGGGAATATAAAATGGGTCTCCATTTTTCTTGAAATATAACCGTTTGATTTTCATGAAACTTTGCAGATATATTTTACATGAAATATACTATAACATATATAAATTTCAGGTTGATTGGAGAAAGTTCGAAAAAAAATATTAATTTTCATACATATATCATGTATACATATATCAATAGTTATATACATATTTTAATGTACAAAAATAAGCACGAAAATATCCTATGAAGGCTCTGATACCAATGTCGGATATATATAACGCAGCAAATAAACAAATATTCGACATACCTTATATGAATGAATCCAAAACGAAGAATTTTGTGGGTAAATCACGTGCTTCACAACTACGAACAAAACACTCAGCAATGGAGTGATACCACCAATGATGGATCTAGGCGGGGGCCCAAAGGGGGGGGGGGGGTGGGCGGCCACACCCCCAAAAATTTGAAAAATATCATCTATAAACTAGAAATTTTAAAATAATTTAAAATTATAGGAGTTCGCACCCCCAAATTTTTTTTAGATAATTTCAAAATTATATAGAGTAGCCCCCCCTAATTTTTTAAACTATTTTGATTTTTTTTTGAATTATTTAACATATATAATAATCTATTTTAAATTTCATGTATATGTATTTTTTAAATTAGGTCAAGATGAAAGGAAAATTTTACACACTTTAGTGGGTCAAAGTGTAAAATATGAAAGTTTTACATATATATATATAAGCTAAGACTTGCTGGAGAAGCTTTAAAGAAGCACTAAGATTAAAATAAAGTAAACAAAACAACTGAGAGGCAGCATAAAGAGACGAGACGAGCGATATGGTTACGGAGTGCAATGACGCCTAGCCCTTGTCATCAAGAAGGTAATCAAATAAATTTGCTCTCAACTTTAATATTCTGATCTTTGATCTTTGTGGCTTTTTTGGGATTAAAGTTATATCATATATGGGTTTGCTTTAATTTGTTGATTTTGGATGCTTAGAGTGAAGGGTATTAAATAAATTTGCATACAGTTGGCTCAATTGTGAGATAGTGATAGATTGAGTTTATATTATACTCATATTTCTGTCTTTGTTGGTTGAAGTTTCAATAATTTATGTCTGAGATTAATTGGGATTTATGCAATATGTTTTCTTTTTTTTTACTTCAGTAGGGTATTTTGTAAATTTGAACATGGGTGCCCCAATTGTCTGTTAGTTTTTTATTCAAATACAATTATTATTTATGTCTAAGAATTAATGGGCTTATTTGAGGTGATTGTTTTCATATTTATGTCAGTTGATTGAAGTTTGAATATGGGTGGTCCAATTGTCTGCTAGTTTGTGATTTAGGTACAATTGTTAAGTTAATCATGGTGAACAAAAAAATTGATTTCTTCTTTAAGAAAAGAGGTTCTGAAAATATCGTTCAAAGTTCCACCAATAATGTTGAAACTTCAACTCCTCTGGAACAACGTCCTTCTAAACTTCCAAGAGTCGAATCTAAAGATGTTGATACATCTTCTTTGGTGAGGGATCCGGGGTTACGTCAACAAATATGGGATTACCCGGTATCTGAACGTGATGAGATCAGACGTGCTTATATCAAATCCGGGCTATATCAACCCAAGGCTCCGAACAATCAACCTTTTGAAACTGATAACAATGGGCGTCGTTTTTTAGATTCTTGGTACAAGTTATTTCTGGATTGGTTGGAATACTCTCCAACAAAAAATCGTGCGTTTTGCCTTCTATGTTTTCTTTTTACTAAGCCAACTGGACGCCCTGGATCTAGTGCTTTTACAGTCAATGGATTTTCTTCTTGGAAGAAAGTCAATGAAGGGAAGAATTGTCCTTTGTTATCGTATATGGGCAAGGATCCTAACTCATTGCATAGAGTTGCTATCAAATGTTGTTGTAATTTAACAAATCAAGCGCAACATATTGAGGCAATTATTGAAAAACAAAATTCCATACAAATTGCTAGAAATCGTTTGCGATTGAAGACCTCGATAGATGTGATTAAGTGGTTAACATTCCAAGCCTGCGCTTTCAGAGGTCGTGATGAACACCACGAATCTAACAACCGAGGGAATGTTATTGAGTTTATAAAGCTCTTGGCTTCTTATAATAAGGATGTGGTAGCAGTGGTTTTGGAAAATGCTCCTCAAAATGCTTCCTATCATTTTTATGGGATTCAAAAGCAGATTCTTAGTATTTTCTCTGATAAGATAAAAAGATTCATTCGTGAGGAGATTAATGATGGGAATTTTTGCATTCTAGTTGATAAATCTGAAGATGAATCGAAAAGAGAGCAAATGGCAATTGTTTTGAGATTTGTTGATAAATATGGTTTTATAAAAGAGCATTTCTTTGACATAGTTCATGTGTTAGATACCACGTCAGCAACTTTGAAAGAAGAAATTTGTATTGTCCTTTCTCGTCATAACCTTAGTGTGCAAAATATTCGTGGTCAAGGATATGATGGTGCCGGTAACATGTCTGGAGAATGGACTGGGTTGCAGGCTCTATTTTGTGCTGAGTGTCCATTCGCATATTATGTTCATTGCTTTGCTCATCAGCTCCAATTGGCTTTAGTAGGAGCATCTAAACAGGTTATATTTATCAATCAATTTTTCTCTTACTTGGCTTGAGCAATTAATATAGTTGGCTCATCTTGCAAAAGACATAATCAATTAAGAGCTGCTCAGGCTGTAGATATTGCTGAAAAGCTTGCCATTGATGATGAATTTGAGACTGATAAAGGAAAAAATCAAATTGGAACATTGAAACGGGCTGGAGATACTCGATGGGGTTCTCATTTGGATTCCATTTGTAGTTTGATAAACATGTTCAGTGCTACTTGTGCAGTCCTAAGAAACATAATTAATGATGGAAGCAAATCGAATCAACGAGCTGAGGCAGATGGAGTTTATGATTCCATTACATCTTTTGAGTTTGTCTTCATCTTACATCTTATGAAGGATATCATGGAGATTACTGATGATCTTTGCCAAGCTTTGCAAAGTAAATCTCAAGATATATTAAATGCAATGCATTTGGTGTCTACAATGAAGATACTTATTTAAAAATTTAGAGAAGATGGATGGGTTCCATTGTTGGAGAAAATTAAATTATTTTCTAATGATCATGGTATACAGATTCCTGATATGAGTTGTCCTTATAAAGGAGGCCGAGGTCGATCTCGTTCTAAAAAAGATCAGCTCACCACGGAACATCATTTTCGAGTTGATATTTTTATGGTTACAGTTGATTCCTAGTTATAAGAATTAAACAATAGGTTTAAGGAAGATGTAATGGAATTGATTGTTCTTAGCTCAGCTTTGGATCCTAGGAATGGTTATAGATCATTCAACATTGAGGATATTTGCAAACTTGCAAAAAAAATTTATCCCATGGATTTCTCCGAGGAAGAAAAATTGCATTTGAAGTATCAGTTGGAAAACTATAAGCTTGATATTTCCATACTTCCCGAGTTTCAGAAGCTGTCATCCATTTATGAGTTGTGTCAAATGTTGGCAAAAACAAAAAAGTTGACAAGTTATCCTCTTATTGATAGATTGATCCGTCTTGTGTTGACTTTACTTGTTTCAACTGCTACATCGGAACGTGCATTTTCAGCTATGAAACTCGTTAAGTCTAAATTGCGCAATAGGATGGAAGATGGTTTTCTGGCTAGTTACTTGATTACGTACATTGAAAAAGACATTACTCGAGGGTTTGATGTCGACTTTATCATCGATGCTTTTGATATTATGAAAGAGCATCGAGCTCAATTGAAGATGCCTAATTTTAGTAAATAAATGCATGTAGAAATAGTTACTACTTTTTGTAAGTGAATATGGGCAAAAAAATATTCTCAATTGTATGATCATCTTTTGGTACTCAACTATGTTGACAAGGAATATATAGTTCAATATTTTATCGTAACATTATTGATTTTTTTCATACTAGTAGAAATTGGTATTGAATTTAAAATTTTATTGGTTAGAGGTTAAACGTACTTTGGCCCCCCCAAAGTCATAATCCTGGATCCGTCCCTGGATACCACAGTATGAGTATTACACACTCTAGTCACAGTGCAAAGGCTTGATCGTTCTCTGATGGAAGAGAGTTAGAGAGAGAGTATGGGAAAAAATGTTATGGATACCACCCTACATAACGTATCTGATATAAAATATATAGATCAGATATATAACCATCTATTCATCTCCTAATAGGATATGATAGATGTAGATAAAGAGTGGGTTATCCTAACAAATAGGATAATTAGAAATTCAAATTCAAATTACATCAATAATTTAAATGGGCCATGGGTCATGCCACATGAACGTCCAAATCCGAGTTCAATACCCGACCTAATTTCTAACAATAGGTCTCCCTAGTGCAGAGAGTGACTGGATCTGCAATCATCTAAATCATCTTCCTCAAAGGTCCACGGCGATGGCGACGCTGCAATTGACGTCTAGGGCGGCGTAGTGCGACAGAGCTATGGATCTGGATCTCACACTGGAGCAATGACAGAAAAGGACAGAGGAGCAGCGCCAGAAGAACAGTGAGTGAGAGAGAGTTTGAAGAGAGAGAGAGAGAGAGAGAGAGAGAGAGAGAGAGTCAAGGTTTGGAAAGAAAAAGTGAGAGAGAGTGTGACAGGAAATTATTCAATATTTTCGGTGTATCACGTATCCGTACTCTTTAACCAATTATTATTTAATATGCCTCATCATGTTCCTCAATCACTCCACACAATATCTCACCCACCTACCTTCTCCACCAATCATAATGTTACGAAATATCACGTGTCTATATTTTGAAATTACTGAATAATTACCCAAGTGTAACTGTGTGCGATTGGCATTTGTGAACATGTATATGATACATATATATAAGGGTATATTGGTGATTTTGTTTAGGTTATTTTGAACAAAATATTTCAACGCCTTAATCTTTGGATAAAGAAAATTTAAAATTAGATTTTTCATCTAAAAGCCCTACTAAAAAACTAGTTCGTTTGGTATATTTACAACTTTTTTATTGAATTTTTAGAGTGGCTAAAAGTTATTTATTATTATTTTTTTTTTATGAAAAATGAATGTGTCAAATAATCTTTAAAAAAAAAATAGCAAAATAAACTTTTTTAACCTATAAGCGAAATGAAGCCTTGCCATTTTGTTCTCTTTCTCTAGGTGGTGTGTTCCCGCTGCTCCAAAGTTAACATCAATTTCACCCACAAAAAATATAACTATCAATTTCACCCACAAAAAATATGACTAGAACACTTGCAAAAACCAACAATGACCTTTATGACTATGTACTTTTTTGTATTAATTTGGATACGTAAAATTACTTTTCTACACTGCAACCCACAACGAACTAATTAGCTATTTTATATTTTATTTTTTATGTGATTTTTTTTATTCTATTATAGTAAACAAATTTTCCGGAATACATTTATAACATTTATTGTTTGAGACTTTAGTCAACGAATTTTTTATTTTTATTTTCTTTGGGTCCTTTGTATGAGGGGAATATTTTCTAAACCTTTAGACTTTTTTTTCTTTTTCTTTTTCTTTTTCTTTTTCTTTAATTTACAATTGGGGCCTAGGGGCCTTGAATCAAGAAGAGTTTATTTTATTCTATGGCCCTATTTAGAATTATTATGGATTTTTTTTTATAAGAAATATGATTTTAGTATATATGATTAAGACTTTTGATAATGAAATATTTTTCCTATTCTAGATAATAAGAAGATTTTTTAAATAAAAATTTAGAGTCAAGAATTTAGACTTCATGGTTTGTCACTTGGTGGTCCTTCATCTATACTATATATTAAGCAAAAGGGGGTTTTTAACCCTAAGCCTTGTGGGAGCTTCAATCTCTCAATCTAAATTTCCTGATTTTTTGATTTAAAAAAAATAAAAAATCTTAGCATTTATTAACTTCTCCCAACTCCCAAATCTTACCATCATAATAATACTTTAATGCATTAAGAACAAGTATAAAAAAAAATTCTTTGAAATCCAATACATATGAATTCCTTAAAAAATCCCAACACATGTGATTATTATCCTTCATAATAACACTTTAATGCATTAAGAGCAAGCACAAAAAAAATTTCTTAAAAAATCTAACACATATGATTATTATCAAAATATTAAACTTTAATATAATATAATAATAAAAAAAGACATTTAATTTCTTGAAAAATCCAACACATATGATTATTATCAAAATATTAAACTTCAATATAATATAAAAAAGAAAAAAAAGAAGACATTTAAAAATCACAATTCACATATATAGATAATTATAAACACAATCCGTACATAACACGGGTGATATGCTAGTAAATTTTTTAAAGCAAATGGTCCTCCATAAATTGTGTACCTAAATTTGTTTTTTATGTGTCATCGTGTTTCTCATTAGTTTGAATTTGTTAAAGTTGAACATGTGAAATTGACACATTGCGAGATTAATTTGTACTTATCTAAGTAATTTAAATTATTCATCTTATATGATAAGTTGAAAAAAATATACATATAAAAATTAAATTAATCAGGCATAAGTAATTATATGATCAAATTACAAATATATTATAATAAATAGATAATTTATTATTAAAAATATGTATGACATATTGATAAAAATAATTTGATGATATGATAATTCATGTTGCATCAATTAATTTTTTTCACAGATAATTTTTTCAATTAAGTATATGAGATGGGATCATTTAGATATTAATTAATTTTTTTCACAGATAATTTTTTCAATTAAGTATATGAGATGGGATCATTTAGATATTAAGATTTAGGAAAATGTTTGGGATCGCCTTTTAGGGAGACTCCCACTATTTCTATAGTGATGTGGACTAAGGATATATTTGTATTATTTTTTTTTCTTTTTTTTTTTACTTAGACCAATCATAAGTAAATATAAAATGTGAAGGTGATGTTTTGTGAGGGTCTGAATTATTACGGTAAGATTTATCAAATTAATCCCAAGTCCAACTTGAATGTCAAATCAAGACTCATTTCTCACGGTGGTCTCTTGGCTCATCGAAATTGTAAACCTAGGATAAACCTATGTTTTAACTGACGCACTGATTACGTAATGCATGCATAATTGAAAAAAATGTCATATTATAAGAATAATTATAAAAAAATTGTACATATAGTATTTGTTAATAATTATAAAAAAATCGTACATATAGTATTTGTTATTCAAATAATAAAGGTTTGCTTCATGAAACCTATGCTCGTGGTACATCAACTACAGTAATATTTTGAAAATAAAATATACATATAAAATATAAATGTGTCAACACCGCCAATAATTTTCATTTTATATATTAAAATAGATATTAAAAAAAAGTCATTATACGAATTGATCTGATCTTTTTATAACTATTATTCATGTAATAATAAGAATCTGAATTCATGAATCTAGTTCCAAGTTATATCAATTTCTCTCAAATAAAGGAAATATAGATTTAAAACACAAAATATACATTTTGAGGTTGAGATTTATTTTAAATATAATCCACACACTTAATATGGATTTTAATTACACAATATATTTGTGTTTTTAATTTGTGCAATTAACATTATTGGTAGACAAAAATAAAAGTTAAAAATAAATTAATTAATTTAAAAAAAAAAAAAAAAAAAAAAAACTAGAGCGAGTCACTCTATAAGTGTTTTATGTACTTTTCTGTGGTTGGTTTGTAAACTTATTGGTTGTGTTTTGGTATTGTTTTTTTATTTTTAAATTTTAAATTTTTATTGGAAAGTACAAATTTTTTTTTATAAAGATCGAAAATAAATATATCATACCAAGGGCATTTCCCAAGACAAAAAAAAAAAAAAAGGAGGGGGGGGGGGGGCGGAATCCGGATCACCCGTCGCCTTCCCCTGTCGCCCCCAAAACGACGTCGTTTTGGGGGCAAATTTAAAAAAAAAAAAAAAACGCAGAGAAGAGGGAGGAAGGAGAGGAAGAGGGAGAGGGAGGAAGGAGGGAGGAGGGAGGAGGAGGAGGAGGAGGAGGAGGCTGCGAGCTCGCCGTCCTCGTCGCAGCCGCCGTCGCAAGTCGCAGCAACTCCACCTCGTCGCAGCACCTGCGACCGCCGTCGCCTCCGCCTCCGGCCCGTCTCCACCTCCTCCTCCTCCACCCCTGTATTTATGGCCCCCTCCAGTCCGGCCCTCCTCCTCCTCCTCCTCCTCCTCCTCCCTCCTTCCTCCCTCTTCCTCTCCTTCCTCCCTCTTCTGCATTTTTTTTTTTTGAAAATTCGCCTCCAAAATGACGTCGTTTTGGGGGCGACAGGAAAGGGCAACGGGGAAGGGCGACCGACGATCCATTCCCAGGGGGAGGGGGGTGAAAGCCATCCAGACATTAAAAAAATAAAAAATAAATAAATCTATTGACAAAATCAAAAAAGTGAAACAAAAAAATTGTTTCACAAACAATTTTCGAAAATAAATATTTCTAATTTAGTAACCATTTGCACTCTCATTATTTCTATTTCTCAAAACACCAAATACAAAAACGAAAATAGAACCGAAACAAATACCAAAATGTTGAAAACAAATGTTTTGTCAGGACATCAACGTTTTTAACGTGGTAGACCATGTTTGTTCATGACATTTCCCTTTATAAATAGGCTCCTCAATTTCACATGGATCACCACAACTTTCCCACCTCTTCTTCCCATTTTTTAGCAACCTTAAACATTGTTTTCTTTTCTGTTTTTTTTTTTTTTTTTTTTTTTTTTTTTGGGTCCTTGTTTTAAATTAGCAAAAAAAAAAGAAAAAAAGGCCATAATGGATTGTAGTAAAGGAATGCTAGCAGATCAACATGTTCTACAATGCCAAAGGAGGTCAGCCAATTACAAGCCAAACATTTGGAAATATGATCTTCTACAGTCTCTTACAACTCAATACAATGTGAGGATTATATTAAATATATATATATTAAATGCGGTTTTTAGTTTTAAGAATGTACAAGTATTTTAAACATTTTAATTCTAAAAATTGTGACATTTAATCCCTCTAGTTTGTGTATTTTGGCAATTTGTTTCTTTAGTTCTAATTGTAATGTCCTGAAGTTTTCATTTTATGTCCAGTTAGTCCGATAGATAAAAATGTCCATTTAAAACTAAGCTGAAATCAAAAGGGGCAGAATAATCCACTTACTCTCCTCAAAGTGATTGAATGGTTGGCGTTCAATTTGAAACGGTCCATTCCACTTTGAATGAACTATACTACTCTTCATTTTTATCCAAATTTTTAACATAAGTTATCAATTAGATTAAATTTGACGCAAGAAACTACAAGTATAATTTTCTATATTATTTATTAAAAAAAAATGAAAATGCTTATTATTTGTCAATGTGCAGGAAGAAGAATATAAAAGGCAAGTTGAGAAGCTGAAAGAGGAAGTTATGTGCATGTTCATGGAAGCAGTGGACCTAGTAGCTAAGTTGGAGTTCATAGACAACATAGAAAAACTAGGTCTTGCCAACCTCTTTGAAATGGAAATCAAAGAAGCTCTAGACACCATCGTAGCTTTTAAGAACAACCATCCCATTACAGAAGAGGGTCTCTATGCTAATGCTCTATTCTTTAGGCTCCTTAGGCAGCATGGATTTAATATTTCTCAAGGTATACAACTTCATTTCAAAAGAAAAATAACACAAAATAGTATAAAAAAAAAAATTGAGAAAAGTGTCCAAACTATTAAGCTGGCGCCCTGCATTAATTTTGGATGTATTACTCTAGACTAAGATAAATGTAGTACTGTTTTGGACACTTTTCTACGAAATTTTATAGTTTAGAACATTATTGAATAGAAGTCTACATTCTTCATTATGTTAACACTTCATTTATTTTGGTAAAAGCATTTCTTTCTTTTTTTTTCTTCTTTTTTTTTCATAGTTTCTAGACTTCAGTATTATAGAAAACAAGTTTATTTGAACGAAAAATATTTTTTACAACCGCCACAATAACTACCCTTCTCCCAACTAACCATTATCACCTACCATCATTGTTGCCACCATTATTACTATCACCACCACCACCACCACCACCACTACTCTGCTACTCCTACCACCACCAATAATACAATTATTATCGCATTAGTTTTAAGGCCGCAACCAAATAGAAAAACACATTTCTACAATATTTTTTGCCAAAACAAAGTAACTTTATGTGCTAAGCAATTTTTTACTCTCCTATACCTAAAGGAGAAATGTTAGGGATCATGAAAATTATTTCATGAAAATGATCATGAAAGATTTGTGATTCTTAGATTATCTTGATTAGTGTGTGGTGCTTTATTCTAAGTGTAATCTAAAGGTCACAAATCTTTCATGATCATTTTCATGAAAGGCTTTTCATGATACCTAGCATTGCTGTACCTAAAGTGCATATCTTTTAATTCAGATATATTTAGAGGCTTCACCAGCAAGATGGGTACATTCATCAAAACCACAAACTGTGATACTAAAGCAATGGTTGAGCTTCTTGAAGCCTCACATCTAGCATTAGAGGGTGAAAACATACTGATTGAAGCTAAAGCATTCTCTACTGGAATTCTGAAGAATATCATCAATTCAAAAAATGTAGAGAACAAAGTTACTGAACAATTGAGCCATGCTTTGGAGCTTCCATTGCAGTGGAGAGTGCAGTGGTATGATGTCAAGAGTCACATCCATGAGCTTGAAAACAATGACAACACAAACTCAGTTTTACTCAAGTTAGCAAAGCTTAACTTCAACATGGTTCAAGCCACACATCAAAATGATCTCAAGGAGATATCGAGGTAATGACAAAAATATGTATGATGATGTCTCCTGAGATGTAACTGTGTCCATTCAATGAGATCTTGTCATTTTTTTTATCAATTTTTATTTTTATTTTTTCTAAAATCATATAATTATTAGGCTCCTATTATTAATTGGACACATCTGAATGAAATTTTCAAAAGACACCAAAGAAAACATAAAGAGAGTAGAGAGAGGGTGTGGACACACTTTTTTAATACATTTTCTTTTTCTATGTTTAACGGACGCACACATGGACTACAATTTCACTTCATAAACACTTATGGGAAATGGGAAGGCGTTCAATGCACCATTTATATATATATATATTTTTTTTTTTATCGGCGAAAGTGAGTTATTAATTGTTAAATTAGTATTTACGAGAATTAATTTCTCTATTTTTTGTAACGTATTAAGTGCTTGCCTCTTAAATTCAAATCTCTCTATTTTTTGCAAAGTATTAAGTATTTGCCTCTTAAATTCAAAACCCCATAAGAAAAGTTGAACCTATGACCTCTCCCTCGGAACTAAGTCCTTAGAAAAATCATTGTAACCAACTGGGTTCGACACACTCCTTATATAGTATATGGTATGTATGACATGTATTTTTGTTACGTATTTTTTGATATATGTCATATTTTTGTGAGAAATGTTATTAATTTTTTGGTTGAGCTATGAAATTTTTTAGTTCATAAATGAAATTACATATTTTTATGGTAGTGTTACGCATTATTATGATAAGTAACACATTTTGTGATTCAAAAAAAATTCGATTAAAAAATAGGTAACATCAATACAAAAATGCTTGACATTATCATAAAATATTAATTTTATTTTTGAACCACAAATTGATGTAACTCTGTCATGAAATTACATAACATTTGTTACAAAAATACGTAATATATCCCATAAAAATATTACACTATAGCATATAAAAGTTCTAGAAATCAAATTTTTTGGTCCCTATAAGTGAAAATTTTGTTGCAAAAGACATTTAGGGACCAATTTATATCGTCGTGAGAATAATCGATAAAAGGTCGTCCCAAAAAATAAAAAATAAGGCTTTTAACTACAAAATTTTGAAAATGTTACTAATAAATACACTTTTAGGAACAAAATAATTTGGACTAAAAACTGTTTATTTTTTAAGATAAAAAATTTGGTCCCAAAAGCATAATATTTCATCACTAATGCTCAATTTTCGTTGTTAAAAATATAATGACAACACTTTTCATAATAAAAATATTTGACCCATAAAAAATTCATGTCTAAATTTTAGTTTGAGCAAACATATATCCACTAAATTTACAGCATTTAAATCGCAAAAACAGGCTTTAATTTTCTCACTTTTGACCTTTTCACACATACTTTAACACAATTTTGACTGATCCATTGAAAATGTTCTAATCGTAAAAATGGGTGGGCATGAGCTAGCAGACGCGGCTCAAAATAGTTTGAAACCTAGAGAGACAATATAAAATGAAATATTAATATTTTTTAAAATTGCTGTAAATTTTTATTTAATGTTTTTTTTTTTGTTTTTTTGTTTTGTTTTTGTTTTTGTTTTTTTTTCAGATTTGGAGACACAAAATTAATAATTTAATTTTTATAATAATTTTTTCTAACATATCATATTTAATTCATAGTATAACTGATACACTTACTCTTGTGAAATATTTGATCTTAGGTAGATTTTTTTTTTTAATTTTGATTTTTTTTTTCTTTATGTAGAAATAACAATTACATGCATTGCTAACAATATTTTGTAAGCAATGCATGCATTTGAAAACAAATTTAATACTTTCATATAAGTAATCCATGCTAAAAAAAAAAAAAAAATTATGATAAATAAAATATTAATTTTTTCCCAATAAAAAAAATGGAGCATTTTTCTCTAACTTTAAAATATCTTTTAAAATTTAATATTAATTTTGTTTCTCATTTGTAAATTTTTTTTTTTGTGTTTTATTTATGTATTATTAGGATTTTTTGAGTAAATTATAACAAAACATCTTATTATTGTGTGATTCAGGTGGTGGAAGGATCTTTGTCTGGTAGAAAACTTGAGTTTTACAAGGAATCGACTGGTTGAAAGTTATTTGTGGGCAGTGGGAGTTGCATTTGAGCCTCAACACAAAAGTTTTAGAAAATGGCTAACAAAAGCCATAAATTTCGTCATAATAATTGATGATATTTATGATATTTATGGATCATTGGAAGAACTAGAGTGTTTCACCAATTCAGTTGAGAGGTTAGTCTTCACAAATATTCACCAAAGAGTAATTCTACATAGTCGAAAAAAGGCACGAAATCTTTTGTCTTAAATCCCTATGTCATTCTATCTCAGAACACTTACAGTAATTAAATTATGTCTTGAGATTCCAGTATTTCAAAATTCTTACATGATTTAATAGTTGTGAATGTTTTGGAACAAAAGGTCACAAAGGTATGGGAACAGAAGATCTGTGGCTTTCAAAAAAGTATTTAGCTAGAAAATCATCGTGTACACGTTATATACTGCTTTTTGGATGCTTATCTCGATACTTTTTTGAAATTTTAAAATTACTCATAAAAGAACCATAGGCTACTTTTAATTGATGTTTAAGATTCTAATCAAAATCTTGATATCAGGTGGGATGACAAGGAAATTCAACAACTTCCAGAGTGCATGAAGATTTGCTTTCAAGCGCTCTACAACACTACTAATGAAGTTGCTCATGAAATTCAAAAAGAAAAGGGTTCGAAGAACTCAATATTACCTTATCTACACAAAGTGGTACTTTCATTTCTTCTTCTAATATTCATTCACTCGGCATGATTTATGTTGCATTTGTTTCAACAGAAAATGTTTTCTTAAAAATGACGAAAAATGTTTTAATGTTTTCATATTTTTTGGTGTTTAGAATGACAAAAAACAAAAGACATTCAATAGAAAACAAGCTTCTTTATTTGAATTTTTTTTCCCCATATTCAATGGAAAATAAGCTTACTTAGGTGAAAAACATTTGGTGTAAGTCTTTCTAAGGTATGCTACCATCATTGATACCCTATGACTCATGTAGCCACCTTCACTACCTCTGCCACTACCACTATCCCACCCCCATTACCTCTATTACAATCACTGTCATATTATTTTTCAAAATATATTTTTTGTAAAAAAATGTGGACAAAGTTTGAATTACTTAGAAATACGTTTTTCACCACCACCGCCACCATGGGTAGCTTAAGCTCAAAGCAAGTGAATCATTTGCGTTAAGCCTTATTGCTCTTAAAGGGGAACAAGAGGGGTGTGCTATGCAATAAGGCACAATATGGTGCTGTAAGGCCCATGGGCCTTGTCTCAATCCCATGTCGTTAATCCGAACAAATCATATTATAGAATTCTTTGAGTAGATCATTTCTAATAAAAAAATTAAATAAATTGAATGGTTGTAAACTCAAAACAAAACCACATTTGTTTTCAAAAAAATAAATAGTTAAAATAATTTTGATAATTTATTTTAAAACAGTTAAGACTTGATCATGGGGTTACACATGCTTGATTACCTTGATTTTTTTGTGTGGATAATATGTTCAACAAAATTTACAATATGAACGATTCAAATAATCAAAATAAATATAGGACAAGTCTCCATTAAACCTCACAACATGCGTGTTGTGTCCCAAGACACAAGACACTCCCTAGGTGCTCTTCAAAGCCCCATATTAAAACATGTTGTAAACCAGTTAAAAATAAAAATAAAAATAAAATAAAGTCATTATAAAAGGAATAATAACAGTAATAATACATTTACAAAAACAAGTAACCACTAAGCACATGCACTTCTTAACAAAGGCATGTGAAAGACCCTACAAAGGTTGGTGCAAAAATTTTGGACCAACTCTCTTGTTTAGAATTTCTTAAAGACTATCAATTTTTTGAAAATTCCAAACTTTTACTCTTCGATTTTATTAACCAAACAAAAGAATCATCAAAATACCTAACAAAACAATAAACTCTCCTTGTCCTGAGGCTCGACACAAAAACAAATCTCTCTATCCAAAGGGCAAAAAAATAAACATTGTCAATGTCTATAGTCCCTCAATAGGTAATGATGAATATGATCCATTCTTTACCCAAAGGTCGAGCAAGAATTTCTTTTTTTAATTTAAAAATCTAACAAAATAAAACTAATAATTAAATTCCGTGTGGCCCATCTTAATTACAAGAATATAAATATGAAGAAAAAATATTAATTAAATTAATATATAAATATAAAACAGTGTCTACACCTACCATTTCCACCATCAACACCACTTCTGTCACAGCCACTGTCATCTCATTTTCAAGCTCACAAAAAATAAAAAAAAAAGTTCTGTGTGGAGGTCATTTTGGGAAAATATTTTTCTAAGAAGCAAATTGAGTTTGAGTTTGTTAATGAAAACCCTTGTTTTTTTTCCCCCTCTCAGTGGGCAGACTTTTGCAAAGCATTACTTGTGGAAGCAAGGTGGTACAACAAGAGTTACACACCAACCCTAGACGAGTATCTTGAAAATGGGTGGGTTTCATCATCTGGACCTGTTCTTTCTCTGCTTGCATTTTTCTCTGTTATGGAAGAGACAACAAGAGAAGAGCTTGTAGATCTTTTGGCAAAGAGTGATGTTCTTGTGCATTGTACATCAATGATCATTCGACTTTGCAATGACCTTGGAACTTCTGCGGTAATTATTCTCTTCATTAAAATCTACTCGAATAATTTTCTAATCCTTTCCTTCGTTCAGTTTGATTAGAATAAAAAAATATTATGGAATACACATTTGGTTAAGATGAAATTTTTGTGAGAGAATTGTAATAAAATTTGGCATGTAAGCTACTTTCACGAGAAAAACAAAATATTTTCACCATCTGTCTCTAAACAATTTTTTTGAACATTTTCAGAATGCACTAAAAATTTGTTTCGAAAACTATTTTAATGCAAAAATTAAAATGATATTTGAATTTTTCATTCTTTTGTTTTCAAAAAAATAGAACCAAACAAGCCGCGTGAAACTGTTTGGTTACAATTTTGTTTTTTTTGTTTTTTTTTTTTTTGTTCTATTTATTTATTGATTTTTTGGTGTATTTGTTTTCAATTTTTTATGAACACAAACTTGTTTAGTATGTTTCTGAAAAAAAAAAAAAAAAAAAAAAAAAAAAAAAAAAAAAAAATTGAAAACAATCGAGTTTTAAGTAACACGTTTCTTTGAAATTCAAAAAAAAATTTGCAAAAAAAAAAAAAAAGAACTTGGTGGGTATTTTCAAACTTTTAATTGTTTTCCTTATGAAAATACAAAGAATTAAAATAAAAAAAGAAAAAAATTCCTATATAAGTACAACCCATATCAACATGGTAATTTCAATTTAATTTCTTGCCCACAATACTAATTTTGGGCTCTCACTGAAATTGTTTCTTTTATAAGGAATTCACTATCTAATACATATGATCACCT